>VWZY01002575.1:157135-263072 GCA_013399075.1 Chloroceryle aenea | reverse complement strand
GGGGGGGGGGGGGAAGTAACGGACATCTAAAAATGATGGTTTTAAGGAAACTTGGTTCGGTTAAGGGGCAAATAAGGCTTTTTAGATTTGTTTGAAAGCAAGCATTCCTCTGTATTTTTAGGTTTGTTGGTCTTCTGCTTCTTTATGAAACCCAACTTATGACAGTAAGCAAAATAAACAAGACACCTTGGTTTTTCTTGAAACCATTGTATTATCCATCCTCTCTTGCACTGCTGCTCTCATATACCTAATCTCAAGTGTATCAGTGGAAAGGAGAAAAACATCTGTATGTAGTTTTGAATGCAGGAGAGAGAAGCAGAAAAGAAACAGATGAGAGAGATGGGGAAGACTGGGAAAGAAAGTTTTTCCAGCTCTTGCAAGTAGTTGCCGGAAAACCTGAAGCGTGTCGGTATTAACGTATGTGATTGGTATAGAGCACCAAAGACTTCATTACTTGGTACAGCACCCTTTCTGTAGCTCCACCCTATCGTGTAATCCCTTTGACTGGACATTGTTTTGAACTGGTTGAAGTTCCTTGCATCCTGTTTGTAGAAGAGGTAGTTAGAAATTTACCTCTAAGACAAAAATACAGTCCTAAATTTGGACTAAATTCTTCCCTGACCACTTTATTTTTAACTCGTTCCTTTTCCAGAAGTGCTTTCTGCCTGGGCAGTGTGTCTGTAAGAATGTTGTTCTCCTCCATGTAATTAAAAGAAAAAAATCTAGTATCTAATTGGTGTTTTATGCTTCTTAATAAACATTCCATCAGCTATATATGGAGAAAAAAATGTTTCAAAGTGCTTGAAAACTATAATAAATTATCTTTTTTTTTTTTTTTTTAATTTTAGGCTCAGGTGTCTCAATCTCAAATTCATCAATCTGAATTCTTTCTGGGTTATCATTATTGTGCTTTTTCAGGTATTTCATTTTGGTACTGCTTGGTACTGGAACAGTCTCTTGACTGGTACTAATTGTTATACATTTTTTTTGAAGCTTAAAAATGAATCTGTTTGAGCTTTTGCAATACTGAGTAGCATGAGAGATGACCTTCGCCTGTCCTGTGGGCTGTGCGCCTGACTAAGCATCTTCATATGAGGAATTCCCTCTCTACAACAGCATGACATCGTTGGTTTATGTTTGTATCTTATGACCTACTAAAAATACTCTCCCTCCCACTTGCCTTCCAAGATCCTCTTCTGCAGAACTGGTGTATAACCACTTTGATGCAATTTCTATATGTTTGCAGTGGATTATGCCTGCTTGATAGGGTATAGAAATTGTCCAAATTTATTAAAAAAAAATGTTTTCAGAAAACAGTGTTCTAAGTTCTGAAGATACTAATAATGTTTTGAGAATGTTGTGGGGTTTTTTTCCTAAATTTAAGGTTGTGTTACTGGGAATGAAGTAGATCTTACCTAAATTTCAGTAAATGACTGGATACAGTATCCATGAGACATTGTGAGAACTGCTGGGTTTAGTAGAAAAAGCAGCAATTGTATCAGAAACTGACCAAAGAGAAGGCTGCAGACAGTGATACCCTAAGAGCAACTAACAGGGTGGAAAGATTATCAGTCATGCTCTTCAAAAATCAATCTTGAAATTAATTCCAACTCATTACATTGATTAATAACCTTGGTGCAAGAGTTATGTCTTTTCTTATTAAAAGCTGTAGATAATACAGAGTTTGAAAAAATATTTAGTATGTTGGAAGAGGGGATTTATCTTATAAGGAAAATAAGCTAAACTCATAGGTAGGCGTACTAAAAAAATTTGATAGCATTTAATAATACAAAATCCAATATTTAAGGAATAAGAACACTTCTTTGGTTTTAGGAATCATGAATTGGTAAGTAGGAGAGGAATCGGGGAACACTGGTAGTAACGTAACTGCTCCCAGTAAGAAGCACAAGCACGGCTAACCTACTGCATATCTGTGGTTTGCTGTCAGAGCAGAACGTACCTAATAGTTTCTGCACTTGGTCTGCATTGACTAATGGTTTTTATTACTGTCTTGGGTAACTGAAGAGAACTGAGGATAGCAGATCTTGTTTCACCTATGGCACCAGCTAGGAGTGGCAGTGAATAAGTTGGAGAAAAGGTCTTGGTGCAGAATTTTGATGTTTTTTGTAAACTTGTCAAGGGTAAAGTAGGGTTGAATTCATTAGTGCCTGTAGAAAATAGAGTGTGGGCTTTAAAATGTGTTTAGAAAACTATTTTCTAAGTAGTATATCAACCTTTTAAAAGTTTAGACCATTTCTCTTGCAGTTGTTTTCCGGACTTTACGTTTTGTATGAGAGTACACCTGGAAACAAAAAGCATTCTTTGAGTTTTGCAATGCTGTAGTTTTAAAAAGAATTTACAGAAATAGGATTCTAATTCCTAAGACACAAAATTTTAATACCAATATTAGAAACTTAGATTTAACAGTAATATATATTATATCCTGATTTACTGAGTTTATGACAAGAAATTGAAATAATGGCCTCTTAATTCAGGAAATCTGTACTGAAACCAGCTGATGTTGTAAAAGAAATTCTAGTTCTGTCCCTGTTTCTCTGAAGAACAATGCTGTTGCTGCTGAGTGCCCTATTAGGACAGACAAAAGGCTGATCAACAGGAACATCTGGATCTGGCAGTCAAATGGCCCAGTGTGGCAACACAACTAATTGCAGCTCACTCTTAACATTTGTCCTAGTTCAGATTTACAACATTTGCAATAAGATTTTCAGTCTTATTATGCTTTTTTTTTAATGTTTGGAAAAAAAAATAGGAAGGGGGAAAAAAAGCCTTTTGTTTCTGAGCAATTGTAATTTTAATAAAGGTGAGGAGCAGATAACATCCTTTAAAGGCCTTCACAGACCTACTCTGTGGACTGGTCTGGCTGTCTTAAATGCTTTTTTCAGTGCTGACAGTGTGCCAAGATGAGCTGATATTATGTGTTTTAAATCTTAAGGATGTTTGGAATGCTTTTGATGATTTGTATGACTACTTTGTGTATACCAACAGGCTTTCTCATAAAGTATTGTGCATTTCAGTTAAATTGCAGTTAGGATTTCTGTTCCTGCTTGTGTTCAGTCTTATCTGAGCTTACTTGGGTAACAATATTACAATACAAAAAAGATATAAAATGTACAGGATTTGTCCATGTAGGAATTTCTTGTAAAGTAAAATTCTACTAACGGGCAAAATCTCTATTTCCAACATGTTCCTGTGGACGTTCTTATTCCCTATTGAGTGTCTAACTGACTTCTGGTTGAATTCTCTTTTGAAGTGAAATAAAAGCAGCCTTACTGTTGAATAAATGGGTGCTGTTTTGGATTATGTTAGGGAAGGAAATAAGAAAAGTGAGAGAAAGAAAAAGATGTGTTAGAATTTTAGTAAATTGTATTGAAACCTGAACATCTGAAGACATTTGTCTTGAGCCTTTTGGAGAGGCGTCTTTTCTTTTTTCTTCCTTGAGGAAAAGGTTTTTGTGGAGTCTTTTATGAGCATTAAACATCTTACCTATCAAAATACATGGAAGCACAAGCTATCAATACATATGGAACCTAAAATTAGGAGATATAACATGTGATTATATTTCATGTAATAGTTAAAGTTTACATGAGTTGGGCTCCTGGACACTACAACAGTTCTGAAAAGTATATTTTAAGTATTATTTCAATGCTAATCCCTCTATTTGTTTTAGAAAGAAGGCTTATATTTCTAAATCAGTTAAATGTTTTTGAAGAGTTCATTTGCCATCTGAAAGGCATCTAACAACTTGTAACCTCAAGCTAACTAAGCTGTCTGATCATGTATAGTGAGTCTTAATATTTCTCCTTTCCTTATGCCCAGTGAAGCATTGGCTACAGTGTGTGTATAAATATTTTTCTTCCGTAGCAATTACTGTTCCAAGAACTACTCTGATACCTGGTGTAGTCATTTTCCAGATGATGTCAACTTGACCACACACAGTGAAGCCTGTGTCCCCTCAACTCTTCTCATTGACTATAGCAGTAATAAATCTCTTGAGCACTGTAAACCCCCTGAAGCAAGTTTCTCTATGGCTGTGCAGCTTCCTAAGCATATTTTTTAAATAAATTATTCCCAATGTTATACATTCCTCCAAAAAGATGAAGTATTAATACGTTCACTGACATTGTAAGAGTTTTGTTCATACATCAGAACCCTTCTGAACAGTAATATTAATATATTTCACTTAAGTTTTGTCCTTTACTGTTGCGAATGGGAAACTCGAGAGCATATGTATAGGTGATGCAGCTCCCCAAACCTCTAGGGAGCCTGCACTTGTTCCTAGAGGCAGATTGTTTCATCCATTTTAGTTGCCCTTGCCTTTCTAATTCCCATGCCACCATCTCACTACCTCTCATGATCTGCTGTCGCCAGGGTGTGACAGAGGTGGGTGATCATTGCTGTTATTGGCTGATAGGTTTTTGACTAACGTGGTGGGCTGAAGCAATTGTACAGAGAGGTCAAGATCTAGGATACTACATTAAAGTAACTTAGAAACAGCTGATAATGAGAGAAATTTTTAAGGGGTGGAACAGATCCTGCTTTATCTCTTCCTTTTGCTGCTGCTACTTTTCTGCTTTGCCCTGCATCGGTACAGGTCTTTGCAGTCCATCTCTGTACAGCTACATGGCATCTTCAGGTAAGAGATGTAGTATCATCCATCTGCTACAACATGGCCTTGATTACTTCACTCCCTACTGCCTGAGATGACAGTTTTACACCAATTATATTGGATGCACTGGCGTGAGACTTTTCATAGCACATCACCTTTAATCTCTCATGTATTTTTATACATCAGAATATTGTGCTTTGTCTTTCATTGGCAAAAGTGGCAATTACTATTTTCAATATATGTTTATCTATTTGGACTTGAACATCTGCAGGATAAGTAGAAGTAATTGTGAATTAGAAGTCAGCAATATTCTGGCAAATAGTAAATCTGAACTCATAGTAAGAAACTTAAGTGAAAGTTTCTGCTAGAAAGACTAATTGTGGAAAAGTGTCAGCACTAATTACAACAGGAAAGATTGTTTTTCTGGAAAGGTCTGCCAAAGTCATTGATGAAGATAAAATTCAGTCTTTCCTGAGCTGCCTTGTGTGATTGTGTGCCAAAGATGATACGCTTAGGGGATCATAGACTTTATGCCAAGTTCTGTGAGATTTAAGGATTGCTTGTTAACTAGAGGAAATTTTTTCTTTCAATTGCATAAATTAACCTTTCTTCTAACAATTTGTCTTTTGTTTATGTATTACTGTTCCTTGTTCATTTATACTGTCATCATCATTCTTTCCTCCCCCTGCCTTGTGTACTAGTCACTTTTCATACCATGGGGAGGAAAATTCTGCATTGAAAGGACTGGCACAGCACGTGCTGCAGATAAGAACCTGAGTGCCGTGCTGGATCAGATTAAAGATCCAGAAGTCAGTAATACTGACAGTGATGAATAACATGAAGAATTACAAGGCACAGGTCCTGTATATAGTGAAACTTCCTTGTTGTAACCACATACAAACTCATAAATCAGTTTCCTGGGTTTGTTTGTTTTTAAGATGTAGGTGCTGATGGCTGTAACATTTATTCTGTAGAAGATGTAACTATTCATAGATGTTCATAGTAAGCCCCAAAATTTCTGGTGTCTTCCAGGCATCGAAGTACTAGACTGAAAAAGGAAGCCACTAGGGTGTTACCTTTTAAATAGAGAACATTGTATGAGATTCAATGTTTATTTTCATAGAGAGAGGAAGGACAAGCATACATTGGAAATTGTGAGGATTCGTGTTAATACATATGGCATGTAACTATTATAAAAGACCTTACTCTAATGCCAGTACCTGATAAGAACAGCAAGAGATGTATGACCAGTGTGGGCTGCTGCCACTGACTCACTGTGTAATGACAGGCAAATTAGTTTTCTACATGTCGTTGTTCTTCTTTATAAATGAGAAATACTGTTTCCCAGTAAAACTCTTTCAGATCCTTGGATAAAAGGAGATTTAAAATTTTTTTTTGTACGCCTACTGAGTATATAAATTTGAAGTGAGAAAGTGCAGCAAATACCAGGTTCTATGTAAGCATTTTACCAGTACAGGCACAGTACGATGAGTCTTCCTGCTCATTACGGGTTAGTATTAAAGCACTTTGTACTCCTGAAGACCTCTCTAAAGCACAAGCAAAAAGATGGGTTTAGGTCAGACTTGGCAGTTGAGTCTGTGTTCTGTTCAAGCCTTTTTATAGTTAAGTACAGCTCCAATAAAACTTCTCTGACATGTGCATTGATAGCTACCATTCCATTTTCTTTGATATGCCAGACACTGTGCCACTTCAGATGAAACAGTACAGAGAGCCTTTTAGAGCAGTTTTCTGTCAGTCTCCCATCACCTCTTTCATATTATGTCTTTGGTGATGCTTTATTACTCAATTTTCATAATGTTTTGGGGAACCTGACCCTTCCAGAATTGTCTGCATTAACATTATAGTCTTAATCTTTCCCCTGGCACCTCCTGAAACAAAATACAAATTAATGATTCAGATGGCATGAAACAAATCACATGCCACTTGTTTCTTCCCAACTATTCTTCATTGTCATTGTTTGCTGTATTGTATACAAGTCCTTGTGTATTCTGTGGTGAAAGGGACCTAAATANATGCAGGAGATTTTAAAGGGGGGGGGGGCAGTAACGGATAAGCAGAGAAACAATGCAAGAGTTTCAGGTATATACAGATGATTTGGATAAATCTAAATAGAATGCCATTATTGCAGACATGTCAAGTTAACTTAAATTTGATGTGTGGCTTGGTTTTTAATGAATTGAGACTAATTTTGTGCTAGTTCGTAAACAGTGGAAGGTACATGAAATTTCTGGTCTCTGCTGCTACAAGGAAGAATATGGTGGTGTCTCTCTTTGTAAATGATTACCCCTCTCTTTCTGTTCCTTTTGTCATTCTTCATTCCTTTTTAAGCTGTGGCCTTCTTTAGGCATTTTCTTAAGAAGAAGTGCCTGCTTTAGTTTCTTCACTTAAAAAAAAATAAATCTCATCAATTAGTCTAGCCATCACCTCATTTTATCTTGTGTTCTGCCCAAAATTCAGTAAATGCACAGTTTTTAATTTCTCTCTACAGTTTTCCCCACTTTCTCACTACTTTCCACTTTTCTCCTGAAATTGCTTTTACTAAAAGCAGTGATCATCGCTCAGCTTGATGCTAATACCCTTACTCCATTTGCCTTGTTTTGACCGTGAAAGAAGCAACTTCCCCCCTTTATGGTCACGTGCTGTCGTCCTTGTGCTGCTGCAGAGTGCTGCGTATTTGGGAATTAGTCTGACTGAAAAATAATTTTGCCAAAATTATATTTCTGCTCCATTCCCCACTCCGGTTTACCATATGGCTGTACAAATGGCTGTGTCAGCAGTAGGGAGAGGATGATGCAAGGCTGGAAAACGAGTGGCCAGACTCAGGAGTGGGTCAGGAATGCTGTGTTAGGTAGTCATGCCAGGTTATGTCAAAATAAAGAGTTCATTAAAATATAATTTTCTCTGACATCTTCATATGCTACTTCTGGAAATCTTAATCTCTGCTGTTTTTTTCCTGAACCTTTCTCCCTCTTCTCATTATTGTTAACAGAATTTCCAAAGCTGCTTGTTCAACTCTTTCTTACAATGTTTTCCATAACAGTATTAGTAGAAGCTTTCTGTTTCTTGGTGTGCACAGGAGGTGGAGCCTGTCTCCTCAGGACATGTGTAGAACCTCCCATGTAAATCATTTGGGTGAGCATCATTAGTCAAATCTGTACCATCATTTGGAAATACCTGTTAAATAATTGTGTTAAGGTTTAGACTGATAAGCTGGTGGAGTTGGATACGTATAATTTCAAACTAATTATTTAAATTAGTTGTTTTCCAAAGCAACACAGTGTGTTACTTGCATAGTATGAGATTTTAAGGACTTAAGTCATTTTGGGAGAAAAATTGTCAACCCAGAAGGTGTAATATAACCTTACCTGCTTTCATGGTGTCTTTACAGCAGGGACTGGATACCTCCACAGAAATAATTACAGGTTTTGCATCCCTGAAATCACAAGGCACTCCTTTCTCTGTAAACAAATAATTCCACCCTTTTCCTTTGTTACAGAGATGCATTTTCGTTAGTCTGCAATCAAGTTATTAACAGCAGCATAAAAAGTGCTTGTTGTTGGATTTTTTGGAGGAGAGAGGGTGGTTTGTTTTACTCTACAGATACTAAACTGATTCTGAAGTGGTGAAATATACATCTGAATATGTTAGCTGTAGAGCTGGGCATTTTTAAATCGGAACCTAGGCCCCCAGAGAACATGTATTCATGTCTAAATTCAGTTCTTCATACTGCTGTGGTGCTGGGTAAATAGATGTTCTGACTTGATCCAAGCCTCTGTAGTGGTGCATCTGCATGAGTTTAAGTCTCAAAACATTTCAGCTAACCTGAGAATGTAATTTTTTGATGTGATCAATTAATGCAAATTTTATTAATTTTATTCCTTTATTAACTTGGAAAAAAAGTATCTGAAAAAGTGTCATTGTTTAACAGTGTGACACAAACCATTGAGGTAGTTTCTGCAGCTGAGCTTTGATGTTCAGCTGTGTATGTCCTTCCAGAAAGTCATGATATTTATCACCCCGTCACCAGTCCTATGAGCTGTAGTTCATTGTGTTGTCCTTGCCTTCTTTCTGACTATCATAATTCTGATTATTGACTTCCAAAATTTCCATTTGTTTCTAGGACAAAAGGATCAATCTTTTGTTCTTTCAAAGATCAAACCATGAATTCAAACAAAAATCTAAGCTTAATGCACTGACAGCAATCATGAGCTTGCTCAGGCTACAGGTGACTACTCAGTGTTAGGTTCTTTTCAGTCAACAGGTCATTTTTCAAGCTTTAGTACCAGGACTTGATGGAGGTGAACTATTGGATTCCAATCTCATGAAATATAACCCAAATCAGAAATGGAAACCAGGCTGGTTTATGGCATGTAACATGTAAATAAACACGACTTTTTGTGAGTTTGTCCCATGACCTCTACGCCTTCTCCCAAAATACTCTAATGCGTTATTAGCGTGCATTTAGGGATCTGATGCCCATGACACAAGGCTGGCAGCACTCGTCTGCCTGAGAGCACTTACCATCACCTGCCTTCTGTTCTCTGTAGTCGTAGAATGTCTTTTTAGCCTCTGTCTGTTCTGTACTGCTGGGACCTGCAGATACCATGGATGCTACCACCCACTCTTTTCTCTAAGCACTTGAACACTCTTTTCCCACCAAAAGGAAGGCATGATCTTCATTCAGGAGTAGCTCTTTAATTTCTGAGGTAATACTTTCCTTGAATTGCGGCCAGTGGAGATAGTGGTTGTGTTCTCTTTACCTGTGTTTTGCTGTGAAATAGTCAGTTTTCTGTTTCTCCCGTTTCCTCCCCTAGATTTTATGTGTTTACCACAGATGTCATATTTTTATCTGTAAGTGTTCTGAAAACAGGCATTTAAGTAAAGGCTTTCTGATGTCCCTTAACTCTGATAAAGTTACTCTGGAAAGAGATTCTGTATTCTCTTAAATTCTCTATCGATCATATTTAATAGAAAACTGAAAGGAACTTCTCAGTGAATCCAACAAAACAGGAAAAAAAGCTAAATATGAAAATGAATTTCAGACAAAAGTTCAAACTACAATAATTTTAAGACCTTTCCCATCCCTCGTGGTTCACAATAAAAATGCAACAGTGCGTGGAATTGCAAAATGAGATGTTAAGAACCAGATTTGCAGTATTACTAAAACTTGCCATGTAATGGTGTCATGGCTACTCCTCCTCCAGCTACCAGTATCCTCCCCCATCATGTTTCAGAAGAGTGTAACAGCTATTTACAAAACGGCTTAATAGAATATGAATTGGCAAAAATATTGGTGGCCATTCATAGATGTAAGTAATTTTGGATGTAGTGACCACCGCGTGCTGGAGAGATACACATAGCCTATATATTTGTTAAAAACCAGAGCCTACCATAAAGTATGCATAAGCTGTAGGTTTGGGTGTCTGTGTTCTTCAGTTACTTATTTTGGATTTCTTGAGAGCTAAATGAATTTTTCCCTGCACTTTCCTGAGCTCTGTCAGCACTTGCTCAGTCTAGTTGGCACCTCTTCATTTCTCTCTGTTTTTTCAGCAGATTTTCTTAGAGAAAGGCAGATGATCTAACCCTGTGAAGAAATTCTAATTTGTGTTTCTCTTTATATACTTCCAGAGGACAGATGGACACGTCTGTTATTTAATAATGCTCATGTTACATCCTTCGTAAAGAATCAGAATAGCTCCTAGCAGTCTGCCTGCCTGTCTGAAGCAGACACAAGCTTCTTGCTGGTTTTGTGTTAAATAACAGAAATTTCTGCTCTCTAGACTCCAGCTTTCAGAGGTCGAGAACTGCACATTTGCTGATGGGCATTTTAGATTTCTCATACTCTTCGCTGCTGAGAAGTTTTCTTTCTTTGAGAGATTTTTGGGTACTTTTCTGGTAAACAAACATGCTATGCTGGTTCTTGGAGAGTGGGAGCTACTTACTCAAAAGCATAAGGCAGTTGTAATAAACTCTACCCTTGCCCCTCTCTCTGATGCACATAACATCACGCTTATTCTTAAGAAATTACCACAGCATTCTGACACCAGCTTCTGAATTTGGAAAGGACAAGCTTAGTTTAATTTCTTTCTGGAGAAAGCAATATTCTTTGGCTTGCCTTCTGAGCTACCCCACCATTGACTGCTTCATGGGTAGTGGGTAGTGTTTCCATCAGCCTCAGTTCAGTAATCAAGTGAACTGTCTGGCACTGCATCTCTCTTGTTCTCTGGTTTCACAGACTCCAATTTTGAACCCACCAGCAGTGACTTTAGAGAGGACCTTTTCCAGCACTGGACAAAGCTGAGACTTCTCAGACCTTTACTGAGTGAGCTGTAAAGGGACCCATCGATTGCTATGTTTCCACTCTCTGCAACTTCCTGGAACCACCAAAACTGTTCCAGTTATGAGTCATTGGGGTTTCCTTCCGGTGATCTCGGGAACAAATTGTATGCCATTGTCCACCTTTCCACGAAAGGTACCAACAATTTCATGGTAGGCCAGGCTGTTGTCAGTGTTACTTGGTTTGCTAACAGTTCTGAGTGTGTTGATCTCTGAAATGTTCAACAACAAATGCATGGTTGTACCTAGATGACGAGTCGGTATGTGCCAGCCAATCGTGACAGCTACTTCCTGAAGTGTAGTTCTTCTGAAGTCAGTACTGCTAATGCTGATATGGTGGCTGGAATTCAGAAGGAATAATCTGGTCTTTATTGGCTGGAGTGCTCCCCATAATCATACAGCAAATCTAATTTACTAAGACCTTTGTTCGCTGTTGAAAGAATGCGGTAATCCTGAAAAGGTTCCCCTCCATATTGTGGGTTGAAGGTGTTTGCCTCTTTATAAGATGGCAAGTTTGCTCATCTCTGCCACAGATCCACTAATTATATCAAGAAGCACTTAACCAGGTGGCATGAAAAGGTGACAAGCTCGCTGAGTCAGCACCTGCACACTACTCGTCTTGGGGATCATGCTTAAAAACTCTTTTCATTCATGTGCTAGAAAAACTGAACTAAGTGGCTGATGTTTTGCTTTTGGATTGGCACTCT
Source organism: Chloroceryle aenea (assembly GCA_013399075.1). Classification (NCBI taxonomy): domain Eukaryota; kingdom Metazoa; phylum Chordata; class Aves; order Coraciiformes; family Cerylidae; genus Chloroceryle; species Chloroceryle aenea. Next base: position 251,381 of record VWZY01002575.1, on the reverse strand, counting down.
GAATCATCGTGAGTCTTACTGTTCTGGGCTGTTGCCTACATCTTTGTTAAAATGAAGTTTGTTGCTAACTCAGTTTACCACTGGTTTTTTCAAAATAATGAATTTCCTAAAGTCCTTGTTTAAAATTCTTCGTGTAGTGAACGACTTTGTCCTCCAGAAGATCTGTGTTATTCTGATGACATTTTGCTGNTATATAATGTTATGGTCATGTTAGTGTTAATACAGCATGGAATACTTAACTAAATTCAACAACAGTGGAAGACCGTTTGGTTTTATCCTTTATAGTCAAATGAGACTCATGAAATGCTCTTATCTAAACCCTGAGAACCTGTCTTTACAGCAGTTGGAAGGAATACTGTTTTTCATGGGCCATATAAATAAACTGCACTTCTAAGATAATGTAGTTTAGCTATTAGCTAAATAGCTTTTTAGCTTAGTCTATTCTTTTTTTTACGGATATGAATTCTAGATAATGAAAAAGCATTGGAATAAACAGTCCAAGGCAGCATTACTGATGCTGCCTTATAATATATGGAGTTGCATAATAGCAGAATTTTTATAACACTGTCTTTGCCTCCAAGAGAAAAAACCCCAGTGATTCTCTGTATGAGGCAGAAGTTTTGTTTTCTGTAATGTAATGCAGAAGGCAGCAAAGAGTTTAGGAAAGCTGACTTTAACTATAAAACACTGCCTAAAGGAGGTGTAGGGAAGTGATTGGGCCTGACTGCAGAGGCACATGAATGAAAAGAGTTTTTAAGCATGATGCCCAAGAGAAGTAGTGTGCAGGTGCTGATTTGGCGAGCTTGTCACCTTTTAATGCCATCCTCATAGATTTTGTGTGTTGCGAGACTGTTCCTTTTCAATGCACCTTGTACAATATTTTCACTTTAGAGAAGAAAGAAAAGAAATCTTTTATCTTCTGAGTCCCTTCACACTTGATAGAGGCTGTGAGTTTTCTTCTCTTTTTGTGTATTGGAAAACTTAGCTACTGGAAAGCTGTAAAGTGTCACTGTCAACATGTTTATGCATGTTGAGAATAAACTTGTACTTAATCAGTCTTCCTGCAGGGTTTTCTCTTCTGCTGAAAGTCTTGTTTTGAAGGAGGTTGTCCCTAAGCATTACAGGCATTGAANTAGAAAAACTGAACTAAGTGGCTGATGTTTTGCTTTTGGATTGGCACTCTGAATCATCGTGAGTCTTACTGTTCTGGGCTGTTGCCTACATCTTTGTTAAAATGAAGTTTGTTGCTAACTCAGTTTACCACTGGTTTTTTCAAAATAATGAATTTCCTAAAGTCCTTGTTTAAAATTCTTCGTGTAGTGAACGACTTTGTCCTCCAGAAGATCTGTGTTATTCTGATGACATTTTGCTGTTTAGAGGGGGGAAAAAAAAAAAATCACATCCTGTCAGTGACTATGGCTATTGCTTCTCTGATATAAGTGTCTTCATTTTGGGCAAATAACATTAGTGAGAGCACGAGGAAGAGCTTTGTGCCCTCAGATGAACACTGTACCACTGTGTAGAGTGACTGCAGCAGAACAACGTTCCTCTTGCTTTCACCTGTGGCTCCCGCAGCTGCTTCCAGGGCAGATGGGCTGTGCGGCAAAGCTGCCTGCAGGGGAAAGCGCATGGGAATAGAAGGGAAAATACAAGAACCTGGTTACTTGTTACTTTGTTAATGTGGACATTTTATAGCCTGCCCTGTGTCCCTCTTCTTTAGCTTTATCATTCTGGGATGTTACAGATGATGCCTTCAGGACTGCTTCCATAGTGCTGGGCTCTGTATGTGTTGTAAAACACCTTNTTTTCTGTAATGTAATGCAGAAGGCAGCAAAGAGTTTAGGAAAGCTGACTTTAACTATAAAACACTGCCTAAAGGAGGTGTAGGGAAGTGATTGGGCCTGACTGCAGAGGCACATGAATGAAAAGAGTTTTTAAGCATGATGCCCAAGAGAAGTAGTGTGCAGGTGCTGATTTGGCGAGCTTGTCACCTTTTAATGCCATCCTCATAGATTTTGTGTGTTGCGAGACTGTTCCTTTTCAATGCACCTTGTACAATATTTTCACTTTAGAGAAGAAAGAAAAGAAATCTTTTATCTTCTGAGTCCCTTCACACTTGATAGAGGCTGTGAGTTTTCTTCTCTTTTTGTGTATTGGAAAACTTAGCTACTGGAAAGCTGTAAAGTGTCACTGTCAACATGTTTATGCATGTTGAGAATAAACTTGTACTTAATCAGTCTTCCTGCAGGGTTTTCTCTTCTGCTGAAAGTCTTGTTTTGAAGGAGGTTGTCCCTAAGCATTACAGGCATTGAATTAATTCTATTGGTGAAGATGATAAAAAAAAATGAGGCAGGGTGAAGTTCTGAAACCCAGGATTAACTCAAAATTTGTGTGTCTGGGATGCTGTTAGGGGGAAGTCACAGATGGTGCGTGAATCTTTCTGGAGCTCATGCGAAAACCTGTGAAACTAGAAGCCCTTTTAATAAGTTTTGGTAATGGTGTGTAGATGATTGGTACCATCCATCCCTTCCATTCACAACCATGTGGAAAGCATCTCAGCAGGGTGGATCAGGCACCTTATACCTGTGGTTACTCTGTCTATAGATGTACCTGGCATCTCCTTCAAGCTTGGGACGAGACTTGGGTATGGTTCTTGCCTCCAGGTGCTTCATGTTTGGTTTTCTGTGTTTTTCAGGGATATTTTAGTAATTTCTATTGGTGTTCCATCATCATCTTTACCCACCTCAGAGCATCAGGGCATGGAGTATCAAAGATGGAGTAGGCCAAAGAGAGGTTGAAAGGTGGATAAAGAAATGGGCATAATGTAGGGAAGGGCTTGAGTGGTGAAGGGAACTGAACAGTTAGTTTTCTACAAAGGGACTGTTAGAGACTTGAGAAGTGAAGGGACAAGGAGGAGATCTGGAATACCTGAAGGAGGGGAATAGTACACAACTGATGGTTTCAGTTATAAGTATCTTTGTAGCTTCAGCATGGGTAATGCATCAACATGTGAATCAGTAACCATCAGCCTGTGCACCTGACCCATGTTTGTACCTGTCTTTCCAAGGAAAGTAACAGGAACAAGAGCCAGGCTATTTTAATGTTACTTAATTGGTATATTATTTAAATTGTCTAATGACTTCTAAAGGGCTATTAGGAGCCACATGTAAATGTTGGAAAACAGAACTTAATGTGGTATCCCCACTGCCCACTATTATCTAGTATTTATTTCCAGGATTATAGCATGTACTTGCTATGACAAAAAAATCTTGCATTTGATGTCAAATATTCATAGAAGAATGGTTTTTTTTGCAAGAGAGGCCATATCTGTCTTTATAAAATGAGAAAATACATTGAGGAAATTTTCCTGTTTATGTTACCAACTTGATAGGATTTTTTTGTTGTCTGTGATGGCATTCATAAAAATAACTTAAATATTCATTATTGTAACTTGTTTACATCTCTGTCCACATCTGTGCTGATACCTTTGCCTATAAAAGCTGTAGCTTTTTATATGACTTCATGAATTTTGAGGATAAAGGATTGTAGTGGGAAGTTTTAGACCTGCATTTTCTTTTAAAGTAAACATTCTTCGTAAGACTTCCCTCATAATTGAGATTTGGCTACTGAATTGATCAGAGGTACAATTTCTCATTTTCATTTGTGCAATTTAGCACTAGTGGACACTTACAACATGTGATCTAATGTGAACTTTTTTCTAAGGGCTGCCTGTAATTTTGGGATAACTGGCAACAGGCTGAATTCTAGATGTTCCTTATACTGTCAGCGGTCTCTCCATGTGGCACTATTCAGAGGGAGACACTGCAGAGATTTGTGCTGTGTATTTTGAGAGTTGGTTGTGGTTGTGTTGTTGGGTTTTTTGGTGTTGAGCTTTTTTATTTGTTTGTTTGTTGTTTGGGTTTTTTTCCTACAGTAAATTCTGTTCCTCTTTAGAAAAGAGAAATGAATCTGATCCAAAATGTTCATGTTGACTGTTTGGCAGCTGAGGAGAAGAAAATGTTTAATGATGGCCTTAAAGGAAAGGTATTTTAAGAAAGCAATGATTTTACTTGCTGCAGTTTCTATTCCACTACTTTTGTAGAAAACAGCAAAAATTTTGATTCATACCATTACCAAAAGGACAAAAAGATGAGAAACTTGGATATATTCTGCAAATCTTTTTTCATTAAAGACATGTACATTTATCATTTCCGTGAAAAAAAAAAGCTTGAATCTTTTTGGCTCCACAGGATTGGAGGAATTTTAGATCTTGTTTGTCAGAGATTCGTGTCTCCACATACCAGTTGGCATGGAAAGCATGGGTTGCTTAGCACATATAGATCCCTTGAGAGCTGAAATGCTGGGCAGAAATTAAGTCCTCTACTGTGTTTGGCCTGGACCACAATTACATCTGAGGAAGTTGTTACTTCCTAGATTAAGAACTGCATCATCATTTCCATGCTTAGTTTTTACTCTGAGGAGTTACTGCCCTGTCTTTGATAGGGGTTTTGGCTAAATTTTAACTGTTGACATAATATATTGTATTAAATCTCCAAATATTAAGGTTCTACTATCGTAAAGTGCTTTGACTTGTATTACTGAGATGCGTGTCAGATGGTTTGGAGACAGAATTTCACCCCTCCTATAGAAATAACAAATATGGCAGCAGGGTGAGATTGATACTGTGACAGTTGCTTGGGCTGTCATTGCAGATCAGCTACTTAAAATGTGTGTTCCTTACACGTTTTTGGAAATCATGGGTAAGTTTGCTTTTTCTTGCATATTTAGAGTACGTTTTGTTTTGGCTGCAGAATCCCTTTGTGGCATCTGTAACAGGCCAGTGTTGCTGAAAACACGCTCACTAAGCCATGCATTAGGTCTCTGCTGTCAGGTTTTCATAAGCTACCCCATGCTCCAAAAGCTTGTTATAAATTTGAAACACAGTTAGCACAATCACATATTAAAGTACTTTTTCTTCAGAATAAAAAGAGAACCAAGAGCACTGAGGGAATTGGTTAAAATCTGTCATTCAGACCTGCTGCCTTCAGACCTGGGTCAGCAGATGTGGGGGGCTCTGGAGCATGGAGAAAGAAAGAGAACTGACTGCAGAAAAGGTGGAGCAACCTTGCAAACCTTTGGTTTCTAACAGCCTGGGGATTATAACTGGTTTTGTTCACTTAAAATAGTATCTGTTAGCTGCAGGATAGCAGAAAAGACTATTCAAATGGGTTTTTTGCTAAGCATTTTGTAAAGCTGCTGTATGTTGAAAGGTGAATTAGTTTGCAAAGAAGGCTCTTAAATCAATCTGCATCTTCAGTCATTTGACTTCAAAGAGAAAAAAGAATGCTATATCCTTATTTTTAAATCAGTGGGAAAAGATTCTTAAAGGCTAGGACATCTCCATCTCTCCTGTATAGTATATAACATACTGTATAGAACAGTAAAGTAACAGGTTCATTTTTAAGTTATTTTGTTTTGCACAAGTAGTATGAGCTTCACTGTGACATATAAAATGAAATTAATCATTTGATTAAGACTTCTTTTGAGCAACTTTAATGGTTATATTATATTGTTACAAATAAATAGATGCCTGTTGTAGCCAGTGTAGTGGAACCACCTCTGTCAGCATGGTTTTCTTAGTCAGCATGGTTTTTCATTAAAAATAAAATAAAATAAAATTGGTCTGATCTTTCATACCAGAGGTATGAGAAGGTTTGCTGCAGTGATGTGTGGACTTCTGTATTGTGCTGTGGCTGCAATCAGGTTGGCATTTACAGCTCTGGTAGGGGAACAAACTATAAACCAAACTCACCCCCCGCCTCTTGGCTGAGGCATGGTAACTGTGCTTGCAGCCTGCAGCACAGTGAAGGGGCTCAGTGTGGTGATTTGAACCGTTTTACAGTTTTAGTGGCAGAGAGAATATTTTAAGAGGGTACTTCCAGACCTTCAGTTGTTTTATGAAGTGTAATAAAAGGTAACTTGATAATTGTCAGGTGATGAGCTGCTCTCTGTTGCTTTGTGACTGAAGGTGTGGGCTGCCTTCCTATCAGGAAACTGATTTGGCCAGATGAAAGGTCTCGGGAGCTGCAGAGAAGTAAATGAAACGGAAGACCCTGGGATATGCGGGTGATCAAACTGTGCAGGGTTTCTTTCTCACTCAGAAGAGGTAAATACATGCGAGAAGCCATATATAGCAGTGTGATAAATAGTAGTGTGACATTAAGGTTATAAATAGACTTTGACAATTTTGTAGTACTTTATCCTTTTAAATAGCCTGTTACTCTTTAACTTCACTAACTCTGTGTGTTCATTTGCCCTTCTTGGCAATGTTTTATCCCAACTGGAGTTGTGATGGTTTTTTATGACTTCATTTTCAGTTAACTGGCTTGTAACACAGTTGTGTGCCTGCTATTTCAGTGGACATGAAACTTCACACTGAAGTGAGCCAATATGATAAAAGAAGCATTAAAGCCTCTGTTGTCTTCCTGAAGATGAATGCTTTTAGAGGAGATTGTAGAAGTTGTTTTCTTGTTAAAACCAATGCAGTAAATAATAGAAAAATTGAATTGATTCGTTTGAAACCAACAGTATTAAAAGTTTTTGCTGATTCTGAACGGCAGCTGATTTGAGAAGTTTTCTGCTCCAAGCAAAGTGGCCAGATATGTTTTCTCAGTTGAATGTTCTATTAAATGCAATGACACTAAATAAATGTTTTTATATAGAAAATACATACTGAGCAACCTGATCCTAGAGGGAGGTGTCCCTGCCCATGGCATGGGGGGTGGAACTGGATGATCTTTAAGGTCCCTTCCAAATTCGACAATTCTGTGATTCTAATTCTGTGATTCTATACCTTGTTCCTGGAAAATAATTCACTGTTATGTTAGTAAAAGGAATCTAACCTCTAATTAAAGGTCTGAAATTTAATTGGGTGGGCTGAGATGGTTAGTATGTAAGTCGAGTTTGTCAGTGAATTTTAGTTTTGCTTGGGTAACGTGGTATGACTTTGGTGCTGTAGTGCTTTAAAAAAACTGCTCATTTCTAGGTTTTGTGCCTGTTCAAGCTGTATACCTCCAACTTTTTGCAGTTTTGAATATGGGAACATAGGGATTTTTTGTTGTTGTTGCAGTATATTCATATTTAGCCTTGACAGGGTGATGTTACCTTTCATGCCATTAATAACATCTGCTATTTTTATTAAGTTAATTTTGTGGAAGTTTCCAAGTATTGATGTGTAATTCTATAAAGAACAAAGCTATAAGGAAGAAAAGTCATTCAGAGAAAAAAAAAAAAAAAACAAAACACAACACTTTAAAACACTTTAAGGTTTCTCAGAAGTCTGCTTTGGTGAACTCTGGTAATAGTTATAAATTTTTTATGTGAGTTGGGGTCTGGTCTTTCCTCTTGCATTACATTTTCTTCCAATACATTTTTGCAGATGCTTCTGTAAGTTTGTCAGCTTAGTTTCAGAAGAAGGAACTGCATTCCAGAAAGAATAGCATTTTTAAACAACTCTTACAAATATGTATGAAAGTAATTTTCCCTCTTTTTTATGTACAGAATTGATTATAGTTTAACAGTTTACAAAATTCAGAATGCATGAAGGTAAGCTCACAGAGCCTGCAGTCTGTCCTCAAGGTTAATCGTGTCATAATCCAAACAGGGTGCGATTGCTGAGGTCAGGATGCCACAATTTGGGAAAATTTTTGGTTTGGTTTTCAGTTTCACTTTGTAAGAACTACAGTAAAATTGTTTTGTCCTTTTGGTCAAATGATCTCTTTGAAAATGATCCTTTTTCCAAAGTAGATTTCTACAATTTACACGTCTGAGGTGCTTAGACTTCTTGAAAATACTTTGCTAAAGAGACTAAACCCACAAAACTGGGCTTCTTTTTTTTTTAAGTTTCACTGAAGATAGAAAAGTTAAACATCTTAACTGATGATCATTCCATCATTTAACTTAATCATTTGAACATGACTGATATTTTCATATTTTCATTGCAAGTTTCACTCAAGTATTTTTGAACTTCTTTTGAGCAGCCTTGAGAATGGAAATTTTTTTGTATAAAGAAAATCTTAGAGAAGAGGCAGAAGTGAGTCAGAAAAACACTTACCTAAGCTGCACCAAAGCTGTAAAATGTGAGAGATCTTAATAATTAATACATAAAATACATTAAATTTTGGTATGATACAAATAGGATAATTCTTCTGCTGCTGGGCAGGTCCATCTGCAAAACTGCTCCTGCCCTGTGCAGAGAGCTTTTCATTCTAGTGCCAAGATGTCCTTTGGGATGTCTCTCTAGTTCTCACCCCCAGAGCAGCCGAAGAGGTGACCTGCTCTGCGCTCACACACCAAGGCCAAAAAGCTGGGACGAGGCCGAGTGTCCCAGTGCTCGGGAAAGGAGTGCAAGGCAGGGCAGCTGAGAGCCAGGGGTACGTATGGAGTGAGGTCACTTCTCTTGGCAGTGCTGCTAGAAGACTTCCCTTGGTTTGTTTTCTGTTGGAGGAGGAAGCAGAGTTGACAAGTGCTTTCCAGGCAGGTAGCCAGACAGGCATTATTTTGATGTTTCCAGCAGAAAACCGGTGTTTTTTGGCAAAAATGAAATTTTCCTTGTGAAAATTTATATCTCGTGGAAATAATATTTCTGATGGAAAAAATAATTTTGATGGAAAATGTCCAGCTGGTTATTATCAGCTGTAGAATTAGCATCTGCTGTGTTTAAGTCTACTGAAGATAATTTGGCTTAGGTTTAGCAACTCTGAACAGAATATACACAGACAACTTTCCTCCCTCTGTCTAATACTTCAGTTCTAGTGCCAGACAAAATTTGTCTTGAAGTTGGCTATGAATAAAAGCTTTCTCTGAATTTTGCCAGTTGGTTTTGAATTCAGACTGCTTTCAGCTTCAGAGGCTTCACAACACAGATGCCATGGGTGGAACTGAAGCTGCCAGTTGAACTAGATGCTCTGGACCTGAAGATCCTGCTGCATGCAGCGGTAGTGATCTGTGGATACTCAAGTGGCTAATAGCTAGCCCATAGATTTTCTCCATTGATAAGTTTTGTGTTGATGTTGTCTGCAGATAATTGTGGCCTGGGGCTTGTATGGAGTACAGGATGTGGGATGTGTGTGCATTTACAGTCACATCAAGTTAGAACATGTAACTTTCCAGCATTTGGTGTTTTACCAGTTTTATCTGCTTAGTTTTATGTAGCCGTTGAAGACTAGCAGTTATTTGATGTAATTTCTTTCTCTTTTTGGCTTCTTAAATTATGTTTAAAACCCCCTCCTATTTGTAGATGGAAAACCTTAAAGTGTAAGTCTCACTTGCTACATTTTCTTGATTCAGTGCATGTAGTCAGGCTGTTGCTCAAGTTTAAAGCTGTTGTTAATTAGTGTCCTGAAAGACTCTGCTATGTTATTCTTGCTACAGACTTGTACATTGTCATTAAAGCCTCGAAGATTACCAGGTTCCTTTTAGATACCAGAGAGCTTTTGGTTTCTGCTAGGTTTGTAGAGGACTGTAAACTCCCTTTTTTAATAGGTAAAGAAATATCTTTATTTGGAGTCATATAGCAAAATTCAGTAATCCCCTGATACTTTTCAGGAAAACTGCAGGAAGAAGTTTGGGTGGTTTGGGGTTGTCTGTTTTGCTTTGTATTTTTTGTTTGGTGGTGGTTTTTGTTTTGTTTTGTTTGTTTTTTCCCTTCTTAAACAAGGTATAAAATACTAAATTGTTATTACCACCTGGTAGATCTGGTTTTAGTTTTGTCTGAACTTGCACTGATTTCAACCCCTTTTCTCTTTCGGTGAGTAAACATTTAGTCTTCCTGATCTTAGAGTTCTGTGGGAGACAGGTTTTCCTTTTAATGAAAAATCTTTTACAATCTATTTAACCTAGTTTCAGAACACATTAAAAAAGTTACTGGAAAATTATTTTGAGAAGTTTCTCTATCAAGAAGGTATTTTAGTAATGTTTCATTATAGTCTCCATTTATTACATCTTATTATAGCATTGAGTCATGAAACCAAGAATAAGAGATCCAGTTCCAGGAATGAGAAGAGTTAGATGTAGTAGTCATCTGTTTGAGGGTCACAGGTTGCCATTTTTAAGGCTCTTTTCAAACAAGGGCAGGCTGTGGATATAATGGAGTTTAAAATCTTGGAGGTGGGACTCACTTGGAAAACTTGTTCTATTTATTCCTGGTAATCTTTGCACATGATAAATACCTCCAAATATCATGAGCTGACAGCTGTATACAAGGAAACAAGGTGGTTTTATGTCTTACTGATGCATTTGCGCATTTATTTACTATATTTTAAATATAGAAGTAAATTGCATTCACCATTTTGTGCTGCTTAAACAGTACAGCTCTTTCTAGTTCTTGTTCTTAGCAGTTTTATCCTTTTATGACAGCTTCAGCTATCTGACTTTCCACAAGTTTTATTTTGTTTTTGTTTGTTTTGGATTGTTTGTTTGATAGTGTGTGGGTGGTTTTTGTTGTTGGTTTGGGTTGGGTTTTTTTGTTTCAATTTAGATTTAATTTTGTTCCCTGCTAGCTTTGCCGTTTTCCATCCTAAATTGCTTATTGCAGGAGCGTGGGCTGCTGCTAACTGTGCAGGTGTTTGCTGTCCCTCGCACTGGCTGAGGTGGTTATACAGCAGTGCAGGGACCACAGCTGTGCACCCACTTCCTTCTGTGCCTTTGCTGGCCCTCAAGCAGACCACTGTTACAGCTGATGGTTGCCATCAACTTCTGGTTTTGTATTCTAGGCCTTACACTATACTGATGTCCTTACTTAAAGCCATTTCTACTTTCATCTGCCTGCTCTCTGTTTCTTCACACCATGGTGTGCCTTTCCTACATCATTCTGTAAGATGGTTGCACTATGATCCAGGTGACTCATGAAGATCAAATACAGTTTATTTCTTAATAGAGGGACAGATGTTTTTTTCTGTTTTGTTAAGGTAAATATGGGTATCTTGATATCCTATAGAAACTTTCCAGATTTAATGCTCAAAACAACCTCATGCAAAGTTCTTTGCAAATCTTGTTCAAATGTGTGACTACTCTTTCTTACAACTTCCCTTACCCCTGCAAAAGAAGCAACATGTGCAAATTCACATGAAATTTCAAGCGTGATTCTGGTTTCTGTGTGTCACCCATAGGACTGATGGGTTTGTATTTGATATGATTAATTATGGGTACTCAATGTGAAGTTCTTTCCTAAAGGCACGGTCCTGGTTTTGGCTGGGGTTAAATCATGACAGGCATGTAAACTCTGGACATTTATCTTGTATCATATGGAAGTGATGCAAAAGTCCTGTCTCTTCTGTTAATCAGCAGGTCAGTGAGTACTCACCCTTGAGCTGGAAGGAGGTTTTCTGCTCTTGTATTGGTGCACACTCAGACCTAAGACTGTTGCAGTGAAAGGGGAAATGAGTTGAACCTGCTGATAGGATAGGGTAACATTCAAACAAGTCTGATTAACTAGATTTTTCTTAACTGTAGACTTCCAGTGTATTGAGTGTTTCTTCAGCTTCTCTGAAGCTCAGCTCCTAGAAAACTGGTCAAAAGAGATCAGATTTACTATAAAAGCATGTGCTAAGGAAATCCAGTGCATTTATCACGCTACCACTTGTAATGTGGTATGGACTGGAATTCTCTCAGAAGAAGTTTGAAACTTCAAAATGGATTTAAAATGAACCATATTGAGTTGCTCGTAATTTGTAAGTCCATTTGTCCTTTTTTTTTACGCCCTTTTTTTTTTTCCTCAGGAAGAGATATCTTATTCTTGGGCTGTATCTAATTTGGAGTTCTGGATGCTGAAAAGGGAATAGTTACTTTCTAGATAAGAAAAATGACTGAGTATAGAAAGGGAGGACTTAAAGGGTTTAGGTTCAAAATATTTGGCAGTGTTAATGATATGGTTTCTAAGAACTACTTTTAAAATTAGTAATACTTCTAAACTGAGCCAGTAAGTATTGTAATCTCAAACTATTTAACTTTATCTTGCTGGTATTGTTTCTTGAAATGTTATATACAGGAGTAAAGAAAAACAGATTACCAGACTTCCTTCACTGTCCCACTTCAGACCCAAAGCAGAGAAAGGGAGCAGCTGAACTTGAGAGACTCTTCTTGGAGTGTCTTGTATACATTTCAAGCACTTAATTAGATAGAAGTGTCATTAATAACAGGCTTTTTCTGTTAGCTGTGCTCTTGTTCTTGGGCAAAGGGAGGAGCAAGGGAGGAAATTTTCAAATTCAACAGAAAAGCTGTTTTGACAAACAGTAGATTGTTACAGTGCTACCAGTCTAATTTTCTGGTATACACCCTCCAGCTTTCTCTAAGCAGGTCTATCACCTTTAACCTTTGTTTATATTAGTAATGATGTAGTTCTAACTGAAAATCTTTCTTGCTATCACACAGCCGTTGTTCAAATTTGAAACACCTACCCAAAGAAGTAGACAAAAAGCAATATCCAAGAAGGTCTTAATCTTAGTCTTAATCTGTGTGCCAGTTTTGCATTTGTTTCCCACCAGTGAAGGTCCTGAGGCTCTGAAAACTTTACCTTCCTAATTTCCAATGCCAGTGTCTCCTTGTAGCCAGGGCTCTTTTTTGACAACTGTTTGGGGTTGTTGTAGCACTGAAGGAATCGTGCTTGTAATTACATTATGTGGATGCTGTAACCATCCCAATTCTTCAACAGGAAAAATGTGATATCCCTCTTTTCCAGTGGAAGTGTTAGGAAGAGTTTTAATAAGTGGCTGTATGATAGCTTTACAGGAGTATATTATTTTTCTTAAGCAGAATGAATTTGTTTAATGTATATATAACATAATATTTTGTTTCTTTTGCAAGTTTATTCATTTTGATAGAGCCCAGAATCATTAATGATGCTATTGCCTGTCTAGAAGTCTAGCTTGAGCCTTTGTACCTGGTAACAGATAACAAATTGAAATGACCCAAAGTTTACATATCAAATTCCAAGAATTATGGCTGCATTTCAATTGTTTGGTCAGCTGAGAACAGGAAGAAATGAATGAAGTATGAATCGTTGGAACGAGTTCAGGATTGTAGTGTATGGGTTGATTCACTGCAATGAAAATGCATTTCTGCTCTGCTTTTATTTATAAGGAATATCCTGAAGCTGTATGCTACATCGGAATCACTGAAAGCTTTCCAAAGAAATTTGTGAAAGACAAAAATTTTGAGCTTTTATTTGTTGGACTAACGTGGACTTCCTTCAAAATAGTGTGCAGTCAACTAGTGGTTAGCATTTTTGAACTGCTTTTGGTTCAAACATTTAATGTAGTTTCACTAACATGTTTTCAGTAAATGTATGTGAAGATGGGTTCTAGATGTGACTCAATGTTTGCTTGAAATGCATTATGTTGTATTATTCTGTTTAAACCTTCAAAATTGTATTTGTACTTTGAATAGTTTTGGGGTTTTTTTTTCTTCCTAATTAGATTGTCTGGACAATTTTAGTAACCATGGAGTCTGAAATCTATTTAATGTATTCAAGGAACATCATATGATAAGGATGTGAGTTTTCTGAGTCTGGCCTACTTTTCCATCTCTGGTAGCAAATTCATGTACTGTGTTGGACTCAAATCAGTAGGTGGATTCCAGTGGAAATCCATGTGTTCTGGATTGCTTCTCAACAAATGGAAAACTGGCAATAGATTAGCTTCTTAGCTGCTTTAGATGAGCCAGGAAAAATGAAATTTCTCATGTCCTTGCATGCACATGTGCATACTGATCTATGCTAAGGTGGTTATCTCTGTGGACAGTAGCAAACTGTCTGTAAAAAAACTGTTTATTTCAAGTCAGCAAATCGGTTGCACTCTTGGATAAATTAAATTTCATTCAACTACATTCTTAACCAACTGCTTATTTATTAAGCTGCTTAAAATTGGCTAGTTTATTGTAAGCCCAAACAAATTGCCATTTAATGTATAAGTTTACATAAAAAAATAGAGGATGTTGAAAATTCACTTGTGAAGCTTCTATGTGCTCTTTAGTGCTCTAACCAAGCCAGTATTGCAGGAATGTTCTGCCCTTTGATAGGGAACACTCCCCGGAATTGCTTCATCACTTGAAACCTGAGCTCAGGCAGGAAAAGTACAATTTACTCCCTCCACAGACTTGGGAGGTAAATGGAGTTTCATTGCACAAGTTCTGTCCTCCTCCAGTTGCTGTAGCAGCATGTGCCTTGGATTGTTAATTCGCGGATCTCAGTATTACACACCTGCAGAAGATGCTGAAACAATACAAGCAGAAGCAGTCTTCCTATGCAAAGATTAATCCCATGCAAATTCATGTTAAGGAATCCACTTGCATATACGGAAAGATCTTGGTGTAAGTGCCTATGGTACTGTCCATGACATGGATATGCTTACAGAGTCATCCCTTGGTTAAAGTAACCTGCTGTTTAAACCACTTGTTCTCAAAACAGTTTTGGTTTAATCTCACCTTTTGTCTTTACTGTTTTATCTCTTGAGGTTGCAGATTTTACTTCATCAGTCCTTTATTTGTTTTGTGTTATCTTTATCTAGAATATGTTTTCATTGCAAAAGTTTGTAGCCAGCATAGCTGAATTTTTATCAGTTATGTCATTTTATATATCAGTGTTTTCTGGGAAATCGGGTGGTCGTGTTTTGTAACCTGGTAAGCAGTAGCTAGCCATCTCACTACTATGCTAGTATGTTTTCAAAGTGCAAGAAGAGCAATACCTGGTGGGGAGGAATAATATTGCTTTTGTTCTTAGAGCATGTATTTCTGGAAGACAGGGGCAGTGAGGATGATAAGGATACAGTTATATTGTAAAGCAGGTGTGCCAGAGTAAGAACAGTAATTGTGAGGTCTGTCCATGGTTAAGAGCTGCATTCTTTGTGCACGTACATATGCTGATAGAGGTTTAAATATGGATTGTGTAAACATGATTGGCCACAAAGCAGTCATAAAATCTGCCAGGGCAAATACAAGTAAGGACAAATATTTTTGAGAGAGGATGTGATGGTGAAGGCATTTTAACATAATCCCTACATAATTCCATAATTGCTTTGTTAACGTATGGATAAAGAATAACTTTGAATGTGATTTGGAGAAAATTGTCTTTTGTCACCTTCCCCTCTATTATTTTCATGACTGTTATATTTCCATTTTGTAGAAGTATTTCATGCTCTCAGTTGTTACACATAGTTGCATGACTGTATTTTGTAGTTTTGAAAGCCTCTTATTTTCATGGAAGAAACTTGTCTACTAGAAGATGGCTGTTCAGGTTACTGTGTGTTGTATGTGGGACATGGAACATAATGCTTCATTGCCTAATCTGAAAGTTCAAAGCATGGTTTCCTAAATTCATGAAGAAAATAGTCATGAATGACTAATGTTCAGCATGGTGTGCATATGAGCTCCACACTAGGAAGATGCTAAACTTCAGATTGGGGAACAGTATGTGATAAATACCTTTGTGTGCGTCCTATTCCTTCCTTCCTGAAAGAGAGTGAGAAGGCTTTGCCTTTCAGGTCTGCAGGCTAGATGGACCATTGTTCTGACTCAGTGTAGCTGGTCCTGTTTCCTCAATGGAATGATAATACTGTGCCTTCTTTTGTAAATTTGAGCTTTTCATTTATGGACATTGAAAAAGTGCAAATCACTGTGACTCTTCAGTGGTTTTGTCTGGTTGAAGCTCAGCTGTGTTACAGCAGGAACTTTGCTGGGTCTGCACGTTGGGTCTGTTGAAGGATACAGTGAGTGGTTGCTTGGTATTAAAGGGCTTTGAGGATGACCAAGGGCAAATTTTCTCCTTCTCACTCTTAGGAATTTGTTGTTCTGTCTGAAACACAAAAGTTTTCTGTCTTGTTTAAGGTAGTGATGAAAAAGGAAGAAATACTGTCAGTCTTGATCAGCAAATAAGACAAAAATAGGGAGAGAGAGTAGGAGGCAAATGTAAGATTTCCCTTTCTCTTCCCTTAAAGCGTGATGGGTTCTGGCCTTTAACAAGTTTGTGTGGTTTTTGTTTTTGTGCAGTGTGTGTTCTTTGGTTTTCTGTGGGTTTTTTTTTGTGTGTGTTTTTTTTTTTTTTTTGTCTTGTGTGGTTTGTGTTTTGGTTTTTTTTTTTGCTTTTTTGTGTGTGGCGTTGTTTTTGTTTGTGTCTCTTGTTTTCTGCTGCAGAATTGTGGATCGTTGTGTTGGACCCTCCGAGCTCACTACCAAATGGTTTTGTGAGCACTGCAGTACTTAGAAGCTAAACAGTTCCACGCTGTGTGCTGGTGTTTGTATTTGTGGAAAGGGACACTAAGATAAGTAACAAATCAAGACACAGGGTTATGTAAATCCGTGTAAAATATGGCCATCAAAGGGTTGTTTCTGTGGTATAGATAAACTGCTTTGAATCAAAGAGCAGGCTTTTCTGAGACCGTAATTGATCCAGTTTACAGGCAAATGCCACTCTGAAGTCTTGGCTGTAGTTACCAGCTCTGTAGCTGCACTGCTAAAGATCCTGGTCCTTATGCCATTATGACTAGTGAGGTGATTGACTTTTACATTGTGTCCACATGATGAAATATTGTTTGTAAATGTTACGGTTTTGGCTCAGATCACTGATATGGAGCAACAGCTCCTGTTCTTTGTTAGAGGTTTTCTTCTGCCTTGTTACTTTGAGACTTGTGGAAGGCATAGCAGAACCAGGCTCTTCATGAGGAGTGATCAGATATGTACTTTCTTGTTAGACTTTATTTTGGAGTATTAATATTTGTAACACAATTTTTCATGATTTTATCATGAAGAGAAAGTTGTGAGTTGCACTTGCAGCTGGTAGGTTTGTGTGATATCTTTATCCTTTCTTGCTGTGTCATGTTGATTTATCAAATGTAATAAACTTGCTGTAATTCTACAAGAATACAGCACTGCACTTCTGAAGCCAGAGTGACTGATTCAAAGCCAAAAAAAAAAAAGAAAAAAAAAAAGAGAAAAAAGAGAGAAAAAAGCTGTCTGGTAAGGATGCCAGTACTTTGTACTTTTTAATGTGAAAATGCTGCTTAAGTCAAAACTGAAACATTTTGCAAGGTTGGTTTATCATTAAAAATATTTTTTTATGTTTCGGATGTGTGGTCATGTTGAATGACCCGATGACATGCTCTGCAAAAGCAAAGTGATTTTTAGGGCAGTGGCTCTGTAGGTTGGCTACAGGCAGTGGGAAGAAGGTTAAACTGAAAGGTCCCAACCCTGGATCTTGGTCTTCCACTTTCCTATAAGGGCCTAAGTATCTAAGCTATTAACTGTTTAGGAGGGGATTGATCTTGATTGATCTTTTACTTATTCATTGTCTTCTACCTATTCATGTATGTGTACTGCAGCACAGATATCTCATGATCCAGGCAAGCTCTCTAATCACTGCTGGGATGTTTGCTGACCTCTGCCTTTTTTTATCGTGATACACTCCCCCACCACACTCAAAATAGGAAGCAAACATGTAAATGTTTTTAAGTCTCCATAATTTTTTGAAGAAAAAGGAAAATTTATCATTTTGCATTGAGTTTTGAGAGTATCCTGCTTTCTTTTACTATTTTTTAAGATGTTTTCTGTCTCAATATATTCTCTACTTAAGGTATGAAGCTTTCTGTGTACTTACACCCTTGTCAAAGGACTTAGAAATAGTTTCCTGAGTGTGTAATTAAGTGAATCACAGGCCCTGGTCCTGTGACGTAGTTAAGTAACTTGTATCAGTGGATAGGGCTGATAGCATCGGGTGTGCACAGAAGTACTTCGGGGGAACTAGGGTTGCGTGATACTATTTACAATCTTTGTTTTCAGAAATGAAAGTCACATTTTGTTTACCAGCACTTGGTGGAGGGTGTAGACGTAACGTTGGTCGTGGTTCTTTATTTGGAGGATAAGAATTGTGCTTCCAAACTAGATGTGTAAATCCACATCCGGAAGGAAGATTCAGTAGTTTGACAAACCTTTATTCATGCTGTAATTTTGAAAAAAAAAGGCACCATGCCAATGTTTCTGTTACTGCTCTGTATTCTCGTGTCTAATGATTGTACAGTGAATGCACAGGCTTTGCAGAATAATATATCAATATCTTTATACTAAACACATCAAAATCATGTGTTTTCTGCATGATTTTTCTAGCTGTGTATGGTGTAAGCATTTTATTTATATATTTATTTTCCTATTTCACACTGAGTTCTGTTATGTAATTGCCTCTAATATTGGCACCCTAGTAGCCAAAACGGCCAGCAATTATAATGCTTTTTGAAGTGAAAATGCTGTTCTGAATTTAAAAAAACCAAACCCATAGAACACAAAACCAAACCCACAAAACAACCTTAAAATAGGCAGGGAGTGGAGAATGGACAGTAAAGGACTGAGTGATTTGGAATAATGTTGTGTTGTGATTTGCAAGACGTTGTCTCATTACTGGATACCATGAACTTAGTGCTCATTATTCTTTTGCCTCTAACAGAGTTTTTTAACAAGGGACTTGCTATGCATTGACCTTTCTTTCACGTATGATATTCTTCCATTTGCATTTTTTTATCCTTTTTAATATTATTTTTCCTTTGCTTAAAGACCCTGTGTAGACAGTAATGACCGCACGTTTCCGATTGCCTGCTGGCAGAACCTACAATGTACGAGCATCTGAGCTGGCACGAGACAGGCAGCATACGGAGGTGGTCTGCAACATTCTTCTCCTGGATAACACTGTACAAGCTTTCAGAGTTAATGTAAGTAGTTTGTTTATTGCAAATCCATATCACCAAACTTGCTTTCCTTTGCTGGATTTTTAGGGCTAGAGTTTAACTTTCAAAATAGTGTTAATACAGAATAGAAGGGGAAGTTGGGTTTAGGCAGGCTTGCTTGTATGCGTATATACCAAGTCACCATGAGCTTAGTCATTCTGGCATCCTCTATAGTACTAACATATCTTCATTTCAAAATTGAATACAAAAAGCATAATTTATTTTCAGGAATTCTCTTCATGTGCTAATGTTGTATGGTAGAAATGGAGGGCACTTTTGCCACCTGGTTGAACGAGTAGCAAGCTTTTGGTTTGCTCCACTCATTTTTGTGGTTTGAGCAGGAGTAAGGTATAGTGGTAACCCTCTTCTCATGACTGTGTTCAGTCAGGTGCACAAGAAATGGTAGATGTTGTGTTCTTTGCTTTCACATGGTGAGTTTTTCATTAAAATGCCTGTCTTGCAGTTTTTTGCTTGTTTGTAAGAGTTAGATAAAATAAGGAATAATCATTCTACTGTAGGTATGGGAGATTATGTTACTTTTTGGTCTAGGTGTTCAGGAGCTGTATGTTGCTGGAGAATGCTATAGTGCCTGTCTAGAGTAGAATCACCAGTCATAAATTCTCAAATATCTATTCTTTCTATCCCAAGGAAAAAATTATGTCATAGGTTCTTGCCACCTCCCTAGTGTACTAAATATTTTAGTTGTATGGATCATGCTTTACTGCTTATACAGATCTGCCTGCAAGTTTGCTTATGAAAACTCAGTTTAAGGAATAAAAAGGTCTCTGGGCTTAACATATTGATCTCTGATTTTATCCTCAATCGTTTCAGTGTGTTTTTTGTTTGTTTGGGGTGTTGTGGTTTGTGTGGGTTTTTTGTGTGTGTGGGGGGGTTTTTTTTGTTTGGTTGTTTTTTTGTTTGTTTGTTTTTTTGGTTTTTGTTTTTTGGTTTTTTGTTTCTCTTCTCTTAAAAAAAACAGGAGTGATAAAATATTCAATCATAGCAACTGTATGCTAACCTACATGGTATACAGGTTTTCAGGGTTTACAGCTGTGTTTTACTTTATTGTGGTTGACTCCATACTTGGCAATAAATATGTATGGTATTGTTTTCAAAACAGGAAGAACAAAGATAACATCAAATATATTAGGAAGGTCTTTTTTCTCTTGGTGATTACTGGTAGTTACTTTGTATGCTAATGATAATAAAGCTTAATCATCTGGAGTATGCAGTGCTGTATTAATAAAAATGTACTCCAATGCTATTTCTTCTCGAACAGCAAAGTGCTGATTACAGGCAGTATCTCTTGATAATTTATGTGACATGTTCTCAGTTCACACTTCACCCAGCCTTTTCCATTGATCTGCAAAACAGGCATCCTTTGTGCTGAGCCTTACTTTGTATTGAGCATAACAAATCAAATCAAACAGTCTCTGTGGATTGTAGCAAGACAAAGGTTACTGTGGTTGCAGGCAGACAAATCAGTTGGAACTAACCTGTGCAGATGTTTGAAGAGTAGAAATTCTTCCTGTAAAATGCTTTGCTTGCAACATGAAGAACTCCAACCAATGACAAGCATATCTCACAGACCATGTAGCTGGAAGAAGTGAGGCTGACTTGTGTTACTGATGTGATCAGGATGATTTACATTGCAGTAATCCTGCTTCTTCAAGATCCAATTGCTTTAAGTAGTTTTAATTAATTGTTTAAATACCTCAAACTGTATGTTTTCCATTCAGGCTGACTTAACTGTATTTCCTGAAAGGCAGTACATAGATGTGGAGATGACACTAAACTGGAGGGAAAACTAAGTCAAGGTAGATGGGATGAGTGAGCAGGGTTAGCAGTCATGGATAAATGTTTCAATTTGGAGCTTTTATTTCAGCATTCTCCACAAACTTAATGACATTACACTCTAATTTATCTAATGCCTTATTTTATAACAACACAAACCAGAATGAAAAAAAGCCAAACCCACAGCAAACCCCACAGTAATTTTGGAAGTTAAATTCTTCAATAATTTAGTCTTCCACATTGTTTACTTGCTTCCTGTTTTTCCTTTGTCAAAAACAAACAAACAAAAAAACAGCCTGCTTGGAAACTCATTTAAAAACAAGATTACTTCTTGCAAAGCTAAGGTAAGCTGTAGAATGAAAGGAGACAGTAGTGCAGCACTAGATTGAGTTGCAACACAAGCATTGCAGTGAGCTGTGAAAGGAGAGGTTTGTGTTGTCATTAGTGAAGGAGCAGCACAGCCTCCCCCAGACTTGTGAGCAGCAGAGGTGTCTGACCCTCTCCAGGAAAAGCTGGGATGTGTCATCCTATTCCTCTGCCATCAGAAGTCCGAATGTCTTTGGACTGACACGTCATCAGTATCTTCTGGTATTTGCTGTAGCTGGTTCTGTAGGCCAGTAACAAAACTAGGATGTCAGTAGTACAAACTGGGAAGGTGGTGGGACTTGGTAAACAGGCATTAAACCTAAGTAATTGCAGGTATTTTCCTCCATTTTCAGACATGGGCATGTGTAAACAGGTAACAATCATCTTGCAATTAGAAAGTGATATGAACATATCTAGTGGTACTAGATGTTAGCCACTGGATGATAGATGCTTTGTAAAAATGCTTTGTAAAGATGAGTTAAGCTACTGATGTCTGGGGTTGACATCGAATATGCTCTGAAAGACCAAAATTCATTGCTGGAGGCAAAATGTATAGCAAGAAGTATGTATAACATTCTAATATTCCAATTCAGAAAAAATGTTGGTATGTTTTCTATCTATAACTATGGCAGTTGGTTAGATAGTTCCCATTTTTCATATATATTTCCATTATTCCTTGTTTTAAGAGAGAAAATTAATGTTTAACTGTACCCGTAGGAATAAGGCAAGTTTCTTTTTATACTAAATTGAATTTTTTTTATTTAAAGAAAAAAGGCAAAAGTCGAGACGTTATCATTTTTGTAATTCATAGCAGCTCTTCAGTGGTTGTGATAGTATTACAAATATTTTGGACCTTTCGCAACAAGCAGGATTGTGACCTTCACCTGCTCTGGCAAGCTGCAACATCATTATCTAAATATCAGAGATGGGTTTAAACTGAGGTCTGGTTTTACTAGATGCTTATCTTTATTTTGCACTGCGAGTAAAACATTGTGATCAAAATATGCTTCATGTTGGAACTAGTCTTCTCTTACCAAACTTACTGCTTCATTGCAGGAGAAATACCTTCCCTGTAGTCGTGAAATGTTATTCTGTACTGCTAAATTCAAACCCATCAGCAAGTTCTAAGCTTTTTCATTAGGAAACATCTATTTGTGTATATAAGAAATAGTATAAAATCTTAGGTTTAGAACTGGAAAAAAGCTCCAGAACTAATAGCTACATGTTATTTGAAGATATAATGTGTCAGCTATGGTAAATAGAAGTCTAAACTTAGCTTTTAAATGTCTTCTGTTTTCTGGTAGTTACTGTCATAAGTCCTTAGTTATGAGTTCTAATTTAAATCTGCATGATGAAAAATGCCAACAAGTGCTACCATGTAATGTAAAAATTAGATTTATTTACTGAAAAAAAGAAATAGTAATTGCTGGTTTCTTTCAAAATATATCAGAAACTCCTAATTTAGTAAAAAAGCAAGGGGCTGGTTTTGGATTGTATATTAAAATTGCCTTACACACTTAGACTGTTGTGTATTTATTACGTTAACATCTGGGTTTTTCTTTCCTTGTTTTTTGCTATTGGAAAGCAAACTTTTCAGTAGTGAACTTTTAAACTTTTTATCTTTTTACTGGCTGTTCACTTCATTAAACATCAAGAAATATTATCGGTCTAATTTGTTAAAACATAAAGTCTTTCAAAGTAATATAGCAATTCTTAAATCACTTGAGCTTAGCCCAATTTATATGGGACCTGAAATACATACCTTACATAATTTCACTTTAAATGAACAGAACTGTGGTTCTGATTGTCCCCCTGGGTTCATTTCAAGCCTAATTATTTGATAGCTATTTTCTAAGTTTTTTATTATGAAATAAATTATCAAGCTTCTTGGATTTTTTACCCCCAAATAAATGTTTTTAACAGTTTACTCAACTTTATTGTAATTTCAGGTGAACAAAAAAAATGTTTTGAGATGCAAATTGAATGTGAGTTGTAGGTTTTTCTCGTACATGGATATTAATGAAATTCTTGCAACCTTCTTTTGACCTTTTAGTTACATACTTCTGTTTTAACAGCTATAAAAATAAACTGTTGTGTAATCTCTGTAAGAAGTTGAGGTCATTTGGGAGCAGAACAGCAATTTTTTTTTTTTGTTTTAAAACTGTAAAAATATCTTGTTGCCTACAGTAACAAGACAGGATGTAACAAATCCACTGTGGCATCGATAATACTTGGCACCTAGAAGATTATTAGACGCTTGCTTGGTGCCAGAGAAGTAGAAAACCTGGGTGGAAAATGTATCAATCATGCCTTTCATCATTTTGGTTTTGTTTGACAGTTGTTCTTGCAGAATTTTTCCTCATCTTTTGTACTTCAAGAAGCTATAACACTTTAACTTCTTTGGGAAACTCCCTTCAGATGTCACCAAATGTATTATTGAGTCCTGATATAATGGCACACTCAGTATTTCAGTTACTGTGTTGGCAGTTCTTTCAGGTTAGGCAAAAAATTGCTAGGTACCAACAACCACAGGTTCTCTTTTATATAATTTTAAGGGTAAAAATTGTCGCTGTAGTAGACAGCAAGTTTATTCACTTGTCTCTGAAAAGGAATATTACTGTTATTTAGTTCATTTTAATTAGCTTATTTAGAGTGAAGTAGTATTTTAGAGAGAGCACGTTTAAATAAACACTTCTCAGTTAGATATTTGTCTGTCTCAGCTGTCCATGTCATTTAACTTTGGAAACATTTTCAATATGCTGGTTCATTTACATTTGAGAATAGATTTTCAGATAAAATAAGAATAACTTACACAGACCTGTCATTTTAAAATTCAGTGACCCAATCAAGGCTACAAAGTTCTTTGTCAAATCGTAGCCTTTTCTTTTCCCCCTGCTTGCTTTTTTTCCCATTTCCCTTCTCTGTACTTCTTTTAAGTATCAAATTTAGCTAATGAATGGCTTTCAGAAATAATGATGTAGCTAGCCGAAAAGAGAAATTCTTGCTGTCAGAAAATGACAAAGAGGAAATATAATAATTCCTTACATCTGTTGCAAAAGGAGAGATGACACTCATTTAAAAATAATGTTCCTGGGATACATTTTGTGATATTAAAAATTGAGGCTGCTAGAGCACACATGAAAGAAGGTGTATGTGCACTAACTGCCTGAAGTTTGTGTGTCCAGTTACATATTTGTTCATTGAAAAATATATGTATTTGTTCTCTGCAGAAACATGATCAGGGACAAGTTCTATTGGATGTAGTCTTCAAGCATCTCGATTTAACAGAGAGAGATTACTTTGGTTTACAGTTGGCTGATGAATCTACTGATAACCCTGTAAGTTGATATTTTTTATAAATACGATTTTATAATTCATAATCACGTAAATTGCTGTGCTCTGTGTCATTGTAAAGAGAAGTAAATAGAAGCCATTGCAATATTGTGCCATCTTCTCCAGTTGAGTGGGTCAGTATCATCTTATAGTTACGATAAAATGAAATGTTACAAGTTTGGATTAGTGTTGAAATTCGTGCTTATAAAAGAATACAGAAAAAGGACTTTGCTTGTTTTATTTATGAGACATGTGTGATCATTGGCAGTTGGAATAAGAAATAGTAATTCTTTTTTCCAGATTAAAAAGACTTAAAAAACCCCGAAAGGTGCATTTTTTAGATTGTCATGTATAGTGTTTTTCTTCATAGCCCAGATACCTGGTAGGTCTTGTAATAGTCCACTGACAACAGCTCATCACCTTAGCAGAAAACGCAAGGTACTCATTTGAATAGGTTTCTAATAGTTCATGCACTTGAATAGAAAGGAAATTTCATAGGACTGAAAATCTGTAAATCACCAGTAGAAACTAATAGATCTAGAACTCTAAAGTTCAGTGCCTACAGTAGATACAGTTGTACTGTTAAGATCACAATTGCTTGAAGAATACTTCTTGAATGCATTCTTGTTTTAAAGTGCAATTTAAATATCATTCCTTATAATACAGTTCTTTTCCTAATTCCCATTATATGTGTGTCACAGTGATAGGGTCTAAATTTATCTCCCAATTTGTTTGTCAAAAGTCATTTTTGTTCGCAAAATGTGCAGAATGTGATCCCTGGAGATAAGTGACACAGTAAAGTGTTAATCATTCAGTACCTAAGGTGAATATTAGGATATAGTGCATCTTTCTTTGGTAAGTGCAGATTTCATCTGCTGTTGTTGTAACATTGAGAGTGACTGCTCTAAATAAGAGCACTTTTTTAATCTTACTAAAAGGTTGGGGTTTTACCTTTTAACCTATTTTTCATGGCTTTTTAATGTAGAAGAGGAAGAAGTCATCGCAATAGAACCATAATTTTTCTGCTACCTAAATAGTGAGCTACTTCCACATTTCTTCTCTAGAGCAAATTATTCTTAATTATGTTCTTTTTCTGAATTTCTAGTAACATTAAGGTTATTAATAAAAATGAAGCTGTATAGCACAGTTACAGGTATTTAACAGAGTTTTCTTTTGTAACTGTGGATAGTTCTGATAAAACATTGGAGGCTGGCTTCATTTAGTCTTTCTATTCTAAACTTTGCTTCCAGGCTGGAAAGACAGGCATGCTGTAGAAAAGACCAAATTATTTTTCAGTTTCATCAGAGAAGTATTTAATTGAGTATTGCTTAATATTTTACTCAACATTCAGAAATTATTAGTGTTTCTCATCGGTTTTTCCAAAGCTTAGATCTCTAAGCTCTTGTGTTTTAATATATCTATCTGGAAGCAGCTGAATACAGCACTGTAATAGAAACGGATCTGGTTAAGAGTTAGTCCAAAAGAGGAATGACTTCTGTTTGATACAAGCACATGCTTTAAAGGTCTGGTGTTTTTGACTTCTAAATATTTTGGCTTTCAGCACATACCTAGTTGCCATGAAAACAGTGTGTCAGAGCTAAATGGATATATTACCACTTATTTATGTAAGCATGAGGAATTCGTGAGTTTGACTAATTTTCATTTTTTAAAAATCAGTTTACAGTTGGTTCATTTGGACAAACAACTCAGATCAGATTTACAAATATTCCAGTTAACTGTGAAATAGCACAGCAGAATATGACTAATTTATAGTCCCTTCAGGAGGAGATAAAGGTGATGGGGAAAAGGGGGATTCTGCTAGTTGAGTGTGAAGCCTCTATCCTTGTGCCCAAACATGGATTTCACAGAATCGCACTATCTCTGTTTTTGTATATTAGCATCACAATAAAAGATAGTGAAGAAAGCACTGATACTGTGTAAGAGCTGGAATGATGTTTTTGGCTGGGGTCTTGGGCTGTGGCTGTCTGGAGCAGTGCCAAGAAGGGAGTATTGGTGCATGGTGAGAGGATGGTGCAGCGAATACTGTCAGTGTGGGTTCTGGAGCACCCTTGGCAGAAGGGAGTGAGACCTGGATCATTGCTGGGAGAGGAGAGACTGCAGAATGACTGTGTAACTTCTTTGATAAATGTGAGATAGTTACATAAATGTGAGGGTTAGGTCAGTGTCACTCCAAAGAATGATGGCCTTTTAACTGTTTCCTGAGTCTTGTGGTCTTTAGTTGCAAGGCAGGATGAGGAATTGAATAATATTTATAACAGAGGCCCAAGAGTTAACTAAACTACATTGGTGTGTGCAGAGTCTGCTGGGTTGCTGGTTTGAAGTGGTTTAAATGATTTGTAGGGTGTTCCAGAGAAACATTTCTATCTGAAATTTAGAGTGGTGATTTTTATAAAGGTCTGTCTGTACTTCTCCACAGCAGCATTCTCCTGTAGAGATGATAAAGATCCTCTGCAGTTTGGTAAAATTGTTCTGTAGTCCTTAATCCAATAGGCTGAGTGTCGAACCTCTGGTTTCAAGATCCCAGTTTGTGACTTGCCAGAGATGACACTCAGGCTGGCATTGTGAAGAGAATCTGGGAGCCAGTGGGATCACTCTCTGGATGCGTCAGACCTGCAAAATGCAGAGCCAAAAGGACTGGAACTAGTTTAAGCAAATTAACTTCTGAGGGCAGTAAATAAGTTAGCCTGTTTATAGCTCTTCACTGCCAGTGTTAGCTCACCTTAGATAATCAGTTTAAGGATCAGCTGGAGAGTGTTAGACACACCGTAATGGAGTTCTAGCCTCTCTCAGGCTCATGTGACAATCGTAAATCCAAGTCCTATTTGAATTAACGCTGTAAGAGACAGATATCTGGACAATTAAGGTTAATCCCAGGGAAAGCAGAATAGAAACTGTTGATGATAATGTTGGTAATGTTGGTGTCTTTCCAGAATTAGTAACAAGACATTGAATGACAGTAAGACATTTTGGTAAAAGATCAAGCAAAAAAAAAAAAAAAAAAAAAAAGAAAAGCAACAGTTTCTTTACATATAAGGCTATAATTTGTACTTTTTTGTTTCTCTAAAGTTGGTGTTCTAATTTGTCTCTTTCCAGAGGTGGTTGGATCCAAACAAACCTATCAGGAAACAATTAAAAAGTGAGTACATGTATGTATTTGGTCAATTCATCTATCATTATTATTCTGTATTTCCAGAGTACTCTGATTAATTAGAAATAACTTTTCTTGACCATAGGAGGATCTCCTCACAGTTTGAACTTCAGAGTTAAGTTTTTTGTAAGTGATCCAAACAAGCTCCAAGAAGAATACACAAGGTAGGTCCCGTTAATTTATCAATAAAACATTTTATCTAGAAGGCTTACGTGTAAGTGGAAAATAAACTTTTTTATGTGTAACGTGGGAGTTTTCTTTTAAATCATTTGTCATATGTACAAGCTTCTAATTTTTGCCTAATAATTACAGATATGAACTATGCAGTTGCACCAAATCAATATGTCAAAAAGACTCTGTGAATAAATTTATAAATTTATATGCAAATGGAGCATCTGCCTGAAGAAAATACTACCAAATAGAAAAGGGAATATAGAGAAGAGAGAAAAAACTTAATCCCACTATTCACCAATGAGTACAAATTTAATTTTATCCTTCCTTGTGTTCGTCTTTGTGATTAAAAAATTCCTTTCTGCATTTTTTTCTTGACACCTCCCCCAATTTTCTGCTTTACACTAATAAAATTAACCTCTGTTTGTATGGTTGTAGTCGTAGCTTCAAGCATGTAAGCTTATTTTGATAGTGTGAAGTCTGCTGAACAAAATGCTCCATGTGAATAAAGACTGGAGGCTTCTGAATTGCAATTAGTCCCTGAAGAAATGCCTCAAATTTTCAGTATTCTTAATTAGTTCTGGTCTTCTACATAAGTGGCATGATTTGACAGATTGGAATTTTTGGATGTCAGCCATTCTGAAAGCAGGTCAGCCCCATTCAGAAAACAAAATCTAAATTATTAAGGATGGCTTTAGAAATGTAAGTACCAAAACTGTGAAAATTTGAGTCCACATTTGATTATAATGTTTTTTGATTTGTCATATTTTGGACAAAATTTTACACACATCTATGTATACAGAATTTACTAAAATGAGTCCCAGAGATCCTGGATCAGGCTTTGTTTTATTGAAATATTTACTGTAGGAAAATCTGGAAATTTCCTGTATTAGAATAATGACAAATGTGTTATTTGAATTGAAGGACAATATGTAATGTTCCTAAGGAGACAGAAAAACCAGTAAATGTTCATCAATATCAAGTAAACAGTAAAGAGAACTGTTTACTTAGAATGTTATGCTGTAAATACAGAGCTATAAATGCAGCACCCGTTTTGATAAGAAATAATGTACAATTGCTGTATTTAGGTCAGCTCTGCCTTTTTGATAATAGACCTAATTGCCCCTGAGAAATCTTGTTTGTATTTGGACTTAAGATAAAGAGACTATTCTTATCTGTGGCTTTTTTTTTTTGAGTGAGTTTAGCAAGCCATGTCTCAAATATGGAGTCCTTTCGTGTAATCAGTATTCCCCCTTTAAAAAAAGAAAAGAAACGAAGCACAAACTTCTGACAATCCCAGCTGAACCTGAGACACTTAAAGGATGCTCAGTTTTTATAAATTTCACGAAAAAAGAAGATTAAGTTGACATCTGAGTCAGTGTGAATAGATGTCAGGGAAAGGTTCAGTGCAAGCTCGTGTCATGTTAGACCTCTGAGAATTTGTGTGAGGAAGGCAGGCTACGAACACCTCGCGTCAGAAAGGGTCATCAGGAGCTCGCCTTGTGTTGGAGAGTTCAGCATAAGGGACTTGTCCTGGTAGGGAATGAAGCTTCATTAGTTCTGCTCATGACAGAAAGACCTGCTTATTAGCACTGACTCCAGTAGCAGTAAATCCAGTTAGCCTTTTCTAGATCTAGATAGATATATATAGAAAAGGAAGATGGGAACATTGTAATGAAGTGCCACCTTTATTGTTTTAGCTGAATTTGTTGTGTCAGCTTTTTCAGAGCTACCTTGCTAAAGCTTCTGTTGATTTCCCATTTTGCTCAGTACTGCTCAAACTGGGGTGGTTGGCTAATGTCCCATTACCTTGACTGTTTGCTGAAAAGGCAGGCAGAAAAGGAACTCTGCTTAGTGTTCCTTAATCATGCGGATCTTTAAGTACCATGCAATACTTCTAAGAAAGCATTACATTCACACAAAAGTTTAATAAAATGAAGGTGCAGCTGCACATACAATATGTTTTTTGTCCTATATTTTTTCAGCCATAAATATTAATTTATAAGGGGAAAAAAAATGGGGAAAGTTGAATTGTTCAGTATGTTTGTGAAGAGATGCTCAAGCTACACATGTGAAACATATCCTTCTAACAAAGTTTAAGCTGTCATTTGTTGTGGTTTTTTGTTGTGGTGTTTTTGTTGGGTTTTTTGTTTGGTTGGTTTTCTTTTTTTTAACAGGTAAAGAAATTTTTTTCATCTGTCTCTTTTTGGTCTCAATATACGTTTAAGGTGGAGAACAGAAAAGTATTTTGAGTTCTCTAAAGCCTGACTGATGTTTCCATTTCAATTTCTTGAGGTTAATACCTTAAGTTTTAAGTTTCTTGCCATTCTGATCAGTTAAACTTCTAGAGTTTTGTAGGAGTTGAGCACAAGGGCTAACATCTTTGCCTGTTTGTTTGCAATTGTTTTCCCTCAATTTCTTTCAGAAGTGGAATGTTTTACCTTTCCACTAGATTTAGTTTGTAAATAATTGAATTTCTACATAGTATTTGTAAATGTTTGTGGAAGTCTACACAATTATGAGAAGTCATGTGTAATAAATTGATACAATATATTTTTAATTTCTTAGTTCAAGCTAATTTGGGGAAATATTTATTGTTTGGGTTCAGTCAAACCTCAACTTGGTGTTTTTGATAAGTTATTTTGATGAGTGTTTATAAAGAATGACTTTACTTTTGAACCAGAACTACAAGAAGGAAAGCAGATTATTTTTATGATAATAAAATAGGGGGTCCCAATACAGAATAATTTATAAAAAAATAGGAGTGATGTTGAAATTTTCCACTGAGTGAAGCTGGGTTTTTTTAATGAAAAGGCATTGGAGCCTAAATTCTACAGATGCTTTTATGCTGTTACAATATTTTTTTTTCTGAAAGTTTAAGCTTGTTGCTAACATCCTGCAATCTCATTAAGTCTTGTTTGTTACCCCACTGTGATCTTTCTGTCAATGGCAGGTTTTTAGCAAGTTTGCTTTGCTACTTGATATAAACATTTATACTACGTTTGAGTGAAATTTGAAGGAACTGAAAGGAATGAACAAAAGATTCATTCTGAGATATTAACAAAAATATTTGCATTTTGTAAGAGAAACAAAGGAAGTAATTTAGAGGGAAATCTGTTTGCATTTTCAGGTTTGTTCGGATTTCTGAGTGTTTTTGCTGCCACTGTTTGGTGGGAAGTAGTTCTTGTTTTAGTTCTTTTTACTGTTTCCATCTCCTTCCTGACTTGAAAGAGCAGTCATGGGAAGAATCAAATTTCTAAACAAAGTTTTTTCTCACAACACAATTATAGAAAACTTCAGAAGTTGCAGGGAAATAAGTCAGAAGGTGTTTGACATAAAAGAATCCACAAGCTTTCTTTGAGAATGTAACTCCAAAATACTAATTATTTTAATTAGAAAAAAAAAAGAGAAATATCAAACACTCAGTGAGTATTTATCTACCTGGAGTACAGATACTCTTAAGGCACCTCCATACACAAATCCAAACTTGAACTTTTTGTTGCTCTGTTGTTCACTCATTCATCATGAGGGCACTTCTTTTTCCTTTCTTTTCAACTTGAAGTTCAGCATAAATGCTGGCAAATAAAGCAGACTGTGAAATTTGCAGCATTTTAGTGGAATACAGTATATAACTTCATAGCCTGTAACTCGTTGAATTTTCAAAGTTGTAGTATTATGTTACTAATCACAGTAATTTCTTTCCCATAGCAGTTTAAGAAAGAGCATGCAAAATGTAAAATTTTTGTTTTGCTCTAACTGAAAACAAAATGCATTACATTAATGAAAAATTATTAAATAATTTTATATTATAGTGATTTTTTTGTTTCTTTCTTTAAATAAGGTACCAGTATTTTTTGCAAATTAAACAGGACATCCTTACGGGAAGGTAAGACATTTTTGTTAAACATTAAAAGCAACTTTCATTAAGAAAAAGTTAATGGTGAGGGATTTAACCTGCACATATATTAATATATTTAAAATAAATACTGTTAATGCATTTTATAATATGACCCATTTGCTCATAGACTATGAAAAATTAGGCTTTACAAAACCCCCAAATTTCATATGAAATATGTAATCTTATTTATCTCTCATTTTAAAAACAAAACAAAACAGATTGCCCTGTCCTTATAATACTGCTGCTCTTCTGGCTTCCTATGCTGTTCAATGTAAGTATAATTACATTACATCCTGTACATGTTAGTACTGAAGTATGTAAAAAAATGTATATACTGAAGTATATTAAAAAGTACTGTAGATTTGCTTCTAAAGACCATCGTTTGTGTAACATTATATTGGAAAGCTTATTGGATATGATGCTACTTTTCTCATGATTAAGGAAATATGGTTGGTGTTTTTTTCACCCCAAGCATGTTGTGCTGAATTAGATAAGGAAAAAATACTGGTGACATTCTCTGCTTTTTCCTCCTTTAAACCCATTCTGTTAAAAACACCACCTCAAAACAGCCCTATTGGATTTCTCTGTTTTCTGAAGTGTGGGGTTGGGTTTTTTTCCTGAGAATGATACCAAAGCATTGTTTAGACACTTAAAAATATTTAACATAGCATAGAATGAACCTCCAAATAGGTGTGAAAAGGAGAGTTCTTGTTGTATCTGGACAAGAAGTTCAATACCCATATTACCAGTTTTAAGCCATACAGTGAGTAGGTAAGTCTTCAAGGCTGAGATTGTCCTCTTCCTCTCTCCCCATTTTCCTTCATAAACTTAAATTGTTCAGTGGTTAAAAAAAAAAAAAAGACAAGCAACCAACAGACTATTCAGCATTTAATTGAAATTTGTGTTTGTCAGTTTTGAAAGTGATCCTGATATATCCATCTATATTCATGGCTTTATCTGCTATTGCAGATACTTAGATCTACACTTAGTATTATATATACCGAGTATATATATCAGAGAAATAGCATCCAGGGAAAAAAATATATAGTAATGTTAATGTTTTATGTATAATTTCAACAAGTGGTCACCTTTTTCCAGATCAATCAATATGTTGATCTTAACAAAACTTAAACAAAACTCCAGCTACTTGTAAATAGATACATACTGCAAGTGCTGTCAGGCCATAGAGATTTGCCTTAGAAAAGATGAAGTATTTGCTAATGATGTAGTCATTGTGAAAGATTTATAACATTTTAAGGTTTTTAGAATGCAGTATGTATATTTTTCAGATACTGTGTAAGTGGTAGGTATATGCAGTGCAGTGTAGTTGTGTTTATATATGAGATCCCATTGCCCTTAAGTTCCTTGGTGTACAGACCTTTGTCTGATGATTTTCTCTGCATGGGTATTACTAAGTTCTCTCTGGGTTTTGCTTTTGAGATTTTCTTCATAAATATAAGTAGCATATTTGGATCTTACAGTGCTATGTTCTCCATAGTGGATTCTATCAAGGCGTGCATTCTGTTGCCTAACCTGATCCCATTTTCCAGTTTTAAAATTATTTAAAATGGGATCTGTTTCTGGTGATGCACATGGCCCAGACCCCTTCTTCCCCTTCCCCCCAGTTCTTCCATTCCCCCTAAAAATGTCCATAGGCCTGCCCAGGCCCCATGTCATCATGCTCTATTGCTGTGAACTTTCCAGTTTTCACATGTTATGTTACTTATCTAGCACTGTAGATCCGTTACACGGATTGCAGATATTTAAGGCTCTTTTTTTTAATTATTATGGTTAGCCTCAAAGCCCTGTGTTCTTAGCAAATGTTATTGTTTGTATGTTGTGGGTTTTTTTATTCTGACAATAAATGTGGTTTTAATTTTTCATAATGTTAAGAAAGTATTGGAAATTATATAAATGCTCATTTTAGTAGTTTGAAGTAGTTTTGATGTAGGTGTGTGTATGCATACTTTTTTCCATACACACAGTTGAATGTGCAAAAAAATATTTTTCTAATGCTTCTGAACATGTCTTGGTATGAGTTAGTGGGTTTTGCAGATCATAATGAAGAAATAGTAGTTGTGATAAAAATAAAAATAGTTTAATCACATGAAATCAAGCAAAGATGAAATAGCAGAAAAAATTAAATGCCTTGAAGTACATTATTTAGCGCTGGCCATTATGGCAGCATTTATGAATTAATTTGTGTGTTAAAAATGAAACACTAAGTTTTATAAACAAATACTATTGAGAACTCTTTTTAAGAGATCTCTGTGGTATTCACTGAGAATGTGACTATTTATGCAAAAGGAAAAGAAGAGTTCAAATGTCTTTTCTGTTTTTGTTTGGTGTAGAACATAAATTATGTGGGAGCACTCTCTTGTGAATCTGGGGGCATTGCACAATGCCTAGTGCATCAGTGATAAACAATAACCTCTCTTTTTAATATTTTAGCCGAGCTGGGAGACTACAACCATTCAGAAAACTTGCCAGGCTACCTCTCAGACTATTCTTTCATCCCTAGCCAGCCTCAAGATTTTGAAAAAGAAATAGCAAAATTACATCAGCAGCACATGTAAGGATTTACAGCAGAAGATATTGACTGACTTTGTCAAATCCTGACTGCTGGTGCTGTGCTATTATATAAAAAAATGAGTATTTGAATATTTGTCTTAAAGGTTTCTGGGGTGGTTTTGTGGGTGGTTTTTTTTGTTTGTTTGGGGTTCTCTTTTTTTTTTTAAGAGTACATTTAATGTGAATTTTTTTTATAGACTGTATGATAAGTACCATTGATAGTCTGCACAGATACAATATCTATGAGAGAGTGACAGGGAAAATAAGTGACAGAATGGACATATTTGTGTGTATTGCATAGAATATTAATTAAGCAGGTTATTTCTTCAGGAGGTTCTTTTAGTCTTTCAGAATGCTCTGTGCATAAAGGCTTTGTTTTCATGGTGCTCTCTGTCAGTAAGCAAGAGTTACTTCAGAAGTAACAAAAGTCCTTTTCTTCAATATGTGTTCTTTCCTGTCTCTTAAGTTTGTGACCTTTTACTAAAGAGGAAAAGGCGATGAAGCAATGGAAAATATTTTTTTTTTCCAGTGTGTAACATTGTGGTACTTTCTCAGTGATGGTTCTTTGGTACTTTAGAACTTAAGTGTTTTTGTTAATGTACATTTTTATTACATTTAATGTTACGTTTACAAAACATTTGCTTAATTGGGGCATGTTGTTGCCTTAAAAAACTACTAAACATTACATTTGGTCAGTGGCTTAGCATATCCTGTTAGGTATGGTAAAGAAATTAAAGTGAATTGATAGTAATTTAAACTTTGAAGGTGAAGCTTGGGGAGTAATTGCTGTTACCAATACAAAATGCAGGTCTGCAAAAGTAATTTCCAGGTTCTAGAGATCCACAGACATTTAAATTATAACAATGCATTAAAAATAAAATCGCATGCATTTCCAACCTGTATTGCGTGCTCTTGACAAAACTTTGTCTGTTTGGAAGCACAGGGGCTTCCTTGTTAAAATTTTGGGGTTATAGTATGTTTAAGGTGAGAAAGGAAACTCAGATTTCAGATTTTATACCCCTATACTTACTAGGGGTATAAGTAGTAAAATAAATGCAGGCTTTCTGTTTGAGTTCACTAGAGAATCTGATGTGGGGGTTACGTTAGAATGTTTCTGATTTAGCTTCTTTCTTTCAGAGGGTTGTCTCCTGCAGAAGCAGAGTTCAATTATCTCAATACAGCACGTACCTTAGAACTTTATGGAGTTGAATTGCACTATGCAAGGGTAAGTTTTAAATATACAACTAAATCCATTTGATTAGAGTGCAGAGATGCTTCATGAAAAATGGGGTATTTAAGTATGCTTAGAATGTTGTTTGGTTTAGAATCTCTCCTTTCTTTGCTCATAGATTCCAGTTTCCTTTCAGGAAGGAATTTAAGTTGCTGGTTGCTTTTAGTGTAACAAACATCGAGCCAGTCTATTAGTGCCATTATTTGTGATAAACTGCTGGAATGCTCTGTATTGTGTATTTCTGCAAAGTTGGTGGAAGATGAAAGATCTAACTTAAATTAGAATTCTGCGGTTGGTTATAGAGAGCTTAGAGCAAACATTCAGGTTTCACAGGAGTGAATTTAATTCTTACTTGTCCTTCTAAAACACACTTCTTTCCATGTTAATTGAGATTGATTTTACTATGGTGTTTCTATATTTAGAGAGAGGGATAAGAATGAATATATATGAAGTTTCAGAGATACTTGTATTGCTTTTCAAGTCATTCTCTCTTTTCTTTTAAAGGATCAGAGTAACAATGAAATAACGATTGGAGTGATGTCAGGTGGAATACTAATTTTTAAGAACAGAGTACGAATTAACACCTTTCAGTGGTAAGGACAGCTGTTTAGTGTTTTTGTTTGGTATTTCAAAATGTATTTTGACCACAACCAGTGTCATATGCTTTAAAAAAGACTGAAACCTCGCTGCAGCACATCAAGTTGAAGTGATTTACTCCTTGCTGTATTACAGTTGATTTTGTGATGGTTTTGTCCCATTCTGACTTCTGTGCTGCTAAAATGATAGTGGTGCGAGCTACAATGAATTTTAATACATTTTGTTCTTCAGGAGTTTATAAGCATATTTTATGTGTAATTAACTATATAGCCAGGGCCAGTGTTATGGTCTAGCTCACAGTCTTTCAAGAGATAACAGAACTTAAAAATATTAAGCTAGAGGGTGATTGCTCTTACCTGTTCTGTCATTTACAACTTGATAGTGCTGTGTGTGTTAAATTTAACGTAGCTATGGTAGTTGAGGATAACGGAGGTGGAATGTTCAGGATATTGTCATCTCTTCATCCATAAATCACTTATTTGTATGACAAGGATCCAAAAAAGTGCATTTATTGCAGAAAATGCTGTCATTTATTTCTTCTCTTAACTAAGAGTATTTAAAGCTCTTTTGGAAACGTGAAATTATCCTCATTAAAAATGTTGGTCTAATTTTCAGTTGTCTTAAGTTGGGATCCTATGAATAAATAAGAATTCATATAAAAAGGGAAAAGACCTAAGAGAAACCCTTTTTCTGCACTATAATTTCTGTAGTGTTCTATAACTTCTGTAGTGCTCCCCAGAAGTTATGTCATCTTCCCTAATGCTTTTTTTCATTCTTTTAGAAGTAACCTTCCCTCAGTTTCCTTTGCCTGTTTGAAATCCAGTTTGACAGTCTTTCTTATGGCATATGTTGCTGAGTATGCTAAAACAGCATTCTGAGTGGGCAAAGTCAGCTGTTGAAGAATGTCATAATAGACATTAATTTACCAAGCACAAGAGCTGTTCGCTCTACAAAAATACGAAGTTTTGCATTTTCATTTGCTGCTGATTTTGCTTTTTCATTTGCTACTGCTGTGTGTGCATGGGCACTGCAGCACTGGACTTTAGTTCTGAAGTTCTATCCTAGTCTGTCATGCTCATATAAACAAATTAAATTGATTACCACAATTGAAACTAGAAAAACTTCTCTGAATTCAAGCTGATCTGGGCAATTGATATCTTTGGGGTTTTGTTTTGTGTTAGTGCAGGGTAAGGTCCTTTTCCTATAATGAGTGACTTGTTTTCACTTAGTAAATTCCCTTGCAGAGATTGAAGGTGTTAATCACACAGTCTGTCTTTCCTGCAAACCAATGAATTTGAGAAATTCTGGTTTTCTGTGCTAAGCTTAGTCTTGTGTTTTGTTGTAGGATGTTGATGTATTCTGTGGTTTACCATATTGGGAAACACTGGATGGTAAAACTTTAGCAGATTTTCAGAGAGAAGCTCTGAACCAGAGCTATGACTTAAGTGTTATCCACAGCCAGGTACAACTGAACGTGTTCAACCTTTTGCCTATAAGCATTCAAAGAAAAGTAAGGCTGAGGCAATTACACAGAATGTAAATTTTCAGTCTCCATGGTTATTTGGGTAAATTAAAACTGGATCTTGCAGTGATAAGTCTGGAACTACTGTACTAGTCAGTCAGACCTGCCTTTATATAAGTGACATGTTCTAAGTAAAATACCCGTCATCTGTTAAGAGTTTTGAAGTGTTAGAGCCATTTCTGAGTTAAGGATACTTTGTAATTGCAATCCTGTAACAGTCAGGAAGGTTTTAACTCAGGCTACTTTTACTGTTGCTATTTTTGGAAAAAAACCCAGTAATAGTAGAAATAGGTTCTGTAAAACACACTGGTAAATTATGGACTACGTACAGTGTAAGTCATAATTAAGCTACATGTCCCTACTGGAAACTAGAGGTTTCTGTGAGCTCTGCTTCATACTGTTTGCTTGCCGTGATGTTGATCTAAATTCTTAGTGTGTTTTTTGTGTGTAGTTACCGAAACAATTCTTCTTTGTATTCAACCATATCAGCTGACATCAGGGATATTAATTTCTTCCTGTGAAGACTATACTACCGACATGATTAGTCTTAAAAAAAAAAAAGACAAAGACCCCACCCAAAAATAAACCAACAAAAAACCACGCACACAAACCCACAATAAAACAACTATACAAGAAAAAAAAAAAACACCCCATTTTGTCCTATTATAGTCTTGCTTTTGCTATGAGTAAGGATCAGAAATGTCAGTTCTCACAGTATAGCTCAGTAGTAGACCTGTTACCTCTCCTTTTTGTCCATAGTTGTCCAGCTGCTCCAGTGACACCACTACTGATACTTTCTTCTTGCTCCCATGCAACTGGGGATGTGTAATGTCTTTTGCAGTACCTTATGGCTGCTGTGAGTGTTTAGATCTCCTTTTTTCAGTACCCCAGCCTGAATTTTGAGACAAATGAGAGGTTAAACACGCAGGTATGTGGGAAGAAATAAAAGGTTAACTATGTTGCTCAGAGAAGAATCAAGTCAGATGTCTTTGCCATCTCCCTATTCATTTGATGATATATCTAAATTATGTATTATGAACCTTATGGTCATGGAGAGAAATGAAACAGGAAGGAAACAAGGCAGGAATAAGGCAAAAAAGAGGGGACTGCATTTTATCCGGTGTGTCCTAACGTCATTTTCTTGTATTGTGGGTAATCCCTCCTGTCCCCACACTGTGCTATCAGACACAGACACTGGGAATCTTGGAAGTGGATCTTGCCCTTGAAGACCAAAGGAGAAGAGCATGGAGTATCTCAGTCTTTCATTTGTTACTAGATTACCTGTTTAGCAATGGAAACACACTTTGTATTTGCCTTTCTTTTGCAATCAGCATGCCCTAAAAAAATTTTATTGCCTTTCATAACCATTGCCGATTGCAACTGCAATTGCAATTCAGATTTCCCAGTTTTATAACCTGAAAGCCTACCTAGTACTAACGTTTTCCTTCTTGGTCATCTAATCCTGGTTCCACGTGCTGTACTCTTCCTTTTGTGTTTGAGTTCAGTCAGCAGTTCTGAGTTCATCCAAGTTGGCCTCCTGGCATAGTTGTGTTTTTTCTAGCAGAGGATTGTTCTGGATTGAGAAGATTGTCCTTAAGATTGGCCACTTCTCAGTTTCTGTACCCCAAAAGGCAGCTTCCAGGGTATTTTTGCCTAAGACAGTTCTGAGCAAGCTGGAGTTTCTTCTGAACTCTCCAGGGTGGTTTAGTCTGCTGCATTGCTCCTCACTTCCCTCAAGGTCTATAGCTTCAGCAGCTCACAGTTGCTGCAACCAAGTTTGACTTTGATTACTAAATCTGGGCAATACTTCCTTCGTTGTGAGTTGTGCTATCAGGAGTATCTTCCGTAGCTGACTGGTCCGGTACCTGCATCAAAGAAGCCTTGGTCAAGAAATTTGCTGAATTGCTTGTGTCCTGCCTAATTACCCTGCTGGCAAGAGTTGGGGCAGCAAAATACTACTATGAGACCTTTGGCACATGACTGAGTACAGTCCTCACTTTAGACTAAGATTTATAAATATATCTTCATTTGAAAAAGATATATCTTCTGACTTAGGATGAGATGAATGGAGACCAGGAAATCATACCAGGAAAATATTACTGATGCCATCCTGTTCTTCCCCTTTTCCCTCTCACCCTTTGGATGTGCATCATTGCTGACAGTCAGAGAAAGCAAATGGGCAGGTGTGCCTCTTGCTTTGGATGAATATGGATATTCTTATTAAATGACTTGCAGGGTACTACCAGTGCCTAGGAACTCTCTCATCTGCTGTATTTTTCAAAAACAGCAGAGGTTCAGCTTTGAGTAATTTCTTTGTACTTCAGTGGTGACTCTTATGGGTTGAGTTAGACCTTGGCTCTTACTAGTTTTGAGTCTGTTCTAAATGGTTTTAGGCTTGAAAGGCAGCTGACCTTACTCTGCCTAATTCAGGGGTGAGATTAAAGAAGTGTGTGTAACTTTCATCCTTATCATTCTCCTTGGGACTGTAAATTACCATGCAGTAATTTCTTTAGCAGGAGACAAAAAAAAAAAAAAAGAGTAAAAGGTAGTAGCAACAATTTGTTAAGAATAGGAAAAAAAAGTACAGAACAAAGTTTTAGCTGCTGGGGGTTTTGTCTGTTTGGGTTTTTTCATCATTGTTTTTGGGATTTTTTGTGTGTATTTATTTTTGGTTGGTTGATTTTTTGTTTTTGTTTGTTTTTAATGACAAGGCTGTGAAAGAAGAAAGAAATGGAAAATTATTTAAATAAAGACACTTTAAAGGCTACTATTCACAAACTCCCTTTATGTTGTTGGAGGTAGAAACCTTTCAACAAACCAGGACATCCAGGTTAGGTTCCTGCTCTGAATAACCCCCTGGAGAAAAATGTCTCCATTTGATTTAGTTAAAAAGTTAATTTATGTATATAGATATCCAGCTTGGGTGTCTGTTACCATTTTGGTTTCTTCCTAATCTAGAAGCTTTTTTATTCAACAAGGTGATTAATATGCAAGCAGCAATTCCAGTCACCATTGACGCTTCTGTATAATCACAGATAAGCTTATCTCAAAAATTGTAGCACTGTCTTCACCAATGTTTTTTTTGTGGATATTTTTGTTGGTCGGTGGGATTGATTTATTTATTTATTTATTTATTTATGGGTGGGTTTTGTTTATGGGGGGGTGGTGGTGGTTTTTTTGTCCTTTTTTGTTTGTTTGTTTTGTTTTGTTTTGTTTTTGTCGTTGTTGTTGTTTGTTTTTGTTGTTTTTTTAACTTTATCAAGCCAATATAATAACTTGAAGTACAGGGACATCAGAGATGACAGTTCAGATGAGCAAGGGTGCTCTGTATACACAAGCTGTGTAAAAGGTTGACTGTAACCCCTGAAGAGTTTGCTGTGTCCTTTCCCTCACGTCAGCTGTATGATCTAGATTCTCGTTTGCCTTGCGTTTCACAACAGTTGTCAGCAGCGTCTCCTTTGAATGAGCTGGCATTTGAATTTAGTGTTCTGCAATTTCCAGTGTTGTATCAGTTGTTTCTTCTCAGTCACAGAAATGACTGGGTTTTATTGTTTCAGTTTTAACCTTGCTCTTGTAATACTCCTCTATATTTCATAAAGGATGTGCAATATCCTAATACAGCATTTCTTTGAAAAAAGCATGTGTTTGCATTGTCATAGCCCATCTTCTCCCATTTAGCATTACTAGCATTGTAGTGACCATCCAAAATTGTCTGAAATTGCTGTTGGCATTTCATGTTTATAGATAAGCAGCAAGACAAAAAGATCTATAGGTTGATTTTTCCCTGGAATATGATATTTTAAATGTTTTTTCCTCCTCATAGTGTGATGGGGTTTTTTGTTTGTTTACTTTTTAAATTTATGAATACCAAGATCACAAGTCCTTATCTCCATGGTTATATCTTGTCTTAGCGTCTTAGCTATTTTACTAAAACAAGTTCTGGTTATATTTAAAGACATGTAAGAACAGAGAGAAAGAATGTCTTTCTGGAATCAGGTGAAGTTCAAAGTATTTTTTCATATTCTAAGGGATAACAAAATCATCCTCAGAAAAGAGAACATCTGGTTGGAACAACCTGAGGATAGAATAGCTCTTTGGACTTTGGAACTGGAAAAAGATACTTAAATTAGCAACTGCCTTGGGTTTAGGATGGAAGCAAATGAATTTGATAGATAACGTAAATATACGGCTCATAAATTTCAAATTGCACAAGCTATTTTGTATAAACTTACATATCTTATTTTCTGACTATTGAAATTTCATGGAAATGAAGTGAAATTGGTTCTCTGTAAAAAGAATATTTCAGTAGATGTACTTAAGTCTTTAATCATGATTCAGTATACTAAGTGTTTAAATATTGTGATTTTATGTTTCATTTAGGTTGAAGATTGTAAAAATTTCTTTTAAGTGCAAACAGTTTTTTATTCAACTTAGAAAAGAATTGGTGAGTATGGTCTTAAATTTTATCAATGAAATTTCTCTGTACTGCATGTCTGCGTTATACTGACAGATAATATATTGCTTCTTGCCTTAATCTGCAACTAGAAGTCCAGTTTCACCAACTTTCTGACTATTTCAGTTCTCAAATGGGCCATTACAATGCTTTGTAAGATTTTTTTTTTTTTCATTTGATTTGCCTTATGTTTTAGATATATTTAGTTTTACATTTGCTTGCAGGAACGTAACTTGCTTATGTAAGACAAATGTTGAAAGTAAACCAATATTAAATGTAAATTCCATAAGAAACCAAATTAAAGGTAATGGTTAATGTTGCCTCAGTTGTATATGTGCTTGTAAGTAAATTATTAAAACATGCTGATTTGTATTATTCAGATTTAATAATACAAGTTGGCTTTGTTACTTAAATTTAAACAGAAGTGATAAGAATATCTTTGCAGTTTTAAATTGCATATGGTAATATTTTATAGCTACTTCTAAATTTGCTAGGCGAAAAAGTTGAAGCTTTCTGAGAAGAATGCGTATGTTTCACTGCTTGTGGTGTGTGTTTGCTGTCCTGCACCACAGGACCACTGTGCATTTAATTCACCAAGAAATGGATTGTTCCATGCCTCCAAGAGATTAGTCTAAACCCATCACAGACATATCACTGGGCAAAGATGGAGGTGTCAGTTGAAAATATGACTATGTGATTAACTCCTCAGATGAGTTGAAAGGTTTTTTGCAATTCTTACTGTTGAAAGGATTTGATGACCTGAAATGCAGAGTTCCTGACTAGATAAAAAAAAAGAGGGATTCTGGGCAGAATTGTATCCCAAGTACTGTAGGACTTTTTCAGATTTAGAGACAATATGGTTAAAGAAGAAAAATAAAAGGAGGAAGCACCTGTTGCATCAGAGCAGACCAGTGGCTGGTGACTAATCCTAGTACTGAGAACAGGAGTCCAACAGTATAGCTTAAAAGCAGATCCTTTAAAATGATGTCCAGGAATTTGAAATTTTCACAAGTGGAACGACTTGACCACATGCAGACACTTCATTGTTTGTTAGTTGGCAGGAGAGGTTTAACCCATCTGCTTGGAGCAGTGTGAGTAGCCATCATTTCAGAAATAGGACAACGGGAGTTAGAGGATTTTGGAGTCATTACGTGCAGAAAGAAATGAGCTGTCGTTATTACATGAAATAAATGGGTTTATCTGTCAATGTGAGCAGACCAGGCAACATGTGCAGAAAAATGGTAATGATACTAAAAAGGAGAAGAGGAACTACTTCACCATGGTGACACAGGTCTTTCTTAATACCCTGCAGGAGCTATAGGTTAGTTCTCAAAGGCAAAATGACCTTTGACAGCACAGAGGTCAAATTTTGTCTTGTAGTGCGTATGACTGCCATTACAGGTT
Source organism: Chloroceryle aenea (assembly GCA_013399075.1). Taxonomy (NCBI): domain Eukaryota; kingdom Metazoa; phylum Chordata; class Aves; order Coraciiformes; family Cerylidae; genus Chloroceryle; species Chloroceryle aenea. Next base: position 208,114 of record VWZY01002575.1, on the reverse strand, counting down.
CAGGAATACTGTACTTAGGTCTGAGATGAGACTTTGGGGTGTTATTTGGAATTCAGATATTCTGAACTACAGTTGTTTTCTAAATTAGAACTTGAGGAAAAGGCTGTCATAGCAGACTTGAGGACCTTGAAGACAGAGATACCTAGATATAAAATTGGATTTGGTACTTTGCTTGAGTGTTTTATCTCTTCTCTGCAAAGTAAAATTCTGTATATAGTTAAATGTAATATAAGGATAGCTTTATCATCTTGATTTTTTCTGTTGCTTTTTAATACTCTGCATATGGTTACTTGCACCGGAATGTAATATATGTAAGTAAAGTAACTTCTCTTCTGAGACACCTTATCCAAGCCAACAAATTAAAATCCTCATACTGTTTTTCTTTAAACTCTATCAGATGAAAACCGATGGCAAGAACTTAATTTTCATTCATTCTAAGTCATGAATATCCTAAGATCAAAGCTTAAATTTGGCTTCCAAAGAAGGCATACTTAAACTAATTTTTTACTCAAAACTAATATTAAAATTATTATTTGCAGAGTTACTTTCCCTGAGTGAACTTGTAGGATGAGATTCACTTCACCTTCATTCTGCTTCAGTTATGTTAAAAGAATACACTTCCTGTGCCATGATTCTAACCAAAGCTAATCGTTAGACTTCCTCTGTAGTAACCAGACATGTCTAAAGAGCAAAATATCTTGCATGAATTGGAAGCTCAGTTTAGCATGGATGAAGCTGCTCTCTGATGGTATATGCTTACTTTTGCTTTTACTCCCATTACCAATAAAGAGAGCCCAAATGACTTTTTAGGCAGCAGAAACTAGGCGAAGTGACTCGGTGATTGCACATTTGTTATGTAAAATATCCCTGGTCTTGTGCTTACAGTATATATTTAAAAGTCCCTATTTATGACATGGGAGTGAAAATACGTTTATGGTATGTTGATGATGTGTTTCACAGTTGTGTGTAAATCTAAACAAATAGTACAGATGAGGAACCATCTTTATTTGGATGCAAAACTGAGATGCTGTAGGTTATTAAATTAGTGGACTTGGGGGAGTAATTTTCCAGTGGTTTTATCGTTTTCAAGCTGGGCTACATAGGCTTTAAAGTAGTCTTAAACAGGTATTTTTCAAGTACTGCTAGTAAGTGTTGAGAGCTTTTTTTAATTGCAACTGTCCTCAAAAGTGCGAGTGCCTTATCTTTAATCACCTATTAAATTTATTCCTTGACTTGGCATTGCTTAGAGGCATTAACATCAGTAGAAAATTATTTGCCTACTTTTAATAGATTATATCTGTGTTTAAATAAATCATTTAAAGGAAGTCAGATGAAGAATTTTAATGTCAAAGTCATTTTCCACTGGTAGTGTAATATAATCTTGAATGAAAGCTGCTTGTGTATTCTGACAGTTATATAGCTGGAGCATGCATCCAATGGAGTGGATTTTCTTTCCATTGTTTCTTCATGATTTTGGGGGTGGTGGGGGAAGAATGTGATATCTTCAGATTTCTTCATCTGACATAGAAGCCCCCTGAGCCATAATTTCCATGGCAGGTTTTTTCACCATTGTTTATAGTGCCTGTCCCATATGCTGCTTGCCTTACATCCTTTGAAGATGTTTGGGAATAATTCAGTAGTTTCGTATTTCTAGATGTTTCCCTAAGCGTATCTGGTTTTAGTTAGTTGCACCCTTGGCTGTGGTAATATTAATAGTCAGCATCAAATTCTTGATACTGTCCAGCACACTTGAGCAGTCTTGATTCTTCAATAGCCAGATAAGCTGTTCGTCATGTTCTTTTGCACTCTTAGAGCCCAAATGTCCACTGAAAAATTACTTGAGCCTGTAACAAAGCAGTATCATAGACTTAGTTTCAGTGAGTGGCCAAAGTAATTTTGTTTGGTTTTAATTATGGGTTATGTACCTGAAGCTTGATACTCCTGAATGTTTTTCTTCTTACCGACTCTTAGAAAGAATTTATCTACCCAAGTACATACTTGATCTTAAGTAACTGGCATTAAGTGCCTAGTTAATAGTTGCCTAATCCTGCCGCTGTTTCTCCCATTGGGTTTTTGCATGAAGAGCAAATACCATTGGTACAATCTCTGTTACATTTAAGCTTCCATGGGATTTTGTCCACTATTTTTGGAATATATTGAGTCTCCAGAGCATCTGACACTTATAAAGTGCAAGTCATTTTGTTTCTCTCAGAGATGGGTGTAGGGAATTTTTGCTTTGTTCTGGGATTTTCCTTTGTTTAGGCAAAGTGAAAGACACCCACTAGAGAATGTTTTTCAATCCAGTTTCTGTCCTGAGCATCAAGAGGTCTGCTCTGAATTCCCTGTCTTGAGATCAAGCAAAGATGGGTTTGAATGAATGTTCTTCCACAAGGTGAATGTTCTAGGGCTGAGCTGTTTTCTATGAGAGGATCATGAATATCCTTTCTGGTTTTGTGGTCTGTGTGGGTGTAAGCTTTTTTTGGTGGTGTGTTTTTTTTCTTTGTTTGGGTTTTTTGGGGGCTGAGGGGGTTTCATTTTTTTGGTGGTGGGTTTTTTAAAAATATTTTTATTTTTATTATTATTTTCCTGTTTGTGTTTTTGTTGGTTTGTTTGTGTTTGTTTTGTTTAATAAAAGGAACCAGAAACTTGTCTCTAGACTTTACTTTGCCCTATCCCTGCACTGTTTTTTCCTGGATTCTGTAGGTAGCCTGCCACATGGTGTACATTTGTAGTTATGATTTAAATTAACTGAAAAGGTAGTGTTTGCCTTACGTGTGGTTTCATGCTTGGGTCCTGAATCTCATCACCAGTATTACATTACATCTGCTTTACTCTCTTCCGACTCCATAGCAAGCAGAGTTTTCCTCTCTCTGCTAGGAACCATGGACACAATTAGTAAGGTAGTCATTTCAGAGCAGAATCCAGCAGTTACTCTCAGCATTAGTCTAATACTGTTTCAACAGACCTAAAACCCTAAAATATCTGTATGTCTTTGTCCTATCATACAACATTCAGCATCTCCCTGGAGCCTTATGCTGTAAAACCATTCTTATAGGCTGCAGTTATAACCTTCATGTTATTTTATGCACTTCTTGCCAAAGTAACATGGAAGTTGTCTAAGGATCTTATACTGAGCCTATGCTCATTCAAGTCTACTATTTTCAGGGAAGACGGGGACAATCTTACTCTAAATCCAGCTACCAGACAGCAGTAGAAACAGGGCTTGCACCCCAGATACATCAGCAAAGATGGATTTCGAGTGCCAGAGTTACACTTGGAACAGTGTAACTGTACAGAACCTGCAAGGTTGTACAGGAAAAGCACAAGTGCACTTAGTAGCCAATGTCTTATACTTTTCTTTACCTTAAAAATTGATTTCTAGCTGTAATTGAGATGAAGAGTAGGGTTTGAGAGTCAGTTCTCTCTTCACTGCAATGAAAGCCTTAAAATCTATGAATAGAACTATTGTTAAGGTACCTTTAAAGCTCTAACACATCAAGTTCCTGTGAAAGTGCTGTTCCGCATTACAATTAAGTGGATCGAGCTGCAGCTCCTTCTCATCATGCAATACCAGCTCCTCCTTCATGCTTCATGCCTGATCAGATGGTGGCATGAGAATCAGATCAGCTTATTGTCTGCAATACAAAGTAGGGGAAAGAGCAGGATGGGGTTTATCCCCCCCAACCCCTAATTAAAATGCTTTAAGACACATGAAGATGGATGATCATCAGCTCATGTAACTTGTCAAATTCTCTTTTTCCAAAACTGTAAAAGGCTGACAGAGCATTAAAATTTGCTACATCAGGAGAACATTTTATTGGAATCTAATAAATTTTTGTCCTTTACTGGATCCAGATGAATCAGTACATAATTTTTCGTAGTTGCTCTCTTGCAGAATAGTAATGTATCTTGTTTTACTATTGTACATTTAAATTGTTGATAAAGCCTTTTTTTAAATGAATAGGTAATGGACTTAAGTTCTGTTACCTTGTTTGTGAATTTTATTTTTAATTACTTCTGTCAGCACGTCTAGAAAATACAGGGAACGTTTGGCAATACTTGTAAATTAAGAAAAGTAGAACTATTTTTTTGAAATTGAAGTAGAATATCAGGTTTTAGTTACTTGCATACAGTTTTTTGAATTTCATCAATAGGTACTCAGAATTTACTGTTCACTTTTTCTATCCATTTTATTCTTTACCCTGAGTTTTTCACGTGGCTGAAAACACAGTGTCATTCTCAGCCGTTAGTCAACTTCCCACATACAACACTGGGAGAAGAGTTGCAGGTGTGTGCCCTGATATCTCAAGCAGATCTAAAGATGAGCAGGTGAGCAAAAGCTTAACTTAGAAAAGGAGTTCGCTGCTAAGTGAAAACAGTTGAGGTGTGTGTTAATGGAGTGGAGGGTTTAGTACTGTGAAGAGAAGGCAGAGTGCTGATGATGTTTTCTGACCTACAGAGGTTGTAATTAAGCTCCCTCAGCAGGCAGAATAGCTTATCTTGCTTTGTCATTTTGTTTCTTTCTTTTGCCCGGAACCTAACTAATCATTTAGAAGTAGGCACATCAGTTTTCTTGAGACCAATCTCTAACTGGCATGTGTGCAGCACCGTTCCTTGTCTTACCCTGTAGTAATCTTGAAACAGAGATGGCATGTTGCCTTTGAGTCCTCAAATCACAGAAATTTTTTAATATCATTGCGGTCCTACCTTTTGGGACCATTTCTGCCCATCTAGACTCATTTTGTATTACTAAACAGCAATATTATATGTTTTATATCTATATTTTGTATTATATCTTTTGAGCAGGCTTATTTAAAACAAAGAATTCCTTTAAAGAAAACTTAGAGGTATTTTAAAAGCATTTATAATACACAGAGAGAATCTAAAATCAGAGAACCACTTCAAAATGCATAATTAAAAAAGGGGAAAAAAACCCAACCAAACAAAAAACAACAAACCCGAAATAACTCAAACACCAAAGCTAACAGTATTTATCTTAATTATCTTAATTTCAGAAGTAACTGGTAGTAATTCCTATCTGAAATGTGCTGTATTTTGTTTTTGTTTTTTGTTTTGTTTTGTTTTTCAGCATGAATCTAGAGAAACATTACTGGGATTCAATATGGTGAATTACCGCGCATGTAAGAATTTGTGGAAAGCCTGTGTTGAGCATCACACGTTCTTCCGTTTGGACAGACCACTTCCCCCTCAGAAGAACTTTTTTGCACATTATTTCACTTTGGGTTCCAAGTTCCGGTACTGGTAAGTGATTTTTTTGTAATATGTTATAAAGAAAAGAACAGGCAACTCATCAATAAACACAGGAAAGCATTTGGAATCTGTATTAGAAAGTGCCATAATTCAAGTAGTTTTTAATCCTGCAGCTGTTCCACTTCCCTGTTGACCTAAGTCTCAAATCCTGTCAGTAATTTTCTAGAAAATCTTGGAAACATAGTTACTGTATTATTGGTGTTCATTTCTGAGCCAATACTCTGAAAATGTCTCACAGGCTGCATTTCTTTGCCTGGTTACCTGTTAGGTTATGTTTGTCTTAAAACTGTTGTCTCGAAACTTCAAAGTCTTGGACCTGGTAGTTTTGAAAACTGGTGGATCTCAGATCTTGTGTGCAGCAATAGCAACAAAACAGACCTAAATAAAGGTCAAATAGAAATCAATGAAAAGAAGCTTATACAGGTAAAGCCGACTTAAACAACTAGGTGAAGACAAAACATGTCCGTATTCTGCACCAAAACTAAAAGTTTGGAAAATAGGATTAAATTAAGTCTGTAACTTTTAAGGATGAACTTGTCATAATAGGGAAAAAGCTTGGAGGTGCAAAGAATGATTGTGGAATAACTATAATTCACAAGTGTAATTTCTGTGATAATGATAGAGTGGGTGGTGTTGGGCTTTAAAGAATTTTATGCTTTTTATTAAAAAAAAAGAGTCTCAGTTAAGTAACTGAGTTTACTGTCTCTGAAAGTAATGCAGAATTCCAAGGGTTTAAATTGTGCCTGAAGTAGAGAATAACGGAGCTACTACTAATCATCCATCTAGAATGGCAACAGCGTCTGTGACGTACAAAGAGAGATGATGAAAAGCTCTAAAACACAATAACAGGCTATTTCTGTTACACTTGTGAATTGCATAGATGTATAAAGAGGAAAGTAATTCAGTGGCTAAATTTTTATACCATCTGTTTTTTTGCCCGGCATTCACAGCATCCATTTGAGAAATGGCATTCTGTCATCCTGAACAGTGTTGGAGACTTGGTTCAGTGTTGCTGTACTGAATCTGGGGGAGCTTTTCAATTTCTGTAAAGATTTTAAATTTGAATTATTGTGGTTTCTATTACAGAAGAGCTTTTTGCTGATGGCATTGAACTTGCATTAACGTAAGATGAAAAGGGAAACTATAAAAATGAAGAAGGTCATTAAAGTTAATGAAGCGGCCAAAAGGCTAGAATTTCTGCAAGTGGTTTCAGAGATTGTTTAGCAGCAGCATAATGGTAGAACGTGGCATGCAAGGAGAGGTCAAGGGCATTGGGCGTGTTTAATCTGGTGAAGAGAAAGCCAAGCTGTAATTTATTAGCAGGCCTAAATCTACTTCAAGGGCTGTTTCAGAAATGGAGCAGCCAAACTTGTGCAGGTAATGGCAGATGATAAAACAATGGGCAACAGCCACAAATTCCACCTTGAAGATTGTAGCTGGACGTGAGGAAAAGGTTTTGTTTTTTTGTTTTTCTAGGAGAGTAGCGCATTACTGAAACAAGTTACACAGAGAGGAGGTTGTGGCATCTTTATTTTTAGAGGCTTTCAAAATTTGGCTAGACAAAGCCATGGCCAGACATGACCTAATATTAGCAGGAGATTGGAGTTGTGACTTCCAGCCAACATTTCTAATACCAAAATGAACTAATAAAATGCTAAACTGCCAGGGTGAGACAGTTATCTCCAGTTCTGAAAGAAATCAGAGACATGAAATTGTTGATCTGTTAAATCCATTATTTCTGTTGGGACTAAAAGATTGTGAGGTGGCAAGTTTGAAAGCAAATTGGGAAAAAAAGCTTCCAAGAGGGATCAGAAAGATTACTGATGAGAAAGTCTGACTTCATATATGCTGGTTTTGGATTTTCAGAGTGGTTCTAATAGCATTTTCACCAAATACTCATTATACTGCCAAAACTTGAAGAGTTTTATTGTATATTAGCAGCTGTTTTAACCAGATGGAAAACAAGTTGGTCCCTTCTTTACAATGAAGGGAAGTTACCACTGAAGTGATACAGGTTTCTGTAGTAAAGCTGAAGCTGACTGTAAAAGTTTCAGAGGTATGTTTGCAATGAGGGATGGGTAGGCAGTACAATGGTAGACTAAGTTCAGTGTCTGGAGATGCAAAGTAATTTACACAGGGAGTGAGAAGAGGAACAATATCAATTATAAATAAGCTATTGCTGTCTTAAAGCTTTGTAGTCCTTGGAAGACTTTAAATCATTTATCTGTAGCAGTAGGAGAAAGGCAAATACAACGTTAGAGTTATTGGAGAGGAACAGAGGAAAATACAGACAGCATACTGCTTGTCAGAGTTAAAAATGTGTAACCTCAGGAACTTAGGAGGCAGCAGGCTTGAAAAGAGAGATTTCATAGAATCACAGCATGGCAGAGGTTAGAAGGCAGCTCTGGACACTCGACTAGTCCATTGGCCTGTTCAAACAGGGTCCACTGTAGCAGATTGCCTAGGGCTGCATCCAGACAGGTTTTGAATGTCTCCAAGGATGGAGACTCCACATGATCTCTAAGCAACCTGATCCAGTGTTTGACCACCTTCACCTTGTTTTGTGGGGGGTTTTGTTGTTGTCATTTTTCCCTCCTCTGTTTAGGTAGGATATCTTGCATTTCAGTCTGTGCCCATTGCCTCTTTGGAAGAGTCTGGCTGCCTTCTCCACTTCCCCCTTCATTTGTACACATTAATTTGACAGCCTTCTCTTCATAAGGCTGAACAGTTCCAGCTCTCTCAGCTTCTCCTATATCTGGTGCATCAGACCCTTGATTGTTTTCATAGCCCTTTGCTTTACTTGGAGGACCCTACAACTTGACACAGCACTACAGTTGTAATCTCACCAGTGCTGAGTAAACCCACTCTCCAGCCACTTGTCTGTAAGCCTGTGCCTGAGGATGTTCCTCTCCAGCTGAGGGTCTTTGCATTTCCCTTCACTGAATTTCATGAAATTGTGGTTGGCCCATTTCTTCAGCCTTCTACTCACCCAGCACTTCCGTAGCATGAATGTGAACATAGTTAATTATTCTTTGATTTCATAGTGTAAATGTCCCTGTAAGGAACAGAGAAGAGCAGAGTTTCATATACCAGTGTCCTTGTAGGACATGTATCCCCTGACTCTGTTCCTTTGTTTGAAGTTATAAATGGGGAAGTAGCTGCGAGAGGGACTTCTGTTGGTATTCTGCCACCAATTCCTAACTGCTGATAGACAATTAAAGAAAAGTTTATTTTTTTGAACAGAAATATTATAAAATATCTTTGATTTAACACAAGACATCTGGTCTTATATGAAAAGCAGGTTTCAAGTTAAACTCTTGGTTTTGATAAGTTGTGTAGAAAAAATACAGTCCTGATGTGCTCACCATCTACTTTCTTTGTGATACTTTGCTGAACTAAGCAGTGATGTAAGTTATTAGCAATTCAGGCAGTAGTTTAGGAGTATGGAGGAGATGCCGTATCTTGATTGTGGCTATGACAGGCAAGATTATAGTGTTTAAGTGTTATCCAGAGTTCCAAGCAGAACTTTCTTGCTGCTTTCAGTAAGAAGAAAATGGAAGAGGTGAGAAGGCTTTGTTACGCTTAAAATTCATTGGTCTTTGTTACAGTTAGACTCTAATGGGAAAGAAGACTTCCATTTACCCAAATGCTGTCTGAAGTTTCACTGTTCTGAAGCTAGCGCAATTGCCCGAGCGTGACTGAAAATAGAATGTAGAGGTTTTGTGTTCACATGGTTCAATTTTAAGCAATAAATTGTTACTGTAATTTTTTTGCATTTAGTGGTTTTGTTTTGTTTTGTTTTCCAGTGGGAGAACAGAGGTCCAGTCAGTGCAGTATGGTAAAGAAAGAGCAAACAAAGACAGGGTATTTGCAAGGTAAGCAATTTGCATGCATACAGGCTGAGTAACTGTCTTCTGTTTATATCTTTTAGGATGTTGTGGGATCATTGTTTTCTGCTTGCAAAAATGTAAATGAATGAGCAACTGTTGTTGGCTGTTGCTGGTGGCTTGACTTAGCCATATTAAAGACTTAAATTTTGGTATGAGAGGGTGTCTTTTTAGGGGAGCCAGAAATGGGGGAGAGTCTTATGATGGAAAAGTTAGTAAGGGTATTCTTGAATACTACCCTTTTTATATATTTTCAAAATTGAGGATTGCCTCCGTCTGCACATTTTGTTGTTATGTGTACTGGCCCTTATTGTGCTGTGTTTATTGCAAAGAATGGTTACTTTATTCCATTAAAATACTGAGTTATTTGGTATGGTTTATCCTCTATAATACCCTACAACAGTAAACACATATTTCCTTTAGACTAACATACTGTGCACGTCTGACTTGGTGAGAACAGCTTTATCACTTTAGTCCTAATGAGGTGTTTTACTATGAAAGCTTTCAATGGAAGTGAACTGCTTCTGAAGGTATTATGTCACGGAGGGTTTGGTAAATCATAGAACCTGTTACTTAATTGCGTTTCCTGAGGGGCTTAGTGATTGCAAGAAAACAGTCAAGACATGGATTCAGTTCTTCATTCAGAAATTACACAGGATTGAAATTAAAACTGCTGCTGCATCTCTTTGGCAGTCTGCTCTGATTGTTACTGGAAAGAATCATTATGAGAAGGGAGCATGCTCTGTGCTTTCTTTACACAACACTTTTACTGAGATGGACTGTGTCTTACGGCATAGTTACCACTTAAGGAACTCTGGGATTCAAATTTGTGCACACAGACTTTTAATAACAAGCCCAGCAAACTTTTTCAAGTACCTGCAAACACTGTGTTTCAGAGGACTGGTGAATTCTGCCTTGATTTCCTGCCCCCACCTCTTTTTTTTTTTTCCCCTTTTCAATATAAAGTAATTTTTTAGCTGGACATACTGTAGATACTCAGCTCCATGTTAGAACGATCTGAAGGCAGAAATACTATAACCTGTTTTTCAAGATGTAAATTTTATAAGACCAATTTATTCTGTGTGCTATAGAGTTATTTTTTACTTTAATTTGCTTTGGGAGTCTGGTTAGATTTTTACTTGGGGCAACTTTCCTAGTAATCAGAAGAGTCAACACTGTGAGTTTTATTTATTTACATGACAGTTACGAATCAGTTAAAAACTATTTTTTTTGTTGCATTTGAAAATGACAATTCCCCAAAACTAAGTAGGGTGGAGAGCCCATACTTTGTTTTGAGGAGTATATTTATCATTTTAGAAACCCATATTCAGTAGATGGCACTCTTTCCTTTGAGACAAAACTGAACAAGTGGCACAGGGGTCACTTGTATTTTATAACATATACTCTGGATAAAATTGAAAGCCATGGCTAGAATTGGGCTGATGTTTTCTCAGGCCTTTTTGACTTTTTTTAGTTAATCAAATGCTTGTATCTTCCATCCTCAGTAATTTCATTCTCCACCGTTGCCTTTAGGTCATGGAATTCAGCATTCGGCCTCACCTTTTGTGTTGTTTAGTAGTCTGGATGACTGATGAATATCTGGGACATATCTGCGTATGTCAATGCACTGAAATTAATGGCATATTATAATGAATACAGCTCAAAAGGCTTTTAATAGATCATCTGTTTCTTCCTCTGTCTTCCCAGACACTATGTGCAATGAATGCATTTTAAATTTTAAAGACTTAGTATTTTCAAGATATCTCTAAAATACCATGTGGTTCAAGAAGCTTAATCTAAGAATGTTATATTTAGCTCCTTGTCTTCTAAATATTTATGTTCCAAGTTGAAGTACTGAGGGGATTCTAGCCCTTTTGTATAGACACAGGGGATAAATTTCCTTTTCAAGGTTTTGCAGGTCTTACATAGGTCTTACATAGGTTTTGTTCCTGGAACCTGTCTTTCTCAGAAAAGTCATGTTGTTGAACAGCTTTCCGAGCTGTAAAGCTTGTTTCAGTTGCTTTGAGAGTTCTTCTAGCTATTGGTTGTCTTTTGATATGAAATCAGGAGCATGCTAGCATTGCAGTCATGTCTTTCTTGACAATTAAGTGGACACAATAAAAGCAACAGTAATTATTTTTTTTTAGTACCACTTCAGAAGATATATTCCAGATCAGTTTAAAAAAAATATTTTCAAATTATTTTTTAGAGCTATCCAGGTTTACACTCTGTTTTCTCTTCAGTTTCTAAGTAGAAGCTGCGTTATTTGAGCTAATACTGCGTAAGCAAACTTTGGAATCCATTCATTGTAAGAAAATAACATTGCTGATCACACAGAGATGATGTTTGAGTGATCTCTTTGTTCAAAGTCAGGAGATGGTGATTGCTACACATAGTGATCATCTAGCCATTGCACACTAAGTGGAACATACGGAGTACAAGACATGGGAATAAAATCTTTTAAGAGCCATTTGAATAAAATAATCAGCCTGCAATTAGCAGGGTTAGATGTTTTTCTTCAGGATTTTACTTTACTACTACAGCTAATTTTTATGGATTATTTTTTCCCCAAATCATAAAACTATTTCAATTTTTTTTTTAAATGGAATCTATTACTTTGAGGGAGATAGTCTATAATAAATTTGATACATTTTGTAGATGTTGTTTTCTTCATATAGCACTAGCTTCAGCATTTAGAAGACTTGCTGCAATTGTTGAGAATTTTTTTTCTTCGTCTTCAGTACATCTGCTCCCTTGGCCTCATTTGTTGCAGGATATTCACAACCCAGGAAAACCCAGAGAATTCCCATAAGCATAATAAAACTGAAAGTAGATGATAAAAGTGAAAAAAGCTCAGGCAAGTCGTGAATTGAGAGATTTCATAAAGAACACTGTTCTCTCTCAAAGTCATCACGAAATATACCAGTTGGTGAACTGGAGCTTTGAGAAGGTGGTTTTATGCACATTATATTGTAGTGAGTGGGTCTCTGTCATTTGTCTTTGCAAGCTCCCTAACAGTAAGTTGCAATCTCTGTTTCCAAAAATCCAGTCTTGCTTCTACCGCACACTCAGTTTAATTAAATAATTCCTCAGTTGCTTTAAGCTGCATCTGTTGTACATGGTGGCTCTGCAGGTGTGCTGTTTCAGCCTCTCGGTCTGGAGCACTAGTTGCCAGTTTTGCTGAGAAACATCGTGGTTCCTTGTGCTCCTTTTCAAAATACAAAGTAAGGCTCCACTCCAGGTTACATTTCTTTTTGGGACAGAAATGATTTAAAAGATACCCACCTGTATTCCCAAACAATACCCCCTTTCTTTCCCAGCTCCTGTGAGAATTTAGCACTTCAGCTGTAACACACAGAACAAATTCTGTCTTCAAAGGCTTTTGTGTACTGTAGCAAAGCTAATGTAATTTGGGTCCTGCCTTTTTTTAGTTGCATTGTGTAATATCATCTGTGGTACTTGGTTTTGGTTTGTTGTTTCATTGGGGTTTGGGGTTTTTTAGTTGTTGTTGCTTTTAATTTGATGTACTATTGCAGCTTGTAAGACTATTGTTGATTCCGGGGACAGGGAAAGTTTTTTGTCTCTATCCCTGCTCAGGCAGCTAGGAATTTTTCTGACTTTTTAAAGAATGTCTCTGCAGGTATATAAAAAAAAAAAATCTGAAATTAGTTTACTCTGTTAACTAGCAGTACCCAGTGCTGGGCTGCAATAGAAACATCCACACTGTGAAGACAAACACAGAAATCAGTATTTCTAAGTTTATCAAAGTATTTAAAAAGTTTTTTACAGCTCACTTCCCCCTCCATCTCCTCAGCTGCACTCTGGCATGAGGAAGTTATTTAAATATTGTAAGGAATTAGGGATAGAGGATAAATTTGCAGGAATATTTCACAACAGATCTTAAAAGTTAATAAAAAACAACTTTGTTAGATTTAGAAGTGTTGACAGGAGAACTAGTATTAAAAAGCCACAGCACTGGGAAGTTCAGTGCTGCAGTGTGGTAATTTTTTCTTTGAAATTTCTGCAAAGACAGGAAATGGAAGCAACAAACATGAGTGGGTGGGACTCTGAGGTTAGAGCTGCTAATAAAGTAATTGAAACGAACCTTTGCTGATAAAGGCTGCAGCTGTTTAGCATGGTAGTAAGGTGTTATTTCGGAAAGATCAGACCCTATCCACAGTACCAGGTGAGTTTTCTTAACATTGAACTTTTTTGATAGGGGAGAAAGTGGTGCCTCCCCTTTGGGAGTTACGTTCATTCGTTGCATAGATTGAGGAAGCTTTCAAATATGTGGTTACAAACTATGACTTAAGATACAATGTGGTGGCTTTTTTCTGAAGCAATCAAGAATTTTATTTTTTAAAAAACTTTTTTTTTTCCCAATCCCTATATATTTTTGTGTCTCTCTTTGTAATTTAATATTTTTTCCACAGGCAAGGGTAGTGCCCACTCTTGTTGCGCAATTAAAAAAACAGACAAGCAATCAACACCACACAAAAAAGACAAAAAAAACTTAAAGAACGAACAGGGAAAAAAAACCCAAACAAACAACAAAACATCAACTTTCCTATAGTCTACTTGTTGCTTTTTCACTGAAGGTAAATAAGGTAAAGAAAGGCAGCTATTGAACATGTCTGGCAGAAAATACTGCGCCTGCTGTCCTGTGTTTGTCTTAATTCAGCAGAGGATATATTCTGTTCCTCTGCAGTTTTCTCTCAGCCCTTACTTTGGTTAGTAAAATCCAGAGCTGGCTCTTGGTTCTAATCTGCTGACTGCAAGCGTGCTGTCAGCAAAGACCAGCCGATGACAACTTTGATTAATAAAGGAATAATAAATGGATAACATTAGATCTGCATTTCAGTTCTGCTGGTTTCTTGTTATTTTACCTGCTTAGAACTGCTCAAACTTGCTGTGTTATTGAAGAAATGGTGACAAGAGTTGTTCACATTTGAAGCAAATTGCAGAAATTGAAATGTTGGCTTAATTGACATGTTATCAAGCTAATGATTTTTGAATCAAATTATCACTGCTACATGCTAGGAAGCTGGATGTGTTTTCCCTCAGGAATTAATTCATTTATATTCTTCTTTTCACGAGTGGAAGAATACCTGTAACAGTTGTATTTATAGTAACCTGTCTTGCTTAACTCTCTGAAATTTGTCAGCTGTTCCTCAGTAAGTCTTAGAGCAGCAGAGCAGCATGCACTATGTGTTCAGAACTGCTTGGGCGTGTAAAAGCAAACGTAAACCCTCCCCACGCACAGATCACTGCTCCTTCAGTATCAAACGAGTGCTGTTGACATGAATAAGACTGTATTTCTGCATGTGAAGAATGATTATTCAGTATGATGCTTGGTTGGTTATTGTAGACTTTTGATAATGTTGAGGACAGTCTGGTTGAGGTGTTGGCTTGCATTCAGTTTAAGTTCAGCAAGGAGCAAAAATGTATTTGTAACTAAGTTTCTCATTTTCAGAAGGATGTAATTTGTGTGGGGGTAGTTCCTTAATTTCTCAAAAGTTCCTTCTTTCTCGACTTGCACTTTGAGTAGATTAGATTGGTGATAATTGTAAAATGATGTTAAAGAACAGTTATCATGTATCCCAAGGACAGCAAAGGCAGAAGTTACTTTATGATATGGGCGTATGGAGCTGGGGAAAGAAATGGAGGAGTTACACTGATACAATAATATGTTGCCACCTCATTGTTCAAAGCTGGAGTGTAGAGAGTAGTGATAGACTATAAAGGCAGATGGGAATTAAATGATCATGGTGTAAGACTGATGAAATCGAGGTATCGCTGGAACAAGAGAGGGGCGGGTAATGACAGAGGAAAAATTTGAACTATACAGCACTATAAAAGTAGTAGAAGTAATGTAAAAACCTGGTAACACAAAATACATTACACATATGTTTAAGGACTGTTCAGAATAATTTTTGTTGTTGACTAAAGAATTTTCAGTTAAAAAGAACAAACAGCAAAAGTCTGGGTATGTTCAGTTGCAGGATGACTGAACCATCTCGTGTCTTGCTAACAACAAAGCAACCACAATTCTCGGATGACTCATTTGATGATTTCCAGTATGAAAGGGAAATACACTGTTTCATGACAGATTGCAAGTGGGGTCTCTTTTGTGCTTAAGAATTAGGTGAAGGAAATAGCAGAAGGAGGTTTTAAGTATCGTGGGATGACTGGAGAATAAGAAGAAAAAGTTTTCTCAATCTCAAGAAAGTGCAACAAGTAGAAAATAAAATTCATTCTTTATAAAACATTGGCAATAACAACCCTTAACTTGACGGATGCTTCTGGCACAAAACCAAATGAAGTTTGGTTACCCACAAAGAAGTTTAAATAGCATCTGCCTTACAAGTGACAAAACATGTTCTGGAGGAAAGCATGTCACCCTGATGGAAATCCTTGATGAGTAAAAGGAACTCGGCACCTTTGTTGCCATGTTGATGATTACCCCACTTTCAGTTCTTCAGAGCCTTTGGGAGGTTTCTTGGCCTGATGTTTCCTGCTTTATCTTTCCTGAGATGGCTGAATAGTTGCGTTACTTAGAGGGTGGTGGTTTGTGGTTTGTTGTTCGGGTCTTTTTGTTTGTTTTTGTTTTGTAGGTGGGTGGGTTTTTTTGGTTGCTTGGGTTGGCTTGGTTTGGTTGGTTTTCGTTTTGTTTTTAAGTTCAGACCTCTCTGACTTTTCTCTTGAAGTCTGATACTCTTTGAGACATCAGAAATGCTTAGTTTTCCTTTTCTCTCTTACCTGTCTCCTTCCCAGCCAACAATATTTCATGACTGTATTTCATTGATGTCCTTGTATGGAGTAAAGAAAATGAAGTATTGAGAAAATACAAACCTGCCCATGTGAATACAGTTTTGCACTGTTACATTTCCTTTTGTCCATATAATTTGTTTCTTATGATAGAACATCCACTGTTTCTTTGTGGTGAATTTTATGTAATTTTGTTCTTATCTCATATAATTTTTGCTTAGTAATTTTACTTTCTTCTTCTAAGATCCCCCAGTAAACCCTTGGCACGAAAAGTAATGAGCGGGATGGACTGGGAAGTAGTGAGCAGGAACTCCCTGTCTGATGATAGGTTGGAAACACAGAGTCTACCATCACGGTCTCCACCTGGAACCCCAAATCAGTAAGTAGCACTGAATATTCTCTCCCTACAAGCTACTTTCTACTCTAATATGAGTGACCTACATGTGTAATAAAAGGATTAATGCATTATGGAGACAAATAACTTCACAAATTGTGTACTGAGTGGTTCTGTGAAACATTTAGCTCCAGATAAGCAAAATTATTTAGGGAGAAATTTTAGATGCTTCTCACTCAACTGATAAAAGTTTAAGATGTAGCATGCTAACCTAAATGTGAAAGCTTGAATTCTCTCAAGCACATTTTAAACTAAATTGCTCATTTGTCCAAGAAAAAAAAACCCTGATAATAAAAATCTGTGTGATATTTTAGAAGTAATTGATGCTTTTTAATACCACTTCTTAAAATATTGAGGAAAATTATTTAAACAGAAATTCTACAGATTTATTCCCCTTGATTTTTCTGCATGTCCTTTCAAAGCTCACTCTTCCCGCATGATAAAGTTTTCTGGTTTCTGTGTATAGTTAGTGAGTAACCCTTCCTGTTTCTTTTGGAAAATTCCCGATTTTCTCAGTGTACTGAAACTGGCTTAAGAATCGATATTATCCTCTTCTGTATTGCAGAAACCAAAAGGTTTTAAGATTCTTTAGCACTGCAGCGTATTATGCAGAAGATTGTTGTTGTAAATATCTCTGGCATTGAAAAATTATTGCAAAGAAAGTGAAATAATGATGCTTAAGACCAAAATGTAACTTAATCATGCATATTTCAAAGCATTTTAAGAAAGGTGCCTGTGTCACCATGTTAGTTTTCAAATGGTTTTCAGTATTGGGTCTCAGTGCAAAAACATATGATTCTTCTAGGAGAAGATGGAGGAGATAAAATCATAGAACAGCTTAGGTTGGAAGGGGTCTCAGAGATTGTCTAATCTAACCTCCCTGCCATGGACAGGGACACGTCTCAACTAGACTGGGTTGCTCAAGGCCTCATCCAACCTGCCTGAACACCTTCAGGGAGGGGGCATCCACAACTTCTCTGGACAGTCTATTCCAGAGTCTCGCCACCCTTGTACTGAAGAACTTGGCCCTAAGATCCAGTCTAAACCTATTCTCCTTCAGTTTAAAACCATTTCCCCTTGTCCTATTGCTGGACGCTATTGTGGAAAGTCCTTCTCAAGCCTTCCTGTAGGTTCCCTTCAGATACTGGAAGGCAGTTAGAAGGTCCCCCTGAGTCTCCTCTGCTCCAGGTTGAACAGTCCAGGCTTCCTGAGCCTATCCTCATAGCAGAGGTGCTCCAGCTCCTGGAATCATCTTTGTGGCCATCCTCTGCACTTGTTCCAACAGGTCTATGTCCCTCTTATGGTAAAACACCGGAACTGGATGCAGTATTCAAGGTGGGGTCTTGCAAGGGCAGAGTAAAGCCCTTTCCAGGGCTCCTTTCATCCCACTCTGGACCCGGTCTGTAACCGTGCCTGGGATTGTCCCAGCCCAAATGATGCAGGACCTTGCACTTTGACTTGTTGAACCTCATGCAGTTTGCCCTGGCCCATTTCTCAAGCCTGTCAAGGTCCCTCTGGATGGCATCTCTTCCCTCAAGTGAGTCCACCGCACGACACAACTTGGTGTCATTGGCAAACTTGCTGAGGGTGCACTCGATGCCATTGTCCATGTCTCTGAGCAAAGGTGTAAAACAACAGCACTGGACCCGGAAGAGACCCCCTGAGGAATTCCACTTGGACAATTTGGGTTAACTTCTGCCATGGACAGAGACAGGATTTTTCTTCTTGGGGGTTTATTTTTCTTCTCATCGACTGACTGGACTGTCAATCTAGAAGCCTGTTAATTGGACCACAATGCTTTCAGGCTTCTTTAATTTTTAAGAAAATATGTATATTTACATATAATTTTGAACACTTAAGAAAGATCATTATGAAATATAGCATGTTGTTCTGACAACACAATTGTTTTCATGATTTTTGAAATAATAAAAATAGGCATATTGAACATAAACTTGCACTGAGAGGAAATAATTATTTTAACATTACTATGTAGTTGTGTAAGAAGTGTAGATTAATAATAATATTTTTTTCCCACTGTATTGCTGTGCTTTACCTCCTAGTCGCAACTCCGCTTTCACTCAAGAAGGAGCACGGTTACGACCCTCATCAGTTGGACATTTAGTGGACCATGTAGTTCACACTTCCCCAAGTGAAGTATTCGTAAATCACAGATCTCCATCTTCCACCCAGGCTAACAGCATCATACTGGAATCATCACCGTAAGTTTTGTTGGTCAGTGCTGTAGAGTAGCGTGCAGGGTTTCTGAAGATAAGTCAGAAATCTTTACCATTAGGAATTTAATGTTAAATGTGCATCAGGAGAAGGCAGAAAAATCTAAAAAAAGTTAGCTGCTGTTTAGGGAGTATAAGTGAATTAAATTAATACTAGGAATTATTAGTGAAATGTAAATGGTTCTGAAGGAAAGATCAATGTCAGACATGTTCCCGGTGCAGGATTACAATACCTCCACCCCCCACCCAAAATGTGGGTTTGTTGTAAGGTGACCAATAGTGTCTGGATGTGGAAGAGAAAGTATTGTTTGAAGGTTTTTTGTAGAACTGAAGTATGTTGTTTTATCAACAGTTTTTAATTCCTGTGAGATTGGAAATTTTGCTTTTTGTCAAGGCACAAAAGTACGAGTGAGCTTTACAGATTCCTTAGCCAAAATCCCTTTATAGCAGCCCAGCATTCTGACGTTCCTAGTATGTTTTCTACATTGTTACAGAGTATATCATTTGTTTTTGAGATAGCACTATCATGCTTTTTTTTTTCCTGTTAGGCTGAATATTCTTGATACTGTAAGCTTACTGTGTTATGATGAGCAAAATAAAAACTAATATTCTATAGGAAGTCCGGAAGGATAACAAACAAAAAAAGTTGAGTCGTTAGAAGATTTTAAATCTCAATAATTTGTGGCCAGATTACAGATTAATTGGGGGAAAAAGATGTGCAATATGCACATTATTAACACTGCCCCTGTACCACCTTACCTGTTTCGCTAAACTTGTCCTCATAATTTTGTATAATCTCTGTTAGCAGGAAAATTGTGCAAATGGTTTTAAAACAATTTGGGAACTATCAAACAGCACATGCATAATTGTATGTTCATAAACAAATTATATGTCTCAGAAAAAAATTTCTGGAAGGTATTTGAACATGATTTTAAAACTTTGCTTGGACTCCAGTTTTATCAACTGTGCATAACTTTGGGGAGGGGAATGAAGTTTTAGAAAATAACAGGAGATGCTGTTTATGATAGTATATAATAGTTACAATTTTACCATCAGCTAGTTATTTAGCTTTCAGAATTACAAACCAGTAATTTGACCTAACAATATAAAATCCACTTTTTTTAGAGGGCTTTTTTAACCTATTCACACATCGAGAGAGGCACCAAACTGGAACACTTGTGAATCTTTTCTTGTATTAGAATTTTGTTGTACAAAGGCCAGCCAGGGTCAGGTTCCTTCTGTTCCAAGACTTCCAACTAAAGTCAGTTATAAGAAACACTGAATGGTAGAGTGACACAGTGAAGTAAACACAGTTGTTAAATACTCTTTTATTCATATGCCTCTACACTAAGTTGTAAAAGATGCTCTGAGTGTCTTGGGATTTGTTTATTTAATACCCAATTTCTTGTGTAAGTCACCATAGAAATTAATCTTAAAAAGAGAGGAAGTTGTTTTGTAAATTAGTTATGCAACTGTGTCTGTTCTTTTATACCCAAGCAGAAAATCTGTTCCCCTTCCATCACTAAGTTTTTGGGTTTATATTTGGCTTCTCCGCTTAAAAGTGGAATTTAATCTCCCAGTATAGATATCTAGTTTAAGTCACTTTCAAGAATGAGGATGTTGACTGTCAGAAATATGTGAAACCCAGTAGGGTCTTCTGGAACTTTCAGGGGATGTTACTGATTCAAGACTTGAGGTTTATGAAAGAAAGTAGTAATCATGAAGTTCTTACTATAATTAAAAATTGCATTGTTTTACAGTCCAAAAAGCTATTTCTTTAACAATTTGACCTTTCTGAGTGAAAAGATTTTAGTCCATCTGCTAATTTGTTGGGAATTTGTATTTATTGGTCAAATTTACGTATGTTGAGAAAGTCAGAGGGGATACCTGACAGGCAGTAGGTTTAGTGATCTCTGTTTGGAGTCAACATAGCAAAAGAAATTAGCATTTTGGTGCAGTTTAGAAAGATATTACAGCTTAGCAAATACAAGCTTTAATTCCACTTTTTTTTTTCCTTCATGTGCTATTCAGAACTAAATGGAGAGATTTCTGCTTGTAGTTCTCTTAGCTAATTATAACCTTCCATTCCAATACCATGCAATGTGTGTTGTGTTTAATAAATTTATGGGAGTGTATATGAAACTTTTGCTTTATATATTAAAAGGTTAGACCGGATATCTGTAACAAAAATACCTAAAGTTAGTCAGTGCCAGGGTTTGTGTGTTATTTTATTATTATGTAAATTACTGAATGCAGTAACAGAGAGCTGCTTTGCCTGCAAAATAGGCTGCTTTCACTGCCATTGTTTAAGCATTCATAAGGAAATTCAAAGCTGACTGGGCAAATATAAAGCAATGAAGTTTTTGCCCAAGGCTTGATTGTTAGTTCTCACAATTCATTATGCTAATATATTGCAGTACTTGCCTTGCTGCCTCTAAAATGCTCATTTAAGTAACTTTTCAAATCTTTTCTGTAAGTTTGTATGTTAGGTAGGAATTTGTGTTTGTTGATGTATGTGTACAGACATCTAGTCAAACTTAAAAGCCCATCTTTTATCAGAACGACTTTTTTTGTATCTCTAATCATGTTTTCTGTCCTTTCCTGTTCGGTTTAAAACTCTGAGGAGTAATAGTTTGCAGGAAAATACATAATTATGTTGCCCTTCACTTAAAAGGCTGAACATTGGCCAGACTGGAATGAATAAATACACAGGCAGTTAAAAAGTTGTGGGTGACCTTTGTAAGTCAATGTCTAAAAAATTTATAGCTGCCTCAAAACTTAATTTTGTAAATGTTGACAATCATCATATTTTTCTTTCTCCACAAAAAGGAATTTATAAAAAATGCTTTTTCTGAAAAATTCAATGTAAGGATGATAAGGTCTTTACTGTCACTTGCATTAAAAATTGTTAAGAAATATTATTCTTACTCCCTAGTGTATTTTGAACATGAGATTATTCAGGCATCAGATACTGTGTAATTAGTACTCTTTATTATTATTATTATTATTATTATTTTAACACTACATAAAAAAAAAAATTCTTTAAATTGAAATTAACCAAAAACAGGACAAATACTGTTAGAATCTTTTCAAATGTAGTGTTTTCATAGATTGAAAAAAAAAACCCAAAACCAACAAAAAAACCCCCAAACAAACAAAAAAATACATGAAAAACCCCAACCAAATAAACAAAAACTCCAAAAAAAAAAAAATCAATATCTTGTTTTATAAGAAAATTTACTAATTTTTTTTTTTAATTGAAGTGGAAAACATGTTTTATTCAAAGTGGAGTGTTCCATTTCCTGTTCAATTTTCATACTATTTGAAAGAGGTTTATCCTTTATTTAAAATCAGTGTAGGCAGTTGTGATCTGCTTTTTTTTATGTTTTGGTTTGGTTTTATTTGAAAATACCTGGGATCTGACTTTCTGGAATTGCATAGTAACAAATTACAAGGTATGGAATTTGACGTGTGCTTTAGGGCCTTTTAACTTCGCTTTTTAACAAGCAATTGGAAATGTTATATTGTCTCATAAGAAGAATCTCACCCTGGTAATAGTTTACTGTGGCTAGACCACTTGAATACAGTAGGACTACTCACATGGTTACCCGTGTTTTTTAAAGGGATGTTGTGCTGTGAGTTACCGCTACAGCTTGCTGATCATGAGAGGCAGTCTCCTATTTCTAGCTTCTGAGAGTGTACTTTGATCCCCACTTGGTGGGTGACCTTGTTGAACCAGCAGAGAGCTACCCAGGCTTGTCCAAAAACTCAAAGGGGTTTTTTTTGGATTGCTTGGTAAGCTGCCTTAGCTAAGGGAGGAGCACCAGAGTTCTTCAAGGAAGGGTCTATGAGTGTGGGTAAAAGAAAGAACAGAGGCACCTGCTTTTGATAGTAGCATTCTCTTTAGATTTAGCTGTGAGCTCATTCTTGTTGGGGTTTGGATTTGCCAGTAGTGTCAATGCGTTGTTGTCATAAGTCATTCAATTACTTAATAATATCTTTTAATGTGGTTCCTGGGGAGGAAGGCATGTATCCTCAGCTGGTATCTTGAAACTGGTATTCAGACTAAATTAATGGGTCCTGTGTGCTAACTGCCCTTTTGGGCCTCTCAGAATGTTCTTAATTCTTACATATAAGCCATATAATAAACTACAAATCATATATTTATGTAATACAAATTATGCAGTTATGCTTTTATTCCAAAAGGACTAATAAAGGAAATTATCCATGTTACACATAAACACAGAGACCGTTTTTGTTAATCTACGGTAGGGTGGTTGCAGATATAAAACAGAAATAAAACTTTATGCTATTTCATCTTCAGTGCTGGTGTTATAGCTCAACTAAAGAATGCATGTGCTCATGCCATTTCTCCAAATGTTTCAAAGCTGTGTGTATTTTGAAGAGGAATGTGTTCAGGGGGGATGGACAAAGTTCTCTTGAAATATATTCGTATATTGTTAAATTGAAAAAATACAAAAATAACACTGTCATCTCCAGTGGGCTTTTCAAATAAATGCAGGGGGATGGTTGAGTTGTCTTCAACTTGCACTCCTCTTTTTTTTAGATCAGAAGCCAAAAACTAGTGTGGGGAGCACTTCATGCTGCTTGTGTCTGGTTTTAAGAAATAAATTGCAGGCATTAATTTAAGATGCAAACTAGTTGATTTTCCTACTGTGGAGACTGAAGTGATACATCTATTAGAAGTAACTATTTTATTTAGCAAGAGTGCAGAGTATAAATACAGTGGATTTTATAATATTCCAATATGAATTGTGTTAAGAGTGTTAAAACCATTTGGAAAAAAAAAAAAAAGTGAGGTCAAATATGAACTTGCTGGTTCTGTGTACAGTTGCTTGTCAAGAAAAAAGGAATAACATGTCCAAACATACACTTCAATATATTCAATCACTGTACATTTTTGAGATTCTAAAAAAGCATACAGATATTAAGCTCTCAAACTCTCAAGTTTCTTCTAGCATTTCCAGTTTATTTGGAACCCTGAAAGAACTGTCAATATCTCGTGATTGCTCCACTTCATACTTGTATTTTGGTCTGTAGATCTCAAGAGACGCCTATAGATGGGCAGCCTCCTGCATTACCACCCAAACAATTTAAAAAGAACAGTTGGAACCAAATTCATCATTCACACTCACAGCAAGAACTGGATAACCATACTAATGAAACATTTGATGTTCCTACACCACCTGAAAAATCCACAGTAAGTTTTTCAATCTGTTTTAACCATTCTGGGTTTAATTAGCACGATAATCCTACCCTTCACAAGCTTGGTTCTGATGCATTTGAGAGAGTTGTTGTGTTTGTGCATTCCATTTCAACATTTGCATTATCCATATCATCTCTGCTAGCTTCTGCTATTTTTAACACATGCTAGAGCAGTCCTTTCTCACTTGGCATCAGATGATGGCACTGGGGTGGGTATCAGCTTCTCAGCCCATCCACAGAGAGCTAACTGAGCGCTTCTTTGAGAAGTCATTTACTATCAGTTTTGAAAACAACGTTGCAGATGCTACATTGGTGTTCAATCTAGATTTTATCAAAAACCTGAAACAAAGTGCCTACCAGCTTCTGGAGCAGTTTTGTCAGGAGAAGCTTATTGAGTCTGTGCTTGCATTTCTCATCAGAATTTCTAAGAAATAGACTCGACCCAGAGACCTGTGACAACAAGTATAAACATCTGAGCAGAAGTTCTTTTTCCACACTTAAGCATGTGCTAAATGAGTAAGCTAGTCAGTTGATTATTGTCTGAGGTGAGATCTCACTGACCAATTTGGTGATTTTATTCTTTTTTTTTTTTTCCCCTTTTCCTGCCAGAAGTTTTCAAATAGGTTTTGTTTTTATACTGATAAGGGACAATAAATGTTTTGCAGGATGGGAAAACTGTTTAACATCCAGATATAGCAAATACTGTATAAACAGTTTTACCAACCTCAGACATTTAAAATTATGAGTCAGCTTCCAAAATTGGTATTTTTAGAAATGCCTTTGGTTTATTTTTATTTGCATTCTGAACTCACCTAAACCTAGGATGTTCTCTCAGGCCACATTACAAAGTTAAGATTCCCATAAACCCCATATTTAAATTCATAGCTGGGATTTTCTTAAAACATGCAAAATTGAAACTTGTAGTTTGATGAGCATTTTTGGAATGTTGCAAAGATTTTGCTTTACTTAAATGATGAAACAGAAGTTTTAACAGTTTTGTCTTCTCTCAGTCCCTACCTGAGTCATATTAAAATACAGTTCTGTTTTGAAATATAACACTACTTTACTCATCAAGTTTTTTTTCCTCTGTATTGTTATCTTTACCAAATTGACAAAAATAACTTTCAGTTGTTTTTTTAACTCCCATTTTGTTCTGCAAAACCAACACAGCTGTGTGAGAATGAGATTCTTTTTTCTCTGTGCCTTGTTGATGTGATTGTTTGCTGTGGTCCAATGGGCCACATTTATTCAGCCTTGCTTAAGGCAGTACACTGCTGTAATTGGAGATCTAATTTGGTCTGCTGATGGCTTTTTATTTTCAGTGTTAGAGAAGGAAGGCGCATGATTCTGAAACTTTGTGAAATTGAAAATTTAGAATTTGGAATGTGGGGGCTTAGTTTTAAGTTGCATTTCTGAGCAGAATGCACTTCAGGTTCCTGCACCACTGAAATCTCTTCTGCTGCTCATCTCAAATGTTTTAAGAAAAATCCCTCACCATTTTAACTTCATTTAGCTGTTGACTTCCTTAGTCTGTTGTATGTATGGAAAGTCTCTTTAGAAAGGTAGTAGGACAGGTATGGGAATGACAACTTTTTACTCCATCTGCAATCCTGAAGTATCCAGTCTGAGAATGTCCAGAAAGAAATATTGGAAGAGAGGTGTGAGTCCTTTCAGTCAAACAGCTAAACAATGATATCCAGTGCTCTCTTCAGGATTTTCAGTATAAACTGCTGCTCAAAGCAGCCTCCTAAACCAGGAAACTCTTACTCCCTTTTTGACTGGGGAATGCAATGGCACAAATGTTGCCAAACACGGCAAGTGAGCACTTGGTTATTGTTCATTCATTTTGCCCAGGAACCCGAGTCTGGTCTCCCGTGCGAGTGAGCATAGCCTGATTGATTTGCATATGGTCAGGCTTCCTAAGCCCCCTTCCTTCTCATTAACATAACTTACACTGTTACTTTCCTCTCCTTCCTCAAATTTTTCATCTTTTCATTACCATGTGTTCAGAGGGGTTTCTTTTCTTTTAACCAAGAACTTAAAACACCTGAAATTGAGTTAACGTTTTAGAGCCAAGCTGAACAGATTTCTTTGATGTGTTGAACCTACAGGTTTTGAACTTCCTTACCTGTAGAAATATTTGATTTGATAGGTTTGTTTGTTTTCTTCCTTTCTGAATGAGTCTGATGGTTTGGGTACAATTAGCAAGATTCAAAACTTGCTTGAAAGAAATTTCTTTCATAATCCTTCACGTCCTCACCATAGAAACTATAGAAATACTAGCTAATGTTCAATCTATGAAATAAACACTGTCAAGAACAAACTAAAAATCATTTCCATGGCACAAAGTTGATTTTTTCAGATTAAAAAAGTATCTAGTATTCCCCAGTAGCTTATAATGGTAGTTTCTTTAAAAATGATGTGATCTGAAAGAAAGCAGCTAAAATTTTCAGAGCTTGATCAGTGGAGAGCATGTGTCACATCTCATACTCCACTACATTAGAGATGGAATAGGGGATATGAAACTAAGATTTTGTTGCCAGATTTGTCCTGGCTTACTGCTGTCACACTGCTGTTAATAGAAGCAAAAGTATACCTTCAGTTACCTTATTTTTCGTCATACTACATTCTTACACAGGCTTTACACTATGGCCTTATTAAAATTGAGATTTCATTTGGTAACCTGTTTATCTTAAGACTGCTTGAAGCCTGTTGTCTTTTCTAATACTGTTTCTCACTTGGAGCTTGCTTCGCTAGAACACACTTTTAAAAGTCTTGGACATAACTAAGTTAAAAGTGTTTCTAAGCAAAAATCAAGATAAGACAGTTGCATATTACTTGATGTTTTCCAAGTGTCCAGGATCTATTACTTCATGAGGAAACAGAAATATTATTACATACAATATCTTTAAAGCCTAAGTATGAACAAAATTAATATTATATATTTTTTGTTTACTAGCCCAATGGTGGTGTTCCCCATGACAATCTTGTTATGATCAGAATGAAACCAGATGAAAATGGAAGGTTTGGCTTCAATGTAAAGGTAACAAACAGTACATCTATTCCCTTTGTGTCTGTTAAGATTAGTTTCTGACATTTGTGATTTATTATTAACTTCATTTGTTTTTAAAGGGTGGATACGATCAGAAGATGCCGGTAATAGTGTCCAGGGTAGCTCCAGGAACACCTGTAAGTTATTAAAAAAAAAAAAAATGTCAGTTTTCTAGATATTGATCTGTGTATTTTGAAATATATATATAAAATACTATAAATTATTTAATAGCTGCCTATGAGAATTGGTTTGTGCTATATAACATTGTCATAAAGCAAATTATGTGCAGTAAGAATTTGATGGGGCTGCATCACATTTTTAAAACTTCCTCAATCCTCAAATATTGTTTTCTTACTGAAACAAAGTTTAATTCCTAAATTTTACAGGGAATTACAGATTTTCAGTATGTACTATTTCTTGAGCTGTGTCATCCTAAAGATAAATTCACTTATTTACTTTTTTTTTTAAATATAGGCATTGATATAACTTGACATAAATTACAGATTGAAAGAGTCTTTTAGCCTGTTAACAATAACAAAAAATCACAAATCTCTCTTGGTGACAGATGTGGCTGAATAAAGCAAAGATTTAGATAGAAATGAGACCTCATGAATCATTCAACAGGTCTGATTCTCTGTTGCTACTGGTGTTAAGCGTTTATCAATAGTGTCTTCAAACTAAGCACAATATTTTGTCACTTCATTGCCAAAATGCTGACCTGGTATTCTGTTTATACCTTTTAGAGTAGAGTGCACCCTTTCTTTTTTAACATTTAAGTAGTACAGAATTCTTTTTGTTTTGACTATTGGAAACTATTAAAATGTTTGCCAAGAGCATTGTTCTTGTCCACATTAATTATTATCTCTGAAATATTTAATAAAAAAACCAATTTTGGCTGAATGCTTTTAACATCCACTCTCTAAGGAGAAGGTATTTGGTGATCACATCCGCTCCCTCTTTGCTGAAAAGTTGTTTAGACCATGATTACAATAGTGACTTTTATTACCTGATTCCTCTCTCTGGGATTACTGGGATTTGTGCATTGTCTTAGGTCCATGTCTTAGTCTTGTTATTACAATCGTGATATTTCACACATGAAGCATTTAAGCCTATGAACAAGGCTTTGCTATGTTACTCCCCTTCCCTTCCCAGGTAAGAACATCCCTCTTTTTAATTGCCTTTACAAAATGTTATTCAAACAGAGGAGCTTTCTACTTCAGCCACAGGAATGGAGTAACAGCTGCTGGAAGATATGTTACAATGACAGTCACCTCCCAGTTGCAGATTAATTCGTTCATGTGAATGGCACTGTCTTATGTATTGTGTAACACTTAAATTTACCATTTGAATACAATGCTGCAACCATAGCAACCAGGCTGTTAGGATTCAAGTCCCCAAGTATAGTTACTTTAAGTTGCTATTTTAAGGTGAAAAATTGGAAATGGCTTGTTTTACAGACTTTTCTTTCTCCCCCCCTACTTTGCAGGCTGATCTCTGTGTCCCTCGTTTGAATGAAGGGGACCAGGTTGTACTGATCAATGGCAGGGATATAGCAGAACATACCCATGATCAAGTTGTTATGTTTATTAAAGCTAGCTGTGAGAGACACTCAGGGGAACTTGTGCTCCTAGTTCGACCCAATGGTGAGTGATTTGTAAATAATTTTAAAAAAATAAAACCACACCTTGCTTTCATTTGCAGCCCTCCATTTTGTGTCCTGAGATGGAATGTGTAACATCTTTCTAAGAAAAACTCCCTTTCTTGAAAACGTTTTGCCAGAACACCATGTATGTACAAATCTTGATTGAGCCCATATTCTAAGGAGTGGTACATAACTAATTGTTGAAAGTTCATAGGAAAGTCAGTGGTCAAGTATTTCTAACAGAGACCTAATTTAAATTTGGCTCTCACTCTCACTTATAAAAATGTCCAGAAACCTATATGGTTATCGAATGCAGTTTCTGAGGTTGCTGTTATTCTCTTCAGGAAATTAAAAACTGAACACGAGCAAACAAAAAAACCCACACCAAACACCCAGTGTTTGGATGACTTTGGAGGTTAATATATGCAAAATCCTTCCATATGCTTTTAAACCAATCCAGAATGACTGGTAACTTCTTTACATGAGAACAGCTTGTACATTATACTTGGGAAATATGTTGTTGGAGCCCTGCCAGCAGATGGTCACTGGATTTAATTCTCCTGTACATCCCAATTCTAATACAGTTGCAGAAGAAAAAGCAAAATAAAAAATAATGTTGTTTCATAGGAATAATTAAATTACTATAGAATACCTCAGCCTGAGGTACCTCATTAAAATTTTTTCCTGTTTTCTCTTATTTGTGCAACCCACTTCTTTGTCCTCTTATTCTGTGGATAAATTCTCTTCAAGTTTTTGTGTGTTTACTTTCTTTTTTCAGACAAAATTGTTACCTTTGTTTACCTGTTTACTGAAACGGTTTCTTCCTGTGTGATGATTATCTTTGTATTCTGAATAAAAGCATTTGATTTGTGAGGAGTTACCAGTTTCTTCCTTCGTGGTCATGAGATATCATTGAAAAACAGGCTTCCAAATAGCTTCTGTCTCTGTTATGTATAGTAGAAGACACATGTTGGTTTTCAGTTTATAGGCAGGGCACACATACAGCATTGATAGCATGATAATGTCATCTCCAAGTGAATTAAAAGTGAAAATGTAATGCAACTATAATGACCTGAGAGGTGTGATGTGAGAATCTGAGATTAAGGAGTTACATCAGACAAAGTAGAGTGTAACATGAGTTTCGATCAAAATTTTACCAGATGCTGATGTGCTTTGACTGAATTACTATTAAACCAATAAAAATAGTTTTGTCATGGATTATAATGATCAGTAAGGCTACTTGCTCTTGTTGATGGTGACTAAAATCAGTTTGTTAACAAATGTGAATTTTTCCACACGAGAAATACTTGTCTTTTTTGCTGTTTTAAATAATTGACTTAGAGTTAATTTTGCTTTCTGAACTGCAGGTTTATTCAGAGCGTTTGTACCTTTATTTGTTACAGCTGTCTATGATGTCGTGGAAGAGAAGCTAGAGAGTGAGCCTGACTTCCAGTACATCCCTGAGAAATCTCCACTTGATGGCATCCATCAAGATGATAATGCTCTGAGGGAATCCATGATTCAACTAGCAGAGGGGCTTATCACTGGAACTGTTTTGGCTCAGTTTGATGTGAGTACGGTGGAACTTGTTGCTCTGTGCAAGTTCCAAGTCTTTTGGGGATAGTTATTTTAAGAAGAGCAGATTTCAGTTAAATTTCAGTAAAGTCACCATCTTTTACAAAAACAATTGGTTTATAGTCTCAAAAGAAAAAGAACAAAAAGCCCAAATCCAATCTTGTATGTGCAGATTTATGGCACAGAATTATTGGTTTTAGTGTTGTTTGTTAGAAGTAGCTTCGCTGACTACTTACAGCTTTTTGTGGTTATCAGAGACCTATGCTTATAAAATACTTTCACAGAGATGAAGACTGAAAAATGTATTTGTTCTTCACTCAGACCTCCATTCCATATCTAACTTAGTATACAAACAGAACGGCAGCTGAGCTGTTGACATTTTATGGACAACCTCAGCGAGGGAAGGTAAAATTACTAATGGAAAAAAAAACCAACCCAAACACTTTAATCCAAAGAGTTTCAACCCTACTCTTAAGGGTTAATGTAACAATGTTTTTATAAAGAGTTCATTTTTTAAATGACATATTTCAAGAGAACCTTAGTTCCTGTGAGGTCCTAAGCTGCTGATGGCTGTAGTCTTTCCTTGTGCCTTGATGACATTCCATCTTTACTGCGTGCGGTCAAGTGACTAGGAGCACAAAGCAGTGTGAATTCTGTGAACTCTTCACCAAATGGGGACCTAGTGTTATGTATTACAACATATAAAATATAGATACACTATTCTTGAAAGACTGATAAAATTTACTTTTATATGAAGAAAGGATTTTCTCCAAGTGATTTAAAATGCCTCTTTAACCACACATTCTCTATCTCCCAAACAAATCAAAAATTTTTCAAGGTGCTTTTTATTGAGCCTGGATTATTTCACTGACACTATCTGCAGTGCAAGAGCTGTAGCAGTGCATGGCAGAGGCATGAAGGGGAGGAAACTCTCAAAGGAGATTTTATGCAGGAAAAGCACAAAGTGGGAAAGGATTTGCTCCACAGTTATTGAAATATGGAAGGATATCTGGGAGAGGTGGAAGTGAAACAACTGCAGTATAGGTAGATGGCTTTACACAACACAGTCTGCTTGCCCCAGATCACCCTGTGGAGTGCCAAGAGCAGTCAGTTCACTTACCCAGTATGTACAGTAATGACTTTTCTCTGGATCAGTGTTTTTCACAGAATCACAGAATATTCCTGGTTGGAAAGGACCTCCTAGATCACAGAGTCCAACCATACCCATAACAAAAAAACACCTAAACACCCTGATCAAAGCTTTTTTCAAGCTTTTATGAAAGCTTAAAATTTAATATTCATTTTGTCTTTAAACAAATTGTGATGACATCTTGATTATTTGAAGTAATGCCACAGCATAACTAAATTCATAGTGCGTTCTTCTGAAAAGTTATTTTCATGTGTGTTGGAGCTACCGTTGCTCAGTAGTTTATGCCTAGAGATCCTCTTTAGAACAAATAGTATACTAATGGATGTTTTGTATCTATTGTGGTCTGACCATCATTTTTGTCTTTTAGCAATTGTATAGGAAGAAGCCTGGAATGACAATGTCTTGTGCCAGATTACCTCAAAACATTTCCAAAAATAGATACAGAGACATTTCGCCTTGTAAGTATGTGTGTTCCTACAC
The DNA here is from genome assembly GCA_013399075.1 of Chloroceryle aenea. Lineage (NCBI taxonomy): Eukaryota > Metazoa > Chordata > Aves > Coraciiformes > Cerylidae > Chloroceryle > Chloroceryle aenea. The sequence goes on along the minus strand of VWZY01002575.1, from coordinate 176,438 downwards.
GTGTTCTAAATGGATTTTACTGTGGTTAGTAAATAAGTAACATATTTCTAATTTTTTTTTCAGATGATGCTACACGGGTTATTTTAAAAAGTAATGAAGATTACATCAATGCAAATTATATAAACGTGAGTAGTACTTTTTAAAAGAGGTTCTGATGTTGTTTTGCATTTTTTCAATTAAGAAATTGATTAAAATAAACCAAACATTCTTTTAAATTTAGTTCAGACTAGAGTGGCTGATAAACCTAAACTTCAAATGTTTTGAAATTTACTGTTGATATGCTTATTTGCTAATGCCTTTTGGCAGATGTTTTTATAAAGGAAACCAAGAAAAAAGAACACTAAGAGAAGCTAACCCTCTACCAGAAAAATTCATTCTTTTTTTCTGATTACTAATGTGGCAGTGTGGTGATAGTGTTCAACATCAGTCAAGTTTAATCTAGCAGCACTTTTTTACTTTTTTCTCTGTCCCCTCCCCTGCCCTCCAGTACCAGCAAAGTTACAGCTACTTTTCCTCTCAGGAACAAAAACCAGATGAAATTAAATTCCAAGATCAGGAATTTAAAATCTAGTGTTAGAAATCCACAGAGCAGGAAATGTTTGCACCTGAATTATTTGCCAACTGCTCTATCATTTCTTTGTTCCACCATTGTTAATCTTGATTATGGCAAGTAGGTAGTTGTCAGTTAATGTGTGATTCTTTGTAGTAATTTAGTGTGAAACACTTGGAAGAATTACCTGTGCCGATCCATATTTACTAACTTAAAATATACAGAATTAATGGAGTTAATGCTTTTTTAATGTATCAGCTACTAAACACTAAATATCTGATGCCTGACTTATATTTGCTGTAAGAATTAAAATAATTACTTTGTTCTCTCCTAGATGGAAATCCCTTCTTCCACAATAATAAACCAGTACATTGCTTGTCAAGGTCCATTACCAAACACTTGTCCTGATTTTTGGCAGATGACTTGGGAACAAGGCTCATCTATGGTTGTAATGTTAACTACTCAAGTTGAACGGGGTAGAGTAAGTAAAAGATTTCCTGAAATGCTACTTGCATAATCTTCTAAAAAAAATCTGTTGGTGATTAGCCTTTAAAGATTTAGAGGAATATGCTGCCTGGACTTATCATATGACAAGGACTTATCATATGACAATGGTTTTAAACTAAAAGAAGGTATATTTAGGCTAGATATAAGGAAGAAAAATTTTATGGGAAAGGTGGTGAGACACTGGAACTGGTTGCCCAGAGAGGTAGTAGATGCCTCATCCCTGGATACATTCAGGGCCAGGTTGAATGGGGTTCTGAGCAACCTGCTCGAGTTGAGGATGAACCTGCTTACTGCATGGGCTTTGGACTAGATGGCTTTTAATCCAACCCAAACTTCTTTCTGGTTCTGTGACTTTTTTTGTAAGGGCAGTACGTTCCTAATACTGTTGCAATAATGACTTACATTTTAAACCTTCTGATATTGTTAGCATAGCTAATACTGTGTTCACTTCTGAAATACTTCAAAATCTTCCCGTATTTCTTAGAATGTTTTAGGCTTCTTTGTTTGATTCTTTATTGTAAAGTAATAAGCAACAAGAATTTACCTTCATATATTTTTTTTCCTCTAACCTTCAATTGGAGGAACACCAGGAATTTTCATGAGTTTTTGTACATACCTCTTTGGGATGTAGAGAGGTTATGTATGTTTGTTTGTTTGTTTAAGGTAACCTAACACAACTTCGTAGTGCTAAGATCCTGTGCCTGTATGGCTGTCTTTACAAGACTCCTTGATAAGCTTGAAATCTAAACTTTTCTAAAAAATTTTACTCTGTGGCTATAAACATTTTTTTTAATTGCATGAAAAATCATTGTCCTTTAAGTCATTCCATACAAAAATGTGTAAAAATGGAGTACTGTTAATAAAGTACTTAGAGTCATAACTGATGCTGTAAAAGTCCTCAGGTGTATTTTGTGGTTTGTTTGGGTTTGGTTTTAATAATTTTTATAATTTCCTTTTAATAGCTTTGTTTGTTATGGAACTTTGGCCATTGGAGACAGGCAAAACAATCAAATCTGGTCATACACACAGTGTAATTGCAGAATTATTGAGTTTATAGTCCAGAGCATTCATAGTAGCACTGGCTAGTTGAACATAAATGACCGTCTGGAATAATAGTTCAGTGAAATTTCTGCACATTCAGGATTCCTTTTGATGATTGGTTTATACTAGGTTGTGGGTGTTCTGATCTGCTTGGACTGTAGTTCTGCTGTCTATATATATATTCTTATGGCTTAATAATCATATATTTGCTGGGAGGTCAGGCCTCTAAATGGAACTGAAATAATTGAAGGTGATTTGCAGAATTTTTAAGCCATTTTTCAGTGACTCAGTGTTAGCATGATGCTGCCTGCACCCAAATAAACATGATGAGAGGGAATTTCAGTACAAGTGCTCTTTTAATTTGAGTTTTCTTTGCAGATCTGCTAAGAACAGACTTGCAATAGCAGCTCTTTGAGGTTCCCCCACCCTTTCAATAATGGTATTTGGAGAGCTGCTTAATAATGAAATAAAAGGACTTATCTGTCTTATACCCATAGGCAGACTCCCTGCTCTAAAGCTGATCATGAGGCTACTGACATCACTATCCCACTGCATGCCAGGATGTCTCAGTGGAGCAGGAAGTCTGCAAATCTGGCTGCTCTTAAAGAATCGCCAGGTGGGTTGGAAAAACAAAAGTACACTTGAGCTGAAATGACCTCTGTAGCTAGGTGTTTAAGCAATATATCTGAAAATAAGTCTTAGTGTTGGAAGTTTTCAGTCACACTGACTTCATCAGGAGTGTTTCAAGCCCACCATCTGCATCCCCCTAATTTCTTCATTAGTTTAGCAACCTTTTTGCTACCTTTTTTTTTTTTCCCCACTTGTTCTTTTCCTGTGTAAATGTACTTTGAGAAGATGAGATTAGGATTTTGGAGGCCAGAAACGCTTATAAAAGCAGCATTTTTGTCACTCAAGTGTTAAGATGGAATATTTATTTATTTTTTTTTTTAATTGAAATGAAAGTTAAAGGCATACATCTTCAGTTAAACTAACCTGAAGAGCTGGTGTATGTGTCCTCTTGAGATGAGAACCAGGAACTTTCTGTGATACTTTATATTATAAAAAATATTTAAGTAACACAGTCTGTTTGGTAAGTAAATGTAATAGTGATTACAAACTTATCAAGGTAGTCTTTAATGAACAAAGGTATAAGAAACTAGGAAGAATAGAAATAGTAGTCTGAATTTAAACACAGACATCTTTAAAAATGTGTTGACTTTAGGTTAAATGCCATCAGTACTGGCCAGAGCCATCAGGAAGCTCATCATATGGGAATTTCCAGATTACCTGCCATTCAGAAGAAGGAAATCCTGCTTATGTCTTTCGAGAAATGACATTGACTAATCTGGAGGTAAAATCATAATCTATATTTTTAAGTATTATTTTGTGGAATCCTCACAGACTAGCTAAAACTTACTGAATCAGACTCTTCTCAAGTCGCTGACATATCACATGAGTAGAACTGTTTATTTCTAGAAGTCTTTATAGAATCACTCCTATTGCCATGTTATTGCCTGGTATAAATTGTGGTCTTAGATTAATAATAAATTTTTCACTAGCACATATCACAAAGATTCAGTTTCCATAGTCATATTAATTGTTTTTAATTCACATAAAAGATATATTATTTGTCTTAAGTCTTTACTGGTATCTTTCATGCCCTTGCCAAGAGAAAGAGTAATTAAAGAAGTTGAGAAGCTTGTTACTCCAAAACATGAGACACTAAAGATACTTCATTACTGCAGCTGAAAACCTGTCTCTGTAGATGCAAACAGTTCTTAATAATTCTGTCTTGGAGTATATGTGTGAGTAGATAGAAGAGAAATCCTTCTGAGAGAAAGACAAAATTGGGATTGGTGACTACATGTCAACGAGGACCTCCTTGGACATCCATTGCATGTTTTTCAGGGCATGTGTAGTTTTCAGAGCTTCCCCAGACTGCATTTCAATCTCAGAAATGTTTGGGAATTACTATCTGGGATTTAGTTCACGTACTCATTCCTCACTGCTTGGGTTACCAGATGAGATGCCAGTTTTATAGAGCTGCCTTTTAGTCAATTTGCAGTTAAAATTCCTTTCCTGTGTCCCATTGAGTAATTACTCATTTGTTATCAGCACTGGAACCTCTGTAAATGATTCCGTTTTTATTTCAAGTGAGGTAGATTTTTGTTCTTTGAAATGCTGCTTTTACACTGATTGTATAGTCTGTCCCCTCCACTAACCAGAGACAGGTTATGTTTGTGATATTAGAGTAAGGGGCAGGATGGGATGAAAAGTGGTGTCATTCTGCATCTTATATGTAGTACAAATTAAGAGGTGCAGATAAAGTCAAAACAACACTGCTGTTCCCACAGGGTCTGATGGGAAGCTTTCATGTCTGAAAGTCCTGCCTCTCCCCTCCCTACCCCAGTTCTGTCATTTGATCTGGTAGGATAGCACCTCTTTCTGATAAATTTGTTTCACTAAAAGTTTGACTACCTTCTTATACATCTAGTGTTCAGATCAATCATTGGCATCCTGTAACTGCTTTGCTATTACATCGTGTGTAATCTTTTTAACCTGTTGAAGACATAAACATCTGTGGATTGCATTTTTTTTTTTAAGAATTATAAAATCCAGGATGAGCAATGATTTAACACTAATAAAGTGCTGCTAGTTGCCTGAAGCCACTTTTATTACAGGTACAAGTTGCCATAAATGCACCGTAGATTTTTGTTGTTATTATTTGAAAGGTTTGGTTTGTTTTTTGGGGATTGTTTTTTGTTTGTTTGTTTGTTTTTATGGGACCTGCATTACCTGTGAATTAACTTCATGTTTCTGATTAGAAAGAAGAAAGCCGCCAACTAACCCAAATCCAGTATATAGCATGGCCTGATCATGGGGTTCCGGATGATTCCAGTGATTTCCTAGATTTTGTGTGTCTTGTGCGAAAGAAGAGGGCTGGCAGAGAAGAACCAGTTGTTGTTCATTGCAGGTATCCAATTTTTTCCAACTTCATTTAAATCATCAAATTGAACTTATCACCAAATAGCTTTTCTGTGCTTTGGTTTTGTAATAAGCATTTAATTTTATCTTCTTTGGGGACAACAGGAGAATGCAACATTAAACAACTAGTTTAAATTGTAATGTTTCAGTAAGCAAAATTTTGAGTATCTACATGCATTGATCTCTGTAGGTATTTGATTTAGTTTGTTTAGTGTAAATGCTTGTGCTAACAGTTTATAATAATTCAGGGAAATGACAAAAGATACTTAGGACCCTTTTCCTTGTGGTGTTTGTAGTCTACAAAACTCCAGAAAAGCTTTGTAATGAATCCATAGCAGAAAACATGAGTGTTATATGCAATGATCAAATAAAGAATTATCTAACCTACAACTAAATTAGACATTTATTAAAGATGAAGAATGAAAAATGTGTTCTCTTTTTATTGCTTTGTGCATCAGAAGTTGTGTTTAATTGCTTTAATTTCTGCTTTATGTTTGTGAGGGTGAACGTTGTTAATTACGGACCAGTACCAGAATGCCACTGTTTTAAATGATACTGTTATTCAACTTCCATTATTGATATACTTTTGGTTGACAGTGTTGTGAAAATATCAGCCAAATACACCTTCCACAATATAAAGTGTGCAAGTCTGCAGAGACAGTGGAACAACAACTTTAGAGAGTATGAACAGTTTTGTTCATTTCAATGAGCCACCAATTCAGTTCCATGCTGAAAATTTCAATATTAATATTTACAACAGTTTTACATGTCACAGAAGAAAAGAGAGGAAACAGCAGAGTTCAGTATAGTTTAGTTAATTGCCGTAACATGGTGGCTGTTGGGAAATACAACCAAATTCCACTAGTGAGTCAAGCTGAAGGATCCTGGGAGTTCCTCTCTGTGTTGCATGTACACTCGTTTTAACATCTGTTCAGTACAATAGCACAAGGTATAAGTGCAACAAAATGCTGAAACTTCCTTTCAGAACTAAGCCACAAGCTTCAGTGTGGGGAATCCAATCAGCTAGTAGAGCAGACTCTTCTTTTGTACAATAGTAGTTTTAAAACAAACCCAAAAATCAGAGATACTGTAAAGCAACAGAAACCTTAAGAAATAGGAAACGTTATTATATTGAACTACTTAAAACACTAGCTTACAAGCTTGTGCTCTTCTGTTTGCTTTTGTTTTTACAAGTCTCCTACTAGTTTAGCTGAGCAGTTCCTAATTCTTGTTCTAGCTGAGGTGATGAGCCACCCATCATGTTCATGCCCTTTGTGATTTTCAGGTCCTGTCTCAGTGTCCCCCTTTCATCAGTCAGTGACTTCTTTTTTGTGAGCCGAAGAATCCTATCCTACCTGATATTTCTCACACAGAAGCTATCACACTTTTCATCATTGTTGTTGCTCTTCTCTGAATCTTTTGAAGTGCTAAAAGAGTCATTAGGTTCTTTGACAGATACTGTTCCTGTTTGGATTTGATAAAGCGTTTTGCATATACATTCTATACATATATATTCTAGAAATATAAAAAGCTGTTGAATAATTTTATAGAACTAGCACATTTACATCTTGTCATAAAATTCTCATGACACCACTGAAATATATAGTAGCTTTAATGCCACCTTCTGGGCAAAGATTTAAGATAGTAACTTGGCCAGATTAATTTGAAATTACACTTCAAAATCAGAACAAATTACTTTCAAACTTTGGAATATTTATATTAACTGTTTTAGAAGTCATGCAGATACAGTGCTTAGGGACATGGCTTAGCAGTGGACATGTAGAGTAGGGTTAACTCGATGATTTTGAAGATCTTTTCCTGCCTAGATAGTTCTATGATTCTATAAAATTTATTACATGTATTTACTGAAATACTAGTTGTATGAGTTGAGATAATGCTGGTATTTGAAAATGCGGATTTGGTCCTATACTGAAATACAGAGAAACAGCATTTTTCATGAGTGCAGTACAATTTTCTTGAATATGAAAGATTTGAATTTTAAAACTGATCAAGGTTAAATAATCAGTCTTTGATGATTGCTACTTGTGAAAAAGTATATGTATATGTAAAACAATGCAGATAAATCTTTAGATTTGTTTTATTTTTAAGCTAAAGATTGATGTAAGCACTCTTAACAGTTTTCCCATTCTGGGATGTATGTTAACAGTTCTTTCTTGCTGTGAAAAGGAGTTGCTATTATGTATTCACTTTCAATTTGCTCAAGTTACATCTTTCTTGTACTTTTTAGTACTAAGAAAGCTATCATTATTGACATCCTCCATAGGTTTCTAGTGATTGTTCTATTCCTTATTCTGAAATATGAAGGTATGGATCACCTGAGGAACATAAACATGGTTTAATCAAATCAAGCTACCATTCCAGTAATAATCAAACTGACACAAATTGTACACGGTATGCTCGGTATCTCTGTTGTGTTATCATCTGGATTTTAGTATGGTTTATAATATGATCTGAATAGATGCTTGTTTGTAAATTCTGCCCAAGTGAATGGCTGGGTTAAGACAGTCCTCCTTCAAAGGACTGGTAATTCTGCACTGAATCATTTTTGCTCTCTTTAGGCACAGTGGAGGCTTCCATCTAAGCCTTGCCTTAGTAGTGTGGGAATCATAATGAGCAGTCATAAGTATCCTTCAGAAGGAAAGTCATTAAGTATCAATGATATTCCAAACACTTTTTTTTAATTTGAGCTTTTTGCTTTGTTGTTGCTTTGGTTTTTTGTGGTGTGTTGGTTATTTTATTTTATTTTATTTTTTAGTGCTGGGATTGGAAGAACAGGAGTTCTTATCACTATGGAGACAGCTATGTGTCTCATTGAGTGCAATCAGCCTGTTTATCCATTAGACATTGTAAGAACCATGAGAGATCAAAGAGCCATGATGATCCAAACACCTGTGAGTATCATACTTGCTGTTCTGCTGCAGAAGAATGATTTCCTATTATCTAGTCACACCATTAATATATTTACTATAGATCATACTGAAAAGAGGTCACCTTTACCCAGTGTAGCTGTAGCCTTGGCTCTAGGCAGAAATAAATTGCTAAAGCTATTGGAAAGGGGCAATTCTTCAAATTTCTACAAAGACGACTTGAAAAAAGCAGCAGCTCTTTCAAGGATATCTGGTAATCAGTATCAAAATGGGTCAATTTCCAGTGGTATAAAAATTACTCAGAGCAGAGAGCAGGAGCCTAATTCCGGAAGTTAAGAATGGGAGTACTACAAAATATAAACACAAAAAGATCCAAAACAAGCAAGAAAAATGTGCAGTGATGCAAAGCAGTGATTTTATGTTGCCTTAGAATGAAAACAAGCCTTAGCTCTGTCCTGTTGTTACTCAATGAAAGGGGAATAATCAGAGAAATTAAATCTAGTCTGAGATATATCAAATAAATTTTAAGTGTATATAGTCTAAAAAAAATGGAACTTGCTACCATGTTTTTTTTGGTGCTCTCTTCACATTTGATCATCTGAAGATGCTAGAAATTTTCTTGGATTGATAATGTTTGGGATTTCTTTTAGATAATTGTGATGTTGCTTTCATGTATTATATTTCAGATTTGTAAAAATTTTAGAACAGAATTAGAAGCTCTTTATTTGTATCGATCAGGTGTTGTGTATCTGAGAGCAGTTTGTGTTTATTTTTGTAGAAAATACCTAAAAAGAGTGAAAAGGTTGAGTTGTGTTGTCTTTAAGAAAACAAAACACAACAACAAACTAACTAAACAAAAAAAACCCAGACAACTGGCTTGGACACTTGGTCGTTCCAAGCTTCGATCACTTCCCATTTTGGAGGTGGTTTTTAATGGGTAATCAATTGTGTAGCTTTACTGATATTATGTAGCATTTAAAGAAAAAGTATTTTGAAGAAGAGGAGACACTAGATCCATTATTAAATCTTTCCCACAATTACCTGAGAGTAGTTGCTCATTGAAGTAAGTCTAACAGCTGCTGCTGTTCCTCTTATCACATCTGAATAAACTTTTTGTGTTCGTCAGAGCATATCCAGGCTGACAAAAAGTACACGTGGGCTTCCATTTCTAGGTCATCTGTCATTCAGTGCTGCTCTCCAATATTCATGTTCCACTAAAAAGTGGTTGTACTATTCAGCCAGCAAATGAAGGATGAGGGAAGATGATGATACATATAAAATACAGGATAGCTCTTGCTGTTGTGATGATTTAACAGTATGAACAGCATATCTCTCTACCATACAGAGAGAGGAAGAAAGTTTTCTTAGGAAAAGTATGAGGTGCAGTGGTAAGGGTTTTAAATAAATTTTTTTCACGGCACGTGCAAAGTATCTTCTGGTCTTCTCATTTTTCTTTGAGAAACCAGAATTTTCAAGCTTCAGTGAAAGGCAGGTGTTTACTGCATCTATTCCTTGTTTTGTATACCTTGAAGGATTCACTCAGTGCCCACAAGATGGCCCTATGCATGTGTGTCTGCTTCATGTACTGTATGAGGAGAGTTCAGTCTCCTTCAGGGAACACTGGAGGCAGAAGAAGTGTATTTATACAAATACGTATAAAAATACCTATTTTAATGTACTTGCAGCAATACAGTAAATAATGATTCTACTACTAAATCTGTTTGGTGCTCATTTAAGACGTGACATCACAAATTACTGCACAGAGGGGGATTTTTTTTATTTTTTTTTTATTCCACGACCCTGAAAAGGCAGGCATGCTGGCTCTCTGACCAGCTTATACACCATTGTGCAGTATTCAGCGTTAGTTGTGGTGCTTTACAAAGTTGTCATTTTACTAATTTTATTTTCTGTGTGTTCTAATTTGTTTACTGTTGGGGTATTTAAAAATTTGTTTTTAAACAAAAATATTAGTGGCCTCTATGTATGCAGATGCTAGACTTAAATACATTGCAGAGCTAGACATTATATAATGTTAAGAAGCTAGAGGACCAGCTTTTTAAAACATGAAACAAATTTCTTTGTTATCAGATTTGGAGAGGGAGGTGCCAGTACCATACCAAAACTTAAGTATGAAAGTACTTTGAAACTGTAGCTTTGAAACTTAGAAGTCCAAGTGCGTGGAAGCCTCAGGTCAGTGAAACTTCAGCAATGAAATGAAGACCAGAAAGTTACTAAGTAGGTGATGTTGTAATAATAGTGCTGGTTTTGTGGTTATGACTTTTGGTATATATTTCCAAGTGCTGTTTATCCCATTCTCCTTAGAACAAGACATTCTAAGATAAAGTTCCTGTTGTTTTGTGTTTCCTAAAGTAACTTTGGAGCACAGCTCTTGGCCTGTCCAGAGAATGGGATGGGGAAATGTTAGAGGTCTTTTTTGCTTCCAGATGACACGGTTCAATTACATTTCTTTCCAATTTACTGAATCTATTTTCCTTTCCAGAGTCAATACCGATTTGTATGTGAAGCTATTTTGAAGGTGTATGAAGAAGGATTTATTAAACCTTTACAAGCATCACTGCATAAGTAAAGAGCAAATAAACTAGGATATCAATGGAGGAATCCTGTCCTCTACACTGAAGTGGCAGCATTCTTTGTGCCATAGTACTGCTTGCAGGAAATGATAGTGAAGTACAGCAAAGAATTGACAAAGGACTTTGAAAACTTCAGCACTGTTGCACTTTACGTTGAAACAAAATCAGTCTCTGAAACTCTTCTAACCTTCATCTCTTTGAAGACTTTATTTTCGTGCTTTGCTCCGAACAAACCATAAACTGAAAGAACTAATTGTGTTCAGGGTAATCTACGATATTTCATTGTAGTGCCATATACTGCGCTTCTGATTGAATTGCTACAAACAAGGCTTGGAATTATTTCACTCTGTTTTACACCCATGTCTCTTAAAATGAAAAACAATTAAAAAATACACTAAGCCATGGTCTTTTTCCAGTGCTAGGTTTATTTACTATGTACAGACTCTCACTGTTTTGTTTTTTACAACATTAGCAATATTGCCAATATTAGATAGATACACACTGCCTACTGATGCAGCACACTTTGTCCTACACTCTTACTAGAGACCAGATGGTTGTTAGAAGAAAAGCTGGCATCTGTGTTAACCCAGCAGTAGCTGCATAATGCCCACTTACCAGCATCTTGTACAAAATAATAACAATAAACGTAAAAAAAAAATAATTCTTAAAAAAAAAAAATAAACAGCATTTCTTTGACACAGCTTGTGTGTCATACACTGGTGTATTCTGATTCGTGTGACTTAAGATTACGTGATGGGAACTAGTGCATGCATTGTGTCTTAACCCCTTAAGTGCCTTCAGACTTACAGCGTACATCCAGTGAAAGGCACTCATGATTCTGTGGGGGTGGTATTGTCCTGTCATATTTATCTTAATGGGTTCAGATTTCTAAAACGGCCCTTGGTGCTTGGAATGTGTTACCGCAAGGGGTCGTGGAAATACCGTTCCCTCTTTCCTTATACAGTACCTGCGTGCTACACTTGGTAGCAAAAGCACCTCTGCCAACTTAATAATGAGCATTGTATGCTGCTGTATTATAATTATGTGAAAAATCTGACACATTCCTTTATTCCTTCCAACTAGTAACTTACTAGCAGCTTACTATGAAATGCTGGTAGGTGATTAGAAGCTGATACTTTGTTTTATCCTTTTATTGAGAATAGCTGTTTTACTGGATTAGAACATAACTTTAATAGCACTGATAATTAAGTTGAACTGGCAATCAGATGTGATTTAATTCCATTTTCTGCTAACCAATTACTTTTTAAGTCCTCATAGTTGATTTCAAGCCATGTTCGTACAGGTCTGCCTTTTTTTTTTTTTTCTTAAATTGTTGGCGGGTGGGGTGTTGAAGGGAGGAGAACACTATGAAGCTGTCCCAGAACTTTTATTTCCTTAATGACCCCAGTCACCCTCTGTTATGCTTCTGCAAAATTGTTGCAGTTGGTATGGGTTGCTTCTTATTTAAGTAGATAGAAGTTTTGTAAGAAATGTCTCTCTGATACAGTATCTGAGCTCATTCTAAAGATACATAAATGTCCTGATTTTTAAATATTTCTCCAGTATAGGTGAAACCAAGTCAGAAGCAAGATAGCCAGTGTAATATACTGTAAGAAAAACATCAGTCACTTCTTTGACTGCCCTGAGACCAGATAACTTTTTGCCCTCTATTTAAAAGTTTTATTTATTGTATTGGTTTCCTGAAAATGTTTATCCAGTAAATTTTGTTGTAAGCTATATGGAGCATAGAATTAAAATGGAAGGTTCTATGCTAAATAATTTTTAACTATTGAAGAATTATATTATATACTGTGTTCTATGGACATTTAAAAGAGATCAGCTATGAACTATTAAATGAAAAGGGATTCAGGCAAAGTGAAATCCTGGCTTATGACTTAGTAATGAACATGAACCACAATGCCAAATGGAAGATAGAGTTTTAAATATTTTTAGAAAGCAAAGTATTAGGTGGCCTGTGGCCCTGTTACTTATATTTCTAGATTTGATGCTTAAATCAATACTATCCCTTAGTGAAATATGAATCTTACAAGAATCTCTGGATCTGGTAGCTTTAATCTCAGTTTTATTTTAAGCCATTTGCAACAAAAGAAAATTCTTATTTAGGAAAGTACAAGCTTTAACTTCCATGTGACAAGATTATTAGCTGAGATGCTGGCTAGTTGGAAAGTTATTTTAAACTGAGCACTTAAAATAGTTCATCCATTATATTGAAATAAATTTTCTTCATTGTCAATTTGTAAATGAAAATAGCATTTGCCCTTTTTTTCCTGAGGGAAATCAGAGGAGTTTATAGCAACATTATATAGTGTTGGTATGTCACATATTTAAATATTCTTATGGAGAGTTGCCAAAGCAGTTTGAAAGACCCATTTATACCACAATTAAGTGTGGGATGCTTATTGGTCATCTGTTCGATGACAAACACAAACAAGAATAACAGGTCTCTTCAAAATCTTCCTCTGTGCTGACTTGGCTGATTTGTTTCATACTGACTCATTGCACTGGGAGGGGGGGGAGGGATTGGAAGCAAAGTAATTATTCTTCGAAAATTGGCCATCAGTGACTCAGTGGCTTTTTGGCTTCTCAGAAGCCAGGAGAGTTTTAACCAAAAAACTGATTGGAAAAAAGAATAGAATTTAAGCCTTTCTCCACCTCAAAGCATTTGTTCAAATGTTTCTACCTGTTGTGGTATAAATGGCCTTTGAAGTATTTTTATATGGCCAAAAAAATCAAAACTGCTAAATATTTTACTTTGGGTTATGAAGATCTGTATCATCCTTCAGAGTTTTTTAAAGAAGTTTTTGTATGTTTCATGCTGTACAAAACATGAATGTATCTTTCAGACATAATGATTTATAGACCTATACGTGATTGGTGTTATGACTGTTGGATTTTATGAACAATTATTTTCATACCATTTGGTTAGGAAAAATGTCGGGTGGGTGTGGGAAAGAGTATGTTTGTAACACTTCCATGATACTAATCCAGTTAAAAAAAAAAAAAAAAAAGAAAAAAAAATTGTAAATAAGAGCAATATTATGAGAATTTTGTGCCAATGTATAATGTTAAGACTTTTGTTTTCCTTTTAGGTTCTGATTGAAAACTACCACTAGCATCTCTTGTTTAAAGTGAATTTGAAGGGGTTTTTTAGGAGAAAGACATGGGGCTCTAATGGGGGCTTTGACTGTTTTGGGGGCATTTTTTGTGTTTGGTTGTTTTTGGTTTTTTTTGCTAAGTATGAAATAAGATGCAGGTATTGTTTAATAAACTACCTGCAGATTGTCAGCCAATCCACTTTGAGAAATGTTGCTTTATCTGATAACTGAGAGGTGAAGAATTTGTTTATCCTGAATTTGGAAGCATTTGGTATTTTAAGTAACTTGAAAGTCTTAAGCAGTAAAATACTCCTTTTATGCATTTTATTTTTATATATTTTCTTACAGTTATGAAAAAGAGAAGGCCTAACTGTATTTTTTTTTTCCCTCACTACAGTTAATGCTAGCTGAAGTTTCTTCCACTTTTCTCTGTTAAATTTTGAAAGCTTATGTCCCACGTAAGGCAGTAACACTTCCAGAATATCTGGTTACAGTCTGGCACACCATCTATTAGAGAAAGGGTGAGAAAGGGGTTTGGAGATTAAGGAACATGAGGAGTTTGTTGCGGAGCCAGTGTAGCCGGCAGCTTTCTGTGGAAACCTTCCAAAAAGCTTCGTGGTACTCGTGGAAGGGCCAGAATGCAGCGGACCTGCTGCAGTTGCACTGCCCAGGGAGGTGGGAAGTAGGGGAGGTCTGGCAGAGAGACACTGGAGCTCCAGGTATGCTGTGGAGCTGAATTGTGTGGTATTTTTATGCTTCTGCAGTGTGTATGCAGGTGTGTGGGTGATGTTTGATGGCTCTGGGAATTAGCATGAGCATGACAAAACTCTACAGATCCACCAATTTCTAAGCAAAAGTAGGTTGTCAAATATGTATGCTGTAGTTTAGACTGCAGAGCAGTCAATCTATGCCCGTGCAGGTAAACCTCATGACCCTCAGGCCTGAGGATAAAGGAAGTGATTAGATCCAAATTAAAATTTCACATATTTGGACTTCCACAAAGTACAGGAATGGCAGCCTCTGATGTCACGTGTAGCCTTTTTGTAGCCCACATCTCAGGTTCCCGCCTGGCTGGGAGTATTTGCTAATTTAAATACCCACCTTTTGTCTTGAGCTCTTTTCCACTGCTACTTTTTGTGCTGTGATGGAATATTGAAATCTGGGAAAAACATATTCTTTGATGAGATGTAGATCTTGCATGAAGTTGCAGGGATTATAATTTGTTGTGTTTGGGAAGCTGTTGCGAGGGGAAAATGGTTGGCTTGTTTCAGTGTAATTCTTCTGTCCAGTCTGTTATCCCACTGCACTTACAAATAGAAACTGATTTTTTTTGTTTGCTTAGCAGTCTGAAAAGGAGGCCAGTTTGTTATCACTGGATTTTTAGCCAGTTTATCACTGGATTTTTACCTCTGTGCTGGCTTACTACCACAAGTGTGTATCTTTCCAGTTCATAGGGCTTCTCCAGCTACAAGGTTTTAAGTGGTGCATAAGCTGTGAGCTGTGGCATGTTTTGCTCATTGACAACTCAGTGATTAAAATGATTAAATTTTCAATTTAAATTTTGGTTTTGATTTCTTCGTACCAGTAACCTCCTTAAAAAAAAAAAAAAGCCACTAAAATATCTTATTCTATTCTGCTATAGCATCAGCTGTGGTTTCACGGATTGGCTGACACTTTGTTGGTTGTTATTTCATATTTAGCAAGCTTCCACCCTTTAAAGGGTATTTTATTTCTTTTTCAAAGTGTTTTCATGTTTGAATAGTAGCACTTTATCTCATGCTTACTACTGATGAACTCTTGGACAAAATAAATAGGGTTTGGAGAGAGATGCTCAATGGGTTTCTCTACAGAGATGATTTGGATTATGCCCTGGTACGAATGCCTTCTGTTGTTCCAACCATTTCTGGCTTATTTTTCATGTGTTTCTGATTGAATTTCAGAAAAAGGATATGAATAAGATATTAATAATTCTGTCATCTCATTTTTTTCTGTCTTCAAAAGAATATAAAGCTTGCATTTGGGAAAAAAAGGTACAAATAGCAACTACAGGGTACTTTTATATTTATCTCTGTGCTCTCTCTCAGCTCTCTGCAGATTAGCTATGTTTACTGTAAATGTTTCTGCTATGCGTTATTTTTAACATTAGAACAATTACCTGGAAATCAGTATTTTTTTTTTTTTACTTAACTTATTTGAATTTTGATAACTAAAGATAATGCACAACAAAGTTTAAAGAAGTTGTCACACTTTTACTCCTAGGCCAGGGGCCTAAGGCATGAGTGAAAGGGTTAAACAGTTTACATTAAGCTGTTTTGTTTTTTTGTTCTTTAGAATATATCCACAAAGACTAGACTATAAACAGTCCCGTGCAATTATCTCAGTACATTGAGGCACCACAGTAACAACCTGTAATAATTTTAGAGGAAAACTAAGGTAAGAAAACAAAAGTTTTTATTTTATCCAGTGTATCCAGATATTTTTTCCATTTGGTTTGGCTTGTTTACCAGGGATCCCATTTTTAACCTGTCAATTTGGCAGGTCAGTTTGTGTAAAGTTTGGGTTTTTTTTCCTGTAACAGGTGCTATACTATGTGTAAATACAAAGGGAATAATATTATTTAGATCATTATTAACAATCAGATGGTGGCAATATTTTCTGCTAGTTACTTCTGGTAGTTAATTTGCATTTCCAGCTATGGCTTTCAGTTGTGAAATTTCATCTCGGTTTCATACTGCTGAATGATGGACTGCACGTGTGAAGTAAATCATCTCGGAGTTGAATAGCTCTTTTGTTGTTTAGACTAACTCTTGTGTAACTTTATTAAAGTTGGGGGAATGGGAAGGTTCTTCCCATATGTAGACTTTTGCCTATAAATTTAAAAGCACATGAAGGGGAGTTAAATATACAACCTAAAAGCAACATCGTGGCTGAACAGCCAGGGTGGTTCATTGAAAATGATGGAAACTTGAAATTGGTCAACACTGGACAATGTGAAAATAAATTCAGCTTTTGTCACTGCAGCTGCTGTATGCTTTAAAGGGCCTTATGTATTTGTCCTCGTTTTGATAAAATGGAATTTCTTGCCATTAAAATGATACACTAACTTCTACCGAAAACCAGCAGTTCCCAGGATAAATATGCTAATTAACATTTAACAAGTCTTGTTTTAGTCTTAAGTAAAATTTCATTCTATTATGTGAAAAAATGCTGTTATGCATATTTTGTGGATATATTTAATTTCAGTTGACAAATAGTTGTCTAGGTACAGACTTGAAAATATATATATAGTTTACTTGTGGATCTTAATTGTTTAATTGCAAAATAAAGATGTGCTTTAGTAATTTAAAGTTTAAATTTTTTTTGCGATTTTCTTGCTCCTGTACATGTGCCTTAGCTATGCTACTTTTATACACTTCTGATGCCAAATAATGTTCATCACACAT
The DNA here is from genome assembly GCA_013399075.1 of Chloroceryle aenea. Taxonomy (NCBI): domain Eukaryota; kingdom Metazoa; phylum Chordata; class Aves; order Coraciiformes; family Cerylidae; genus Chloroceryle; species Chloroceryle aenea. Next base: position 159,317 of record VWZY01002575.1, on the reverse strand, counting down.
CTGACTTTTTTATGTATCATTGAAATACAGCCCTATGGATTGAGCACTGGAAGAGGTTGCTAAATTACCAGGTGTAAAATTGCTTGGCTACAGAAGCAGCATGACAGTATCTGCCAAAGGCTTTTTTTACCTGAAAATAGATACTGCATTTTCTGCTCTGTTGGAGGAGTGCTTATTTATCTTTTATAGAGTGAGTGTTTTGGAGACAGTGTGCAACAGAGATTTCAGTCTGATCACATAACCAAAGGCATAAGGAGTACTGATGTGAAGAAGATGGAAGCTTGTAATGAAGTATTTCCTGCCAAAAAGTGAGGATAGTCAAAGCAAAAGAAAAGACTTAAGAGGCAAGACAAAAGTCTCAGGGGAGACAAGTCTAAGAAAAGAGGGAGACCCATATGTTCTTAATTTGACTGATTAATGTAGAACTTTAAAGTTGAGGACATGGTGTTTGGATGTGAAGGACAAAAAAAATACTACTGTGAAAGTATTCAAGGAGAGAAACAGAAGTAGGAGGAGATCTGTTTAAACTGCAGTAGGAAGACTGGATAGAAGACAATTCAGATACCACAGTTGTAAGTACATGTGCTTGGACTGTATCTGAGTAGCAAATAGCAAGGAAGGAGTAGACTGGAATTACATGAATAGTACCAAGAGGCTGATGTGAGGTAAGAAAACTGAGAAAAATGTCACTGAAGCTACAGAAAATAATCTGTTACTAACTGAATTACTAACCAGTGGCAGCAAGGAGCTTATGAGAGAGTGGAAAGAAGCTCAATTTGAGGAAATAGTTGAAGATTGGCAGAACATTTAGGGACAACTTCTAAGAGTCGGGTAATTCTCCAAAATGCTTTGTTTAATAATAGGAAACCATGAATTGCTGTGGTCTTAATGGCAATGAGACTAACATTTACGCGCTGAGATCTTCACTTAAAAGCTAAGCATCCTTATTATGCAGATGATCAGTTAGTTGATCTGCTCTGAGAATTCTTCAGATACCTGAAAACCTCCATGATAAATTATTTTTCCCCTTTTACATATAATATGTTGTATATTTCCTTTGGAAACTTTATTGCAAACTCCCACATGTATTTCACGACGAGACTACTGGGAGCCACCAGAGTCCCCTACTCTGGTAAAAAGTACCTCAAATCCCCTGTTTTGTTACTGATATTCTCAGTAAATCAGCAGGCACAAACCTGCATCCTGACTTTCCCCAAAGATTGCCTTCCTGCTTCTGCAGATCTGTTTTCAACTTGGCTGCTAAAATAACTGACTTTTGACATTAAAATCAGCTTGTTGCTTCATTAGCAAATATGCAAGATAACCTGATGTATATACGGGCACCAGAGCTGATTTTCCCATAGCAGTGTACTGACGTGTGTTTCACCGTGCCAGCTCCTCTGCCTGGCAGGTGAGTGACAGGTTATCTCAGCCTCGGTTTCCTAGCTGAGTGTAGAAAATGTTGTGCTAATCGTCAGCAAAAGTGGTCCAAGTAACAAGCCAAAGCCTCTCTTTTCCTAGACTCTTGGGCTGGATTCCCGGTTATCCTGGGATTTTGAAGGAGCCTGGAGCTCATTTATTTACCCAGAGTAGTGTCACTGTTAGCTGGCACTAGACTTCGCAAGCAGCATTCCTATTGCCTTCTGCTTATATTGCTTTTCCTGAGGTTTCCCAGTTGGGGATATCAAATATTAGCTTGAACACAAATAATTACATACCGCCCAAACTACAGTGAAGAGCAGCTGCTTGAACTGGCTGTGGCTCATGCCAGTGATCTGTGCTGTACCCCCTGGGTGAGAAAAAGGATAAATCACAGATCACCAGCACAAACTCTTTCCATTTTCAGAGGACATTCATTACAGTACAAACTGTTACCATTATCTTATTTCGGTCTACAACTACCAAGTGTTAGTTCGTAGGCGGTTCTACTTCATTTAATATTTCACTACGTTTATCCTTTCAGGAAGTGATTAGAGAGACGATTTTCTTCTAAACTTACTGGTTTAGGAGCGCCTGTACCTGAGGCTCTCCCACTGCTGGCCAGCTGAGGACTGGTTCCAGCCCCGGTTTAACCGCAGCGGGAAGCTTCCCCTGCGGGTTAGAACAAATCCCTGAAATTCTGTGGAATCCTTCACAGTCCCTCCCGAAGGCTCAGCGACCAGGGCTGCTTCCCTGGAGGGCT
>VWZY01002575.1:95749-156753 GCA_013399075.1 Chloroceryle aenea | reverse complement strand
AAGAGCCGTGCCGAAAAGGCTCTCGCCTTACTGTGCAGAGTCTTCCCTTCAGAGACTCGGCACCAGCGTCCCGGGTCCGTAGGCGAAGTTCTGCGGCGGAAAGGGCCCTTCGTAACTTGTTTTCGATACGAGAGATGGAGCCTGTCAGGCAAGAGCACAGCTGGCAGTCTGTAGGTCTCAGTTGCTTTCCAGGTTTGAGAGAACGTCCCCATCTCATTGGAGAGCACAGTAGCATTTGTATTAGTGAAAGATTGTAAATAATTGTTCGAGATCTACACAATCGCTGTTTTTCCCCTAATGGAGTTTCATATTACCCCCAAAATCACCCTAACTATCTACTGTCAAAGGTTTGAACTGAGCTTTTTTTTTAAGGTCACTGAAGACTCTGGGTGTTTAAATCCAAATAAGTGAACTATCTGTTTGAATCTCTAACAGCACTTGTCTCCAAGTTGCGTTTTCGAAGAACTTTAAATGTAAGTTGTTTTTTTTTGTGTGAAAAATTACCATTGACATTTCTTGAATTTGTAGCAAAGATGCTGAGCTTTTTCCGTCGAACCCTTGGGCGCCGGTCTATGCGTAAACATGCAGAGAAGGAACGGCTCAGAGAGGCCCAGAGAGCTGCAACCCACATCCCTGCAGCTGGGGACGCAAAATCGATCATTACTTGCCGAGTAGCGCTGCTGGATGGAACAGATGTCAGTGTGGACTTACCGGTATGAGTGATGCAAGATTGTTTTCAAATACCGTTGGCTTGTGTCAATCCAATTGTGCTTTTTGTTGTTTACAAGTTAGTAAAAACATATCTGTTTATTGGAGCAGCAAACTCTGTGACTTGACATCCCCTGAGTTATTGGTTGTAAAAGGATACCAAAAGAGTCATTAACTTTGTTATTCACCGGAAACCAGAGAGTGTTTTGTCATTGTGCGTTTTACGTGGAGTTCTTTCTAGTGTGTTAATTATTTTGTAAATGCTTAATTTGGGTAACACTTGGGATGAATTGAGTTTTCTGATCAGGGAGCTAAGTGCATGCCTCTTGAGCCAGAAGGAACCTCTGGGTATCATCTAGTCCAAACCCCCTGCCAGAGCAGGATTAGGTCACACAGGAATGCATCCAGGTGGGGTTTGAATGTCTCCAGAGGAGATGGCTCCCCAACCACCCTAGGCAACCTGTTCCACAGCTCTGTCACCCTCACCGTGAAAAAGTTTCTCCTTACATTTATGTGGAACCTCCTGTGTTCCACCTTGCACCTGTTGCCCCTTTTCCTATCATTGGACATCTCTGAGAGCAGCCTGGTTCCATCCTCCTGATACTTGCCTTTTACATATTTATAAACATTAATGAGCTGAGGTCTCTTGGTGTAACTCTACTGAAGAGGAGGGATGAGCAGAAGCAGTAACAGCCATTTCTGTGTGCGATTTGTTTGTTTTGATTTTGTGTCAGGGATGGGTGCAGTAGAAGAATTCTACTTCCTTCTGCTCCTCGGGGTAGATTATATAGCAAGCAGGGACTGTCTCATAGCATAGTGCTTTATTTGGAGTGAGGTGTTAGCCGCTGTTTTACATTTCTAAAGCTCCCTTAATATACACGTGTCTGTTCTTCTCTGCTTAATTATATACCTGTTTTGGGCCAACAGGATGAACAGAAGCAATGGAACTGATGTGCTCTGTTTTTCCATTACCATGTGTTATAGTTATTAGGGACTTGTTTTGAGCTCATGAGGCTGAGTTAGGGAGCTGTGAGTCTGTGAGATCTGACTAGCTCCATAGGATTTGGCTGTAATAATATTTGCACTGATGCTGGCTAGAAAGAACGTGCACAGCAGCCTTTCTTGTAATGGCTTTTCATTCCTTCCTTTCTTATTTTAAATACAATTCTAGAGTGTTTATAATGTTAGGTAATATGAGGAAGGCTCAACTTGCTAAGAGTATCGAGCAGTATTTTGGACATAGCAAGTGGAAATATCCAGAATTCCAAGTAATCTAGAGTTAAAGAAATAGTTTGTCATCTTTATTTGTGAAATGACTATAGAGATGGGCATTTACAGAGGGCAATGAAACTAATTTATACACCTCTGAGACAATGTATTAAATATATCTATTGCTGCTTAGTGCCTAGGATGTTTGATTTGAGGCCAAGAATGCCTGCAAACACTTTATAGCAAGAGTTACTCTTAAAAAGTACTCAAGTTTAGTTTGGTGTCTCCGCATAACCAGAGCAGTAATCTTTGGAGTTGGAGTTGGCTCTCTAGGCAAATTCCTGGTGCCTCTAACAACATTTCTAAGACTTTGAGGATCATAAATTGAACCTGAAAGAGGTGTCATGACCTGCCATCTGGACTATAAAATTTAGATCAGGGTGTAGTAGTAGTTACTTATTTCTACAGGAAATTCTTTTGCTTTTGGCTTTTTTTTTCCTTTATAAGCCAGTGTAAAACTTTGTCTGTGGACATTATAAATAATGAGTAACAGTAAATGAATATGCTAAATCCACATAGCTACACCCAGATTACAGTGTATTGTCAGTGGCTGACAGGTAGCAGTTCCTTTGGTCATTAAAATACAATAAATTAAAAGTAGATTAAATTTTTCATTTCAAATGCTCTAATGTGTTTGTTCTTGTGTCTCTACTTGTATCATTTGTATTTTGGGGTTTACTCTGAAAGAGAAAGAAAAAAGAGATGGGTACATAGGGTACAAAATCCTGGCAAAACAATAATTGCTTTCTAAAATCTAAAGCTAAATTAAAAATATATATGCATGTATATCTATTTTAATTTCTTTATTTTACAAAAAGTTCATTGAGAATTATCATCCCCTTTGAGCTAAGGACTTTTCCAAGACAGGTTCTGTTACTTTGGCAGTAAATTTGATTTTCAGTGAGCTTTTGTTATCACAAAGAGGTGCCTTTGGGTCTGACAGTTCAGTTGTGCACAGTCCCGTTGTCTACCTAAGTTCTGTGAAATTGTTTTATTAATTTAAAAAAAAAACAAACAATGAACCAAAACCCAAGCAAAAAGAACAGAAAGTGTTTCTTAAGATTGAATCACTTAAAAAACAGGTTAGTTCACGGCCAGAGAAAAAGTTGTCTTGGCAGGGATGAATGCTTTACCTTTTAGAATCCATGGCTACAGAAATACTTCACAGTGGCATAAGTTGTTGCTGCCACAGGAAGAAAGGATGTTGCTTTCATTACTGAATTTGTCCTTGTTTTCGCATACCCCTTGGCAGAAGGAACAGTTTTTTGGCAGCCAGGCAGTAAGCGAAGTGAAGAAAATGCTGTGGCTGAAAATAATTGGTATCATTTTGTTATGTTAGTTTCCAGCTGGAGAGATTCTCCAATCTGTTCCCCATGTGCCTCCCCAAATGTGAAGCATTTAGAGGTGGTATCAGGCTTATGCTAGCTTAAAATGCTTGTTGAGCTGTACCATCACAGTGAACTTGCTACAGAAAGAAGAGTGTTCTGAAGTTACTGTTGTTCATATAACTGAATCTGGGATTGTTGAATTTCTGTTTAATTTAAAGGGGAAAATAAAAAAAAAAAAAGAAACCAGAACAAAGAAACCAAACATAGGGAACACTGTCATGTAAGCCAGACATGTTTCTGAGCCATTTAAGCAGAAAAGACTGATGTTTTTATGAATGTTAACAATGAGACAGAAGTGACGTGTTGTAAATGATGCAGTTGAAATTTAATTTATTAAACACAGAACCAGGATTGGAGCAGTACCTCTGCTTTTGTCTGCTGATCTTACACCACTCTGGTAGGTTCGAAATGGGAGGCGTGAGCTTCATGTGCGTTAGCGGTGGGTTTGGGGCAGATGGAAAGGTATGTTGTTTTGGTTCCCCCGCCCCCAGCTTGGTCTCAGAATCTGAAGTTGTTTCAACCTGATGATGTTCCTCATCTGTTACCACTTTTTAAAGCCTTATGTTTGTCCAAATGCATTCAGTGATTTTGACAGACTTACTGTGTGCTTAGTGAAACACTTAAGAAGCTTGGCTTTTGGTTGGAAAGTTTATATAAAATAATGGTACCCGTTAACTGCTGCTGTTGATGCTGTTCATACCCTCTGTTTTAGTGTTACTTTACCCTGAGTTCAACTTGGACAAAAGCTGGCTTGTGCTTTCTCTTCTAATTGTTTAAGATCTGTGAGTGGAATGTTTGCTTAATGGTGTAAGCAGTGAGAGGGCAAGAACTCTGTTTTGCTGACATCCCTATCTTTTATTCCTGTTCCCATGCATCTTCCCCCACTGCACCTCTGGAATTCTCAAAAGCTGTGAACAGTCCTGGTTTAGAACCTGAAGACTCAGCTCAGTCATAGCAACCTCGGCTCCCAGGGGGCCTCTCAGCAGCTGGGTTACCGGCTCTTCTGGTGCTCATAGTTTGTGGGAAGGGGAAGGCAGCACATAGCAGTACATTTCCCTGAAAGCTGTTTTTACTTGGAGTCACCAACAGCTTATGAAATACTTGTGAACAAAAATGTTTGTCAAGAAACTAAAATAAAGTTCTGTGCTGAGTACTGCAGGTCTCCAAAGCATTTTCAAGCTGAAAGATGTAAAAATTGAGTATTTGTTGCAGAGATGGTCAATTCTGTGCTACTCATTGTAACAACTGGGAGAGGTAAAAGGTAACCCAGGTAGAGAAAAATTGTGAGATAAATGATGTAAATTAAATTACAGGGATACACTTGGAATGTGTACCTCTTCTAAAATGTTTGGATAGCTTTCTGTGCAGGAGCAAGGTCAGCCTTGCAGTAGCAGCAGATAGTAAGTATGGGGTCTTACAGAAGCAGCACTGTACTTTGTGGAAGCCAGGGGTGTTTCATAAAAACCCTGACCCTGCTTAACCCACAATTTACATAATCTTCTCCTGGATAATAGAATTTTTATTGTGTTCCATTGTACATGCAGCCTAAGTTTTAAACAAAAGCTTCCTGGTGGTATAAGGTGAAAGACACAAATTACGGGAATGGCTGTGCTCTCGGTAGTTTTTAATCTTAGAATATTCCTTGTTTATGCATGCATGAAATTTAATATGGAGATTGCAAAATGAGATGGTTTTGGCCTTACTATATTGAAGTATCATTAAAACAAGGTCTTACTTAAACCAGCCCAAGAGCTCTGTGGAATAGTAGGAGTTAGCTAAGCTGTTTAGAGTTTTAGAGTAATGCTTACAGAATAAGATAAAAAAGACTGTATTTGTAGTGACTATTTTAAATAAAATTCGGAAATCTATCTGGAATGCCAAAAACCTTGCCAGCAAACCGCTATTGAGTGCTAACAGCTCTCTGTGTGGAGGGAGTTGATCTCTGTTGGTTTGACTGTAAGATCAGAGATGTATTGTGATGATTGTTTTTACTCAGTAGTCCACTCTTACCTTTTTTCTAAAAGCGTGTAGAATATTTGTAGCTACTTGCTTAATGTTTGTAGCTGTCAATACAAAACACAGAATGCTGTGTGTGACACATATGCTGATTAAAAAGAAAATCTAATAATGCTAAAAATATTGGAAAATCAGTCATTGAATAATCTTGGTGTTCATGGCTGGCTGTTGATTTTTCAATAAGTCTTCTCTGACAAAAGTAGTAAGTAAATAAATCTTTGCTTGTGTGTCTGTGCTAAAACTGTAAAGTTTTGGGTTAATACTTTTTTTCCCGTGTGGTCTTTGTCTGAACTATGACTTAAGCTACCAAAAGACCTTTTGGGGAATGAAACTGGAAAAATCCATCCCGAACTGAGTGTTACAAAGCAGAGGTGTTGTCTGTGTGGTGTGAGGGGGCTCAAGTGATAGCACAGGTTGATCAGTGCTTCCTGAGGTGCCAGATTTAAATACACTGAACGTAAGACTCACATAGCACCTGCTGAGTCATTCCAGCAGTTGTGAGCAGCAGCAGCAGCAGAATCAGAGGCTGCCCGGACGGGAGTCCAGGCGTTGTGGGTGAAGGCAGGTCAGCACATCAGGCTCACTGCGATGCACGGGCCCTGGCGCGGCTGGAACAGGAGGAAGGGAGCAGCTGGAAGGGAGATGCAGCTGCTATCAGGGTAATGTGTCTGGCCCACAGTGTTTCTGGGGATGGTGCTGCAGGCTGGTTCGGTTGCCAGAGGTTTAGTGTTCTGAACTTGCAGCGTAACAGTCAGTTTTGTCTGAAGCCCCGTTTACCTGCTGAGCTGTCTTTGTAGAGAGCTCTGGGGGCAAAGACCGAGACTTGCAGACGCTCTTAACCAGCCTGCGCCAGAGAAACCTGAAGGTGCTACACCAAGTGAAACTGAAATGTTTGAGAATATATATGGGAGAATATTACTTCTCCCAAGTAAGTAGCGATAGGACAAGAGGAAATGGGAGGTTTAGGTTGGATATTAGAAAAAATATCTGCAAGGAAAGAGTGGCGAGGCACTGGAACAGACTGCCCAGGGAGGTGCTGGAGTCACCATCCCTGGAAGTTTTCAAAAAAAATGTATCCATGGTTTAGTGGTCATGATAACGTTAGGTAGATGGTTAGACTTGATGATCTCAGAGGTCTTTTCCAAACTTAATGGTTCTATGATTCTGTACTAGGGGGAAGTATTTAAACACTAAACCTTAATGCTGCACAAGCAGTTTAGATATATTCTGTATCAAAAAGAATATTAGGAAGTAGACTCAGAAATAAAAATTAAGTCAAACATGTAAACAGAAGATACAAACTCTCTGGGAGAGGAAAAAGTAGAGACTTCTGGCAAAGAAGTTGACAAGAAAGAATGTTTTGAATTTTTATCTTTTTATGTATAGGTTCAATGAGCCTGAGCACAGTCTATTAAAAACCTTCAGTGCAGGATTCTAGTAAATGTACAGTTATGATAGGTATTGAAAGCAATTCTGTATATTTGGGAGGTGCCTTTTACTTTCTCCAGAGATTAGCAGAACAAAATGTTTAATCCCAGAAGTTTATCTTCCTCTGCTTTGGGGAGACTGAGTAAATAAAAGAAAACTCTTGTCTCTGGTGGTTGAAATTATTTTCTGCAGCCTTCAGGGCTTTTTATTCAGCACAAGAATATGTGGTGCATGTTGTTGAAGGCTGAGGATAAACCAGAGAGAGAGGCAGAATGGTGTTTTGCTGCCAATGGCATCTTTAGATCAAGAAGAAAATTGACTGGGGAGTCTGGAAAAGTTATTTGAAAGATTGGTGCTTGGAGTTTGAGGAGAGGAACTCCATTTGTAGGTCAGTACTTAAAGCTGTAAGAAGATCAGGGTGATACAAATGTTTGCTTCTAACACTGCCTTTGTAAAGATAAGGGGTCTTATCCCTCCAGTTCTCCAGCAAACCTTAATGGTGTTAACTAAAGATACTGTTTTTATGATATTGAGGTGAAATCTTTTTCCATTAAAGCTCACTCGCTGCTGGAGCTTTCTCGTGGCTTGTTTTTCCGAGGTGTGTTGTTTGGGAGAAGGGGGATTAACTTCATAAAAAATGGACAGGCTCATCTGTTGCTCCCACACTGCCATGGTCTGCAAACATGCATAGGTGACATCCTAGCAGCTGGGTAGCTGTTAAGTCCTGAATAGGGGTCCCTGGCTTCTTTAGGGGGTAAAAAGGGATCTTACTGAGGAAATTGGTATGAATATGAATGGTAACCCTCTTAATGCGTTGACAGAAACCAGGAAGGGAAGGTTTTGCCTTTCAGTAGCTACTGAAGACAATAGCTATTGTTAATTATTGTTAATAAAGATTATTAACATAATCACTTGAAATTTCTGACAGAAGGATACAGTTGCAAAGACACAAGGGGTAAGTCCCATGAAGGTAGAGCATGCTAATTTCTTTTTTTCAGAGTTGATCTTATAGAGGGACCTCCTTTTCTTCACAAAGAAGATAGAATAGAAAAATCCTTTTCTGATAGACATTTCTGATAGTAAATTCATTAGGTGGGCATTTTGGTTTGCTTTGCTGCTTTTTTTTTTTTTTCCTTTATGGTTTGGAAGGTCGATGTATTTCTTTGCGATTAAAACCTGAGAGAAACCTTTAAAGGTGAGCCATTCAGCTGGGGTGTCTGCCCAGCACAAGGATCTCATCCCCAGCTGGTGTAAGCCTGTGTTACTTCACCAGTTCTGGTCTGTGCTGGCTGCTGCTCGTACTGAGAATGGGTTTCGTCAGACAGGCACCGAGCTGCTGTCTTATGCTTTTGAATGCATGTCCGTGAGAGAACCTTTACCTCTGAGCCCATGAAGAGGGTATAAATGCTGCCTCTCTAGTTTTAAGTAGTGACTGAGATGCTTGAGCCCAAGGTGAATGTCACCATGTCACCTTATCCCAGCAACAAAGGGACAAACCAGCCTGCCAAGGTCCATGCCAGAGTTGTCTTTACCCGGGCTTGCTGCTGAGCTACTGGGGTTAAGTCCTGACTTTGTAACACCTACTCAGACAGCAATTGCAGTTATTAAGAGCAGCAGGAGATGTCATTAGGACATAGTTGGGAGCATCCCTTCCATTCAGAGACAGGAGGGAGGGGGCACAAATCATACCAAAGCAATGAAAAGATGCTTTTAACTCGTTCCCAAGTGTGGCTAAACCACTAGATGACCTGCCCTAGATGATATATTTTATTTAAGTTTCCCAGCTCAGTTGTTGACTCTGCTGTGAGATGTTTGCTCTTGCTTCCTACAGAGTATAGCACACTGTGTAAATCAAGTAGTCAGGTTTTACAGAATTACAGACCCTTGTGGAGTTTAATTTATGCCCTGAAGAGAGGACTGGCTGCTGGCTGGACTGCTTGTGTGTGGAGTGGTTAATAGTTCATCGGTTAAGTAGCTTGAAAATATTTGTCCTTTGAGAGTAACTTGAGCTCTGCTGCAAGGAAGAGAAAGGCTGTGGGGAGGGTGGGGAAGCATGGAGTATCAGCAGGATAAATATGTCATTTAAATTGAGTATACCTTTGCTGTGTCTTTCAAAAACACTTGGGATCATAATGTTATTCAATACAAACAAATTAATTTTGATTCATAAAAATTGACCATTACAAAGCAATAATATTTTGCTTGCCATTTGCTTAAATAGGAGGAGGAAGCTCTTCAGCAAGGTATTAATAAAGAACTTGACTTTAACATGGAAGCACATATGAAACTTCTGCCGACTCACACCAAACCAGCCATTGATGTACTACATAATTAATTTGCAAAGTGCTACATAATTAATTTGAAGAATTAACTAAGGATTTAACTAGTGACCATTATTGCAAAGTTGAGTATAAGACATTTGAAGATCAGGGTAGAGGATGGTGGCAAAACTTATGCATGCTGCTTTCCATGCATACTACTCGTGGATTGAACCAGATTGTTCATGAGAATTCTGTCTGGCCAGGAATTTTGAAAGGTGGACTAACTCTGCTAACTAAAAAGTTATTTTTATAAATTAAAATTACTAAAAAGTATGCCTAGAAAGTTAGTCCATTTCTCAAGTTGTGACTGTATAAATAATAAAAGCTTGCAAGGTGATAGCATTATGGAAATAGATAAACCCTTAAACTGCTTGCAAAGTAAGAAAAAATCTTTCCTGCATTGTTTTGCATTTAAAAAGATTTATTTTCAACACTGGCTCATAATCTGGCATACTAATTGACTAATGCATTTTAATTACATTTAGGTATCAGATACTGCTTTTAAGCTTTTCTTTCAATTTATTGCATACAATATTATTTCAATTATTACTGTAAAGGAATTGATACCATGAAAAATGTACGTTGTATAGGAACTGCCCCGTCTTATTTACGTGCCTTCTCTTAAGAACAACTGTTTAATTTTTTAGATGACTGGAGAAATGTTTCTTTGGGGCTAGAGCTCGTTTTTTTCATGAATTTTTTATGAGCATATGTGGTGGCTTTTTGCACCTACTAGTGAGTTTTAGGAACTTACTTTTGTAAATGTGTTATCTAAGTACTATTTGTTAAAGTTCCTTTGCCCCAGACTGTTTCCTGGCAGTTGTTAAAAGCACTTGGTAATGGAATTCTATATCCTAATTCAGTATGCTTTGCTACCTGCTTCTAAACTGCTGACTTGCCTAAATAATCAAACATTAGTAAATTTGTAAGTGGTTTGCTGTACTTTGCTCTGAAAATTTTCCAGTGCGTTAATTCTTGTAATTGTGCTAGCTGTAGTTCCAGTTCTACTGAACTTGAGTAAGGAAAGGCAAAAAGGAACAATGATAAAAGGATGTTTTAACACTGTGTTGTGTGAGTCAATGATGACATTTTCCAAAAAAAAGGAGATTATGGAAGACATGTAAGGATATTAGGGAAGACTTGTAAGGATATTATATCTGCTTCTTGTGGGGTTTACATTTGCCTTTAAGAAAAACAGCCATCCAAGAATATAATGTGGAAATTATTTTTTTCCTCTCATATTTTCAGAAAGCTTAAGTTTGGTATTCTCTTACTTTTGGAATTACAATATAAAGTATTCCTAGAAGAAGATAGATGCTATAACAGATCTTCCAGCTAAATACTAATTCCTTTTATATTTTCAGAAAAAAGCCAAAGGCCAGCTCTTGTTTGAACAGATCATGTATCATCTGGACCTTATAGAAAGCGACTACTTTGGCTTAAGGTTCATGGATTCTGCACAAGTGGCGGTGAGTAGCCATGCTCTGATTTGCTTTTCTTTGGCAACAGACTGGAAGTTAAATCTTAATATTGACAAAAATGTTGTAGAAGGCTGCTTAGTTTAAGTTGTCTTTTTTTTTTTTTTTTTTTAAGCTCTATGGTGTGTTCGTTTAAGTGACCCCAAGTTTGTCTCCACCTCAAGCAGTTTAACATGTTACAACACTGTTGTCTCTTCCTTTCTTGTCTTGTGCTTGTTCCTGTCATGCTGCCTGTTGTCAGTAGGACCATTGTAAAAATGTGACTGCTTTTGAAAACAAGCAGAACGTTATTTGCAGAAGCAACCACGGTTCTTTCACTTGTGGGATGTGCAGTTTGATGTAGATACTTCTTATGGCCAAATACTTAATCCTGCCTGCAAGGATAGCCGCGAGTTAAGTGCATTCCTATAACTTAAACCTCTATTCACTTATCCCAGCACCTCCGGGTAGAATGAGATCTGAGTTTTCATACTGTATGTGTTCAGCATCTGAAGCAGATTTCATGGCTAGTGGCATTAGCTGCTGATGGACTGCAGTTCCCAGTAGTGAAAGTGGTCTTAAACCTCTTGCAGAACAGAGATGTTTCACCCTAAGGAGAAAAAGACCATTAGTCTAATGGTCGGTTGTCATTCAGAGCTGTGCATACTTTCTGCCAACAGAAATGAAGAAAAAAAAAAAAAAAAGCCCATTGCATGCTGTTTCATATTCACAAAAATCACGTTAGCTGTGTGAAGCGTGTGCAGTCTAGGGCCTTGAGTACTGGTAGTGAATGACTCCATTGCACTTATCTTTTTGCTTGCCTTGTGGCTTCTGAAGTACTTCCATGTGCCTCTAGGGTCTTGTAAGAGTTCACAAGGGGTTAGTTGTAACTGGTGAAACTATCTGTTTAGTAAACTATTTTCCTCTTATGGTTCTGTTAGCAAAATGTCATTTCATTGAAATGGGGAAATAGGAGCTATTCTTTTCTGCCTCAGCAATTGCTCATGGCTTGCCTTTGTGTCCAGCAAATTGCCCAGACAGCACCTGGTTGAGTATTTGGTACTGCACAATCTACCAAGTACATGTAATATCAGACTTACTTTGCTTCCTTTTCTTAACTGTGTGTCACTGAAAAGAAGCAGAGTCGAGATAACAATCTGTTTAAACTGGACTGTAATGATAAACTCTGAAGCAGAAAAGATTGTGTTTTGCCAGAAGAGCTGAACATAACATCCACAGATAATTGCTTTAAGAAATGAAGAGCTACTGTGGTGGCAACCATTCTTGCAGAGAGGAGCTGGCATATTCCAGCAGGAACCCCGTCTGCAGTGGAAAACAAAGACAGAAACTAATTGAGTGACTTGTCAAAGATTATTCTGGAGACTTGTTAAGTAAACAGTGCAAGAATCCAGTCTCTTACTGTGGACAGCATTGTCCACTGGCTCTGAAGGAGATAATCTTTCTTCAACCCAATTTAAACCTAAGTAATATTGCTTAACTAGCTACTTGCACGTGATCATATAAAAACACTGGTAAAACAGCAACATGTAGTTACATAGAAAATTGAGAAATTCTCTGCTTGAAAACTCACTTGTAGTTAAAACAATAGATGAATTTTGATCAACTGAAGAGTAGTGTGGGGTTTTTTTTTCTTCTTTTGAGCTGCTGAAGTGATTGGTCGTTGGGTGTTTGAGTTGTTGATGTACTGGAGAGTGAGGGGAACCCAGATAATACAAATGCTTGCTGACGTTTAGGATTCAAATACTAGCTTCTTTAAATAAGTTCTTGAAACAATTAATGAAGTGAAAGAATTGTCATTTTTATGTGATTTCTGTGTTCATTACTGGTCTGATGGCTGGGAATAGACTCTTCCCCCTTGCCTCGAGTAAAAGGCAGGAAATGACAAAAGGAGGTATTTGCAAGATTATCCACCGTGTATCAGACTTGGTCCAGCAGCCAAGGGAACAGGCTTTTCATTAATTTGAGAAACTTCAGTTCAGGCTGACAATGAACAGTGCAGCATGTCCAGTGACACAAAAGATGAAGATTGCTGTGAACTTCTTGGACTGTTTCACTTTTCTTCTTGCAATGCTGGAGGGATGCTTTTAGTACAGAGGCATTGAATACTTAGCAGGTGGCAGATTTCTGATTCTAATGTACAGGTCAGAAGCATCAAGTACTCATTCTCCTAATGGATTTGCACAACAGATCAGTTTGTTACTCTGGCAGTTTTATCTAATGTAGTGCTTAATAGTGAAAATAATTTGCATAGCATTGCACTAAGTATGCACCCATTAATTCTGTAAAATATGGGGCTGGTTTTAGCCTTGCCATCTTGCTGACAAAACCTCGTTTTCCCTACCTTTTAAAATGTTTCTGGTTTGGGTTTTTTTTATGTTGTGTTTTGGTTGTGGGTTTGGTTGGTTGGTTTTTGTGGTGTGGTGTTTTGTTTTGTTTTTAATTTCTGAAGCAGCTTGCTGTCTGAGTAAAGACTTTCAGTACTCAGTGCAGTCTGTTCATATTGCTTTTTGTTTAGCAAACTTTTATCTCTGGATTTCAGCAGTAGACTGTGCAGAGCAAACCCTCATCAAAATGTAAACTTCTTGCCAGGTCCACTTGAATTCCATTTTAATCACTTGGAATCAGTCTGAAGTTTCCTGATGTCTGTGTGTGTCTGTGCATGTGTTTGGGGTTTTGTTGTTATTGTTGTGTTGTTTTCCCCTCCATTTAAAAGCAGTTCTGTTTCCTTTCTTCCACACACAGTTACCCTTTGGGCAGAGTCCCTGTAGGCAGCGGTGTTAAAGAGCAGAGCAGAGTCAAACACTATCAGTGCCTGTCGAGGGCCTCTCAGTTGCCTTCCCATGGAATGTGGAGGAGATGAGAGAAAACAGGAGGGAGATGAAACAGGCGTGCATATCCAGTCCTGGAGCCTAGAAATGGCTTTCTCTGCCATTCCTATGTCTAAATCACCTGCACACCTTTGAGTGGGTAGTTAATATATTTTTATGGTGGAGGAAGTAAACTGTCTCTTACAGCAAGTGAGTTTAGAGAATAGGAAGAGATTATATCATTTTCTTAAAAGAAACAACAAAAAAAAATGGTCAACTGCATTTTGCTGTTAGTTTAAGCAAAGTTGACATAAATATTTGCGTCATTCTTCCTTAAGCTTCCTGCTTTATTTTAAAAATGTTAGACAGATTTCAGATCGCTTTCTCTAGCTACTTTGTTGTGATAGGTAATGAGAGCATTTTCAGCTGTGTGCACGGCAGCAGTGGATGGTTCAGTTGTTATGATCTGCAGCTAATATATCAATCACTGAATATCCTGGTTGTATTACAGGCTGCCTTTGCACACTATCTGCAGCAGGCAGGGCTGCTCTGAACACAGGAATGTGTTTGCACTTGACATTGCAACCTGAAAATACCGGTTCTTTCTCATACCCCTGTTGCTTTTCTGTCCTCCATGGGGCCAACATTGAACTTTACAGTACATAGCTTAACAAAAGGAGTGTTGCTAAGGGTCTGATTCATCTGTATTAGTTGCAAAGTGGCATTTGGGATTAATCAAATAAGGTGGTGTAGCCTGGGCATTGTGAACTGTGCAGGAGGTGGTGTGCTAGGTGTTTTGCTCTGGTGGTTGAGTCAATGCAATTATGCTGTGTAGGGTGCCATGTTGAGGGTTTAACTGTGTCACCTCCTTTGGAAGAGGGAGATGTTCACTATGCACAGCACTTGGAAGTAGGTCTCCTACTGCTAGCTCTGGTAGTTTTCCAGATTTGTCTTCAATTTCTGTTGTATGGCCTTCAGCAGTGAAAGTATATGCAATTATTTTAAGGAGTATAGAATATATGTGTAGATGTTTCCCTCAGCCTGCCATCTATAGCTGAATTTTCACCTGCTGTTGTATGCAGTATAAGTGAAGCCTTTATTTTGCTTCATGTCTAGTGTATAGTTTGTAATTAGCATTAGTAGGTGAGGCAGTAACTTCTGTCCTCAGTCTGACAATTGCTGGTATGTCAGATGTGAATACATTTTGGAGAGTGAAGTAGAGCTGCCCCCCGTGTTCAGACATAGACAGCCTTACTGTTTCTACATTTGAGTCATCCAGAGAAATGCCTGAAAGCCAACACTATTTTTCTTTCCCCTTCCGGTTCAAGTGGACATCACAAAAAGCTGAGTACCAGAGTCTCCAGATAAGATTTATGCCTCTCTGTCACTGGCTGACCTACTGATGTGGGAATTAGGTGTTTGTTTGGACAGGATGAAAATTTTAGTAATTACGGTGGTTTGTCAGTACACTTTTTTAAAGTTGATTATGCTTTCTTGCAGATTGGCTTTAAATAAGATATTATAGGCTGTTTCTGTTGTTCAAAACTGACATATTGCACTGGAAACTTTTGAGTGAAAGGGTTTTTTTATGAGTAGAGAGAGCTGTGAATTGTGAAAGATTTGGATTAGATTGTTTTAATGAACTACTTGTTATTCCAAGATGGTCTTCACTAATGAATAGGGTTGGGGTTTTTACCTTTTTTTTGTTCTTGTGAAATCTCTTTATTGATAATTCAATGAAAGTAATTTCTTTTTCAGCATTGGTTGGACAACACAAAAAGCATTAAAAAGCAAGTTAAAAGTAAGTGTCCTTTCAATTTTCTGACAGGATTTCATATTAAACATATGAAATGAGGGGGAGGAGGGGAAGCAGTGTCTTTTGAGGGGTGACAGGACCCAGTGACAAAACTTGGCATGGTGCTGCTGATTGTTTAATGACCTCTTCCCTTTGTAGCTCATACTACTTTAGTTTAATGTTAATTAAACATATTAGAGTCTCATTAATTATAGTTTAAATGCAGTCAAGGCAGCTGAAGATACTTCATTGCTATATAGATCATTATCCTGACTACAGGAGAACTTGGAGTCTCCATCCTATAGGCCAGTCCTTAATGCCCAAATCTGTCCACCAAGTCCTTACCTGCTGCACAGGGGTTTAGTGTGGCCTGAACCTTTCAGTGGTGGGTGCTTGGGTAAGCTGGGACATCAGCTGGTTTTTGTTTAGTGGCTTCCTTGCTCTCCGCTGTGGGAAGTCTTCAGGGATTTGTGGTGCTGTGTTAATACAACAGAGGTTTTGGAAGCACCGAGTGAGAAAATTCCTCCTGTCAGATGCAAGAATCAGCAGAGCGCTGCACATTTTTAGAGAGTTGTTAATCCATCCTTTTGCTGAATTAACCATTTGGTTTCCAGAAAAGATGGTCCTTCCACAGAAGGGTCTATGTAAAATATGTCTAAAGATCTGGGAAATAAGAGCCTGAGTTGTCAGCAGCAGGTATTTCCCAAAGCCCTGGGAAGGCGTTGCAGAGCCCAACAGAATGGGGGTTTGGTCAACTGCAGAGCCAAGGTACACAGCTTTCTTTGTGATGGATAGAGTCCTTGGATATAGGGATTAACCTACATTAATGTGCTCAGGGCAGAGCAAATCAACTTGATGTGGTATGGCTGTTAGATTGACTTGTAACATATCAAACTATTTTGTGCATATGTTTAAGTGTCCTTTCATCCTGATGTTTTACACGCATTTCCCTGTCACAGAAGAATTCCTGTCTTGTGGTAGGACAGAGCCAATTTCAGTCAAATTTTGTGTTGATTCTGTAAAATTTTAAAAAGTGTCATCCAGTAACTGTTACCATTGCCTTGAATGAATTCTGCTTTGCAGTTGGCCCACCATATTGTCTGCATTTTCGTGTGAAGTTTTACTCATCAGAGCCCAACAATCTGCGTGAAGAGCTAACAAGGTAAGAGGGAAATTTTTTTTTTTTTTTTTTGGAAAGAGAGGTACCTAAATAAGGCCAAGAAATGTTTTTATTTAAAGAGTTGTATTATGTTTTGGAGAATTCCTTGGAGCTGCTTGCTTACTTGGCTTTTTGTGAATGTTTCTAATGTAGTTCTCATGAAAGAATGAGCTGTAATATAAAGAGATCTGTATATTTACTGTATTACTTGATACACCATTTTTCATTAGGCAGTTCTGGCTACTGATCTGAGTAGCTCATGCACAATGGACAGAGGTTTTTACTGAAGAGAACAGACATCATTCCTCTTTATTTTTCTTAAGCTGCATTTAGCTTCAACAGTATGTAGCCATCCTGTCTCTTTAGGCAGAAAAGCATTGAATTGCAAGTTAGAGCTTCCCTTTGGCAAAAATAAGTTCAGTTAATGTTTGATTACTTTTATGGTCTTTGCAGAGCTTAATGAAAGGGGAAATAGTATTTTACTACCATGTAGAGGTGTGAGTTGCCAGTACTATATGTGTAGGATTGCAGTATCGGGTGAGCAGCAGTTTCTCTTGATTAAAGCATTTTGCAGATCTGTTCATAATGCTGCATTTAATGTTGGACTGAGACATACTCGGGGTGTTTTGAAAGCGAGCACAACCTACCATCTGTCAGTATAAATCTGTTGTAAAAGGCAACGTTTCATTGTGCTGTCACCACTGCAGATGATCCGTTTTGGAGAGAAAACGAAGTTGTTATGTTTTCTTGATAGCTATATGTGCATCGTACACTCAGCCATTTGTAAAAGCATGAAGTGCATTTGTTTGTTGTTCAGGTTTCTGTCTATGTAGCTCTTCAATCTGCACCTCAGCCAAATCCCTGGGGGTGCTACCAGAAGATTATAGTAGCATTACCCCTTGCAGCCATATGTACCCTCTGCAACTTCATACTTACATGTGGTAACATAATGTTATAACTGCTCTTCTTTAGTGCTTTCCTGCTGATCTGGGAAGAATGTTTTTCCTCCCTGTTCATCTTCCTAAATAAACATGTAACTATATAAGAATGGTAACCATAGACAGAATTAAGACCAACATCTGTACCTACTGCTATGAAACATTTTCATCCATCCTGGCCTGAGTTCTGCCACTCAGACCTTGCTATACAGGTTTTAGCAGGGCAGACCTGAAACCTGAGGGCTTTTAAAACCCTGTCTGTCCACTTAGCTAATCCCCCAGAAGAGGAGAGCAGCAAGACTTTCTTCTGTCTCAAGACAATATTATACCTTAAAGCAGCAGTAGGAATGGGAGCTCTGGTATGGATTACATGTGTCACTAGCAGGGTCTCTGTGAGGGTTCCATCTTTTCTTTGTGCAGCAGGACACCCAGTTAGAGTCACTTTTCAACTTCCAGAGGTTCAGCTTGCTCATATTTTCTGCCAGCCTCCCATCACATGCCACCGGAGGTCATGTAGCACAGCTAAGCATGGGAAATATGCTTGAATTGTTTGTAAGTGTTATGTAGCTGATAAGCACGGACTGGTCACACCCACTATACACTGGAGGCCTGTGCTCATTCTTTTGGTATCTAGGGTCAGCTGCAAACAAATCAATTCACCATGTAGGGTCCAGTGTTCAAAATGCTTCAGATAATAAATGGTTTTGGAAAGTAATTGTGGATTTGAAATACTAGGAGTCCAATGGAAAGTGATGAAGATGATGAAGGGACTGGAGCATCTCATAAGGAAAGGCTGTTTAGCCTGGAGAAGACTGAGAGGGGATCTTAAGAAATGTTTACAAATATCTGAAGGGTGGATGTCAAATAGAAGGGACCAGTCTCTTTTCAGTGGTGCCCTGTGACAGGACCAAGAGGTAATGGTAGCAAGGTGAAACACAGAACGTTTCACCTCAACATGAGGAAAAACTTCTTCACTATGAGAGTGCCGCAGCCTGGAACAGGCTGCCCAGAGAGGTTGTGGAGTCTCCTTCTCTTGAGTCTTTCAAGACCAGCCTGGATCTGTTCCTGTGTGGCATGGCCTGGGTGATCCTCCTGTGTCAGGGGGGTTGGAAACTATGATCTCCAGAGGTCCCTTCCAACCCCTAACATTCCATGATTCTATGATTTTCAAGGATCTGTAGAAAAAATGCCTGTATCTGTGTCATGGCTATGTATGTGAGTACAAGGAGACATAGGAACATGTTGAGACAGAAGCGTTGTCCTTGGCTTTGTGCGTCAGGCTTCTGTTCATCTGTAGCAGAATTCAAAACGGATACAATGATGGATGCCAGCATTGTAGTTGATGAGACTTCTCCTGTTAAAGGAAAACTGTGCACCATAATGGAGCAAGAGGGCTGGCTACTCTTAGTGGTTATTGGATCAGAAGGATTGGTGTTGAGCCCCAAAGGGATAGCAGCTTTGTATTCAGTAATTGCCCAATTTCTAAGCAAGAAGAGCAATGAATAAGCAAGGCAGTGAAGGAAAGCTGGCTCTGTAGAGTAATCAAGTTGAAAAGGCTGCAGCCTGCTGTTTGGTTTTTTTGTCACTTTGATGTCAGCTTTCTGGTTTAGATTTTAACTTAGCATTTCGTATTAGGAATGTTTATTTTATTAATCAAAACATTAATTCTCTTACATGTCCAAATAATGCAGAAAATGTGGGAGATGCAAGTTTTTCTTTGTCCAAGTAGGAGCAGAAGAGAAAAAATGGAGACCTAGGTATCCTGCTTCTTTTTCCCTGCAACACTGTAGTTCAGTGTGTGAGAATTTCTAGTTTGGGGTTTACTTCATTTGAAATGTGCAAAGCATACAATCCCAACTGATAAATCTTTGAAAGATCACAATGCAGTTTCTTCAGTCTTGAAAACCCATGTAAAGAGTAGAGAACATTTTTATTTGTCAGGCTCTAACTTCGTCCTGTTGGCTCAGTGGCACACTAGATGTATTAATCAATGACTTTCATTTCTTATTTAATTCTACAGGTATTTATTTGTCCTGCAGCTGAAACTGGATATTCTTAGTGGAAAGTACGTATTCCCAATTAACAGCCTTTTAAACAGTTACAGTGTGTTTAACATTGGATTTATTGAATTTATAATTGGATAAGTTTTACTAAGTAATGTAAAGGTTTTGTTTTCTCGAAAATATAACTTCTCTATGCATGAATATCAGCAGAGGAATGCTTCAGTCATGTAGTTCTTATCTCTTGTTAATTTGCTGAAAATCTAATCCTTTTTCACTTTCTTATCCCAAACATTTGCAGTTTCTCACTGTCATATATATGAGTTGTCTGCTGAATAGTGTCATCTAAGGTTTTAACAATGCATTTCTCTTATGGCAGGTTGGAATGTCCTTTTGACACAGCTGTCCAGTTGGCAGCTTATAACATGCAAGGTGAGTAGGTACAAGCGGGGAAGGATGAAGTTGCATGAACAGCTTTGTGTACAGTCTTATTACCTCTTTTAGTCTGTCCTTGTATCCAGAAAATAGGGTCTGTCCAGATGTTAGTGATTCAGTGTGAAACACGTCTCTCTTTGATAGTAATTTTGCTGAGCATTTATAGAAAATTACTTGATTCCTTAGGAAATGGAACAAGGATGTTCTGAAGATAAACAGCTTCACAGGTGCTTGTGTGCAAACCTGTCCACTTTTACACAAGATGTGAGGACTGCAGTCCTCCTAAATTGCTTTGCTGTAGTTACCCAGGTCATTTTTTTTTTTTCATTGCGTAGTCTCTGCCATGTGTTTTCCTTCTTTACAAATCGGGTATAAAATTATTTTGGTTTTGTACTCAATTGACAAGTCCCACGTATAAGAACCACCAGCTTTTGACTTCAGCTTATTTGTAGAAACATGTTAGTTACCCACATCTCATGCTCATTCTTGACAGTTTATGGTTGAACAGCACTTGCTGGCGTTTCAGATCCTTCTTCAGACAAAAGAGGTGGCATACTTTTTTTTTTCTTTTCCCCAGCTGTACATCACTATGATTGAGTCATATGAGCCATATTAATGAGTTGTCTTTAACTTTTGATTCCAACTGAGACTCCAGTATTCATAGGTTCTCTGAGACCTGTTGTCTGACCTTCAGTTGCTTGTACAGGTTGTACATCACTGATCTTCATGGCCAGTGTCTTTTGTTGTTCGGATGAGTGTGATGTTAGTGGATGTCAAGTTTACTGTAGTTTCAAGCAGGGAAACTCACAAAAGAAAGAGGGGGGTCTTGAAGCTTTAGAAATATCCTAACTTTGTAGGAGTTAGGTAGCAGGACTAAGTCACTGAAATTCTTACAGATATCTTACAGGTATTTTGCAAAACACATTTTGTTCTTCTGTCAGGATCTATTAATGGCCCTGATCAGGCGTAGATATAGAGAGATGGGATTGAGCTGTAAGGACACCTGTCTTTTTAACTTTGTCTTGTGTGGAAGGAAAGCAGTTAGAATATATCCCATAGTTAAAAAATATTAGCATTGTTAGAGCCTTAAGATACAGGTTCAGTGAATAAGTTTTGGGAAAAAGTGATCTAATTAGTCCATATATTATATCCATTGCTTTCTGTGCTGGTCTGTAGCAGAGCTTTAATCTTACTGTCTGACAGCTGTGTACTTTTATTTAAATCAGCTGGAACCTAAGCTGGCTTTGACAGCATTCCTTTCAACAGAGGCAGGCGTTTTAGTGGGAGTAAATTATTGTAGAACTACAGACTTCCTCAGTCAGCATAAAAAAACCAAATCAAAACCAAAAAAAAAAAACAAACCCAAAACCAAACCCTAAACAAAAACTAAACCACAAAACAGGAGGAGGTGAAAAGACTACTATTATGCTTACAGTGTTTAGTAATCCAACAAGTTTTTTAGATCATATGTAGCTTTTTTACCCATGGAATACTGTATGTATTTATTTGACTTTTCCAGATTTTCCCAAAGATGTCACTATTTGTTCACTACGCAAACTTCTGTGTAGGAAAACAGAAGAATTACTGGCCTGTAGGTCTAAGTTACAGAATTATTCCTTTTCTTTTTTTTTTTTAATATAAGCTGAACATTAAGAAGCTACGTGACATCGAATGTTTAGTGACTCTGAAATTCAAACAGGACATTTTACTAAACATGTCTATTTGTGAGTTTCAGCATTTTATGCATCCATCAGTCTTTAAAAGATGGCCATTTTATCATCCATTGGAAAAGGACCCTGTGCTTTTGACTGGCACACCCACTGACGGGTATGTTCCAGTATGCGCTCTGAACAGCTCTTTCATTGCCCCTGTCAAGCATGCAGCATTGGTCTAGATGAGCCATTTGAACGACCCGGTGGAGCATTTATTATGTTCTTAGAGAGCAACAGATAAGAGCTGTGTGATTGTGCCCTGATGCAGAGTACTTTTAGTAGGACACGGGGATTTATACTCGTAAAACCAGAGGTTGGTTTTTAGAATGCAAAGAAAATAATGCAAAGTTTTTTAAGTATCAGAACTGTTTTTTTTCCTTTTACAATCTCAAGAGATTTTGTTTTAATTATTTAATGTGAAATATCATTGTAACTTTAGTCAGCTGTCATGTCAGTAGAGACTTCAGTAATAACAGTTCAAAAACTACTGTAAGAAAACGGAAAGGTGAGTTCCAAGGATGTCGATAACTTCCACTTTCAGGAAGATTGTTAAGGAATGTAGCAATAGCACTTTGTAAAAATTAATGCAAAGCTTTTGTGCAGACACCATGACCATTATATTCCGTAACTACCCTGTCAAAAAAGGTGACCCTTCACATCTCAGAAGACCGGAGGAGGAACACAAGAAGAAATTTATTATTTTAGATTAAATAGAAAAGTACGCAAAAAAGTATCTGCTCTTATTTATTGGGAACATTGCTTGACAATGCTCTTCTTTTGTAGCTGAACTTGGAGACTATGATCCTGCTGAACATGTCCCTGAACTGGTGTCTGAGTTCAGGTTTGTTCCCACTCAGACTGAAGAGATGGAACTAGCCATTTTTGACAAGTGGAAGGAATGCAGGTACTAAATCTTCCAGAGCGTGCTAAGCAGCCATTTGCACTGATTTTTTTCTGTGAGGAGAATGAATTAAAGAGATGCTGCTGATGCTTCTTCTGTGATCTTGCTCAGAAAAATATTTATAATATAGTTCTGTCATATTTTGTAAGAGGATGTAATGTAAATATGAAGTTTTTGAAGGTCTGAGTAAATTGGTGAGGGATAGAATCTGGAAATGCAGTAATTCTTCCAGCAGCAGTTTCAGATAAAAATTTACAAAAGTGTCCTTGATGTTCATGAAAGTGAACAAGTGTCAGCAGTGTTAACTTTTTTCACAAACGTTCAATAATTTCCTCTTTCCTCATATACCAGTTTTTAATTTCTGTGCTTTTTCAGGCATCTACCTAACAGCAAAAAAATTTATTTCAGGGGGCAAACACCAGCACAGGCTGAAACTAACTACTTAAACAAAGCTAAGTGGCTGGAAATGTATGGTGTAGACATGCACATAGTCAAGGTATGTTTAACCACACCACAGTGACCTTTGGAAATTATAATGTTACCTTTGTCCTGCATTTCAGCACTGGTTTTGCTTCAATGTGGGGGGAAAAAAGAAGTATTGTACTCATCTAAACTGTAACAAGTGATCTGGCTTTGCATCAACATTCCACTTTATAGTATACATTTCTGGAAGGTATAACTTTAGTCCAAACTATCTGCTCTGTGTTAAATATGTGATTGGTGTGGCAATGTGTACTACAGTTTGTATTTAGAATAAGAGCTATGTGAAAATAATCGTAGTTAAATTTAAATTGGCAGGGGTCCATTCAGTTACCTGCTGAAAAAATGCATGTAAAAATAGATCTGTGGAGAAGGAAGTGTAGAGAACTTCACAAAGAGCCCTTATTACAAAGACAAATCAAAACAACTTTAGTTTTGCACTTCAATCAGCCTCATTGAAGGGTTGTAAACTATAAAAATCCACTGTATAAGATCACTGAAACACGAGAGTGTTGTATAAAATAAGCAGATACCTGTTTAATGGTAACACTGGACAAACAAGCTACATGAATCACTGGAGTAATTTGAATAAAGGGTTAAATACCAAAATGAACGTAATCTTTATTTTGTGGCAATTAGGCAAGAGATGGCAATGATTACAGCCTGGGATTAACACCTACAGGAGTTCTTGTCTTTGAAGGAGACACAAAGATTGGTTTGTTTTTCTGGTAAGCTCTCCGTTTCTACGTTAAAATGGTTTAGATTGTTACTCTTTTTTTGTTTCTTTTGCACTAGCCGAAAAAAACCAACTTGTTTTGGATATGAGAGCCCCATTAATACTACATACCTGCAGAAATATTCTGTAGCATGTCAGTGTTTTTATCATGTCCAAAAATTCCCGTTCTTTTCTTAGCATTTTTGGTAGATATGTTAATAGTCTCTATATTTATGACATTCTAGAGGCAAGTAAAATGTGGAGTAACTTCAGGATGTTGATTGTTGTTGTTGTTATTATTATTATGTGGTGGTGTATTTTGCACTAGATTGCTTGGGAGATAGGGTGTCCACCCAGTCAGCAAAAAGGTTTAATCGGGTGTTCTAGCCAACGCCTTGCTGTTGAAAGAGAAGCAGAAGTGAGAGTACTGCTGCAGTTTTTTCATGTCATCTGGGCAGACTTTGCATTAAGTAAATGTCTCTGTGCCCAGTAAAGGGCAGAAATGTCCCTTCCTGCCCATCACTAAGGATATCTGTCAGATACCTTTATAACACCCCACAGTTTCTTAGAAGCATTCTGCTGTGATTTTGCAGGATTTTATATCAAATAAAGCACAAGGTGGAGAACCTTCTAGGTAGCGTATTTGGGTCTGGGTGCAGGGGCATTTATGGATTAAGCAGCACTCTGTTCTGTAGTACCCATCCAGTCTTTCAAAACTGTATACAAAGAGCAAGAAGGCAGATGATTAGGTGAATTTCATCATAGGAATAGTTAGTTTGGGTTAGCCCAGTCCAATTTTAAAACCTTCTCAGAAAACACTCCCTTTGTAACAAATATTATCTGTGTGTTTTGTCCCTCCACCATCAGCATACCTCTCAGTGAGTTACTAAGGGTTAGATGTGACCTGCTTTTTCTGTTCATCTTGCAGGCCAAAGATAACAAGGCTTGACTTCAAGAAAAACAAACTCACTCTAGTCGTTGTTGAAGATGATGAACAGGTAGATAAGCATCTGTTTCATTCATCTGTTTCATTACAGAGTCTTGAATAATCAAGACTCGTTTGCGTCTCCTGATCTCTTCCTTGATATTTAAGTTTTGAGAACTAATGTGGATGCCTTGTAAGATTTTCAGTTGTGATTTGGGAGGAAGAGGAGAATGAAGAGACTTAAATGTAAAATAAATTGTCTCAATTGATAATTTCTTTTCCTCACCCAGTTTCTGAAAGGGGGGAACACCTTGTAAAACTGGTGTAGAGCAGATATTTTGGAAACAACGTGCATTGTGCAATTAAAAAAAAACCGCCTCATACCGCATTTAGTGGAATTAATTCCTTAAACAGGTACCAGAATTGTTCCTATGGGAGGAAATTGCTCAGAGCTGATAGAACAAAAATGCGAGCATTAGTAACTCAAGGAGATCAGATTTGGTAGTCAGACCATGTTAGTCTCATGGAGAAGTACCTTCATATTATAATGATGTCTTGAATTTGTAGTTATACAGAAATTTGACTTGTTAAATACATGGGCTTGCACCCTTTCCAGCTTCAGACAATGGAACAGTTCTTCATTAAAGCTTCTGAAAAGGTTGATTTTTCTGCATAAAATATTTTTTAAAAGTTTCAGTATTCATGAAAAAATTTTATTTGGCTTGCATAGAATTATAGCTTTGACTTATTCTAGCCCCTTGCAAATCGTCCATGTTCTTCGTGTGCTTTAAGGGAAAGGAGCAGGAGCACACTTTTGTCTTTAGACTGGATCATCCCAAAGCCTGCAAACATTTGTGGAAATGTGCAGTGGAACATCACGCCTTCTTCCGGCTCCGAGGTCCCGTCCAAAAAAGCTCAAGCCGATCGGGCTTCATTCGGTTAGGATCCCGGTTCCGGTACAGGTCAGTGTCACCTGTTACTAGCACATACCTTCAGTCTTTTCTTGCCTTCTTGGATTATGCATGGAAACAAGAGAAAACTTAGTATTGATTCACCTAGGACACACAAAGCAGTGAAACTTTCAAGCTGAGTGAGATGCATTACTGGTTTTATTAAATCATATGGGTTTTTTCCCCTGCATTTTCTGATTTATATTTAGGTGATTCTGGTCTATGCAGTAGAAAACCAAAGGTTTCTCAAGGTTAATGTTTCGTATGTAGCATATACAGTACATTGTGTCTTATAGATCACTTCATCTTGAAAGCCCACCCTTTTTCAAGTGAGCCACAGAAAATGGATGATTGACTTGCACAGGTGGGGACACTGCAAGTCTTTTGACTTCTGAGCTCCTGTCTGAGTGATGGTGGTGCTTCAGAAGCCTAAGATAATGCCCGTTCCATGCTAGGCACTAAGGGTGTACATAACAGATTTCTGAATGGTTTCTTGACCCAGACTGGCCTGCAGGATGCTGTCAGTTGCCCCACCAGAGTTGGTGAGAACATATGGCAGGGGGTGGGATGTGACCCCAGGCAGTATGCATGTACTTTGCTTCCACTTCAAGCAACTGTAGCAATACCATCTAGTCGGGTACTCCAGAAAGGATCTGTGCTACCCAGGAGTCAGCAGAAAATAAGGCTGATGCTGCCTTACGTGGGGGAAAAGACGGCCAAACGTGGGGAAAAGACACTTGCTTGGGAACAAGAGCATCTAGATTCTGGTTTTTATTCCTTTTACTATCTTTACAACTTTTGGCAACTTAACTTGAGCTTTATTCTCCCCTAGAATTTTCAACAGCTTCCAAACCACGTGCACTGTGACCACAGAAATATGCAAAAGGCAAATGTGCTTTTTCAGCAACTTAATGTTGAATGAGTCATTGCTTCAGCTTTTTGTCTTGGGAAAATGGGGTGAAGATTAGGATGTTTGTAAATCTCCTTGCCTTTTTTGTGAGAGGCCTTCTGAAGTGTTATGTGTGGAATTTTTTAATAGAACTGAGATCAGATTATTAAGCTGTGAATTTAAAATAGAAAGGTGATGTTTTGATGAGCAGTGTCGGCATGGTGCCATTAAAAATAAGTGATTTATTTTATTGTTTTGTACTTTTACATGGCACTGTTAGTGGAAAAACAGAATATCAAACCACCAAGACCAACAAAGCCAGGAGATCAGCATCCTTTGAAAGAAGGCCCAGCAAAAGATATTCAAGACGAACACTGCAAATGAAAGGTAAAATACTTTCCATTCTGAGAAGTCTGATCCATTGTGAGAATCAAGTAATCATATCCTTTAAAGGTTCTGCATCGGAATTCTTCTGGGGCTGTTTGCCCTGCTCTTGAATTTTCAAAGTTATGTTTTCTTTGACTTATTTGGGAGAATACATGTATTTATCAGAAAAAGCTTGTGGCCAAAGCCTGTCATTCTAGCTTGCCTAGCAGGTAAAACACTCATGAGTATGACACAATATGTCTCCGTATAAAGATTAAAAACTTGGGTCTAGGAAACAGCAATATATATAATTCATAAATAAAGTTAAATTGATAAAGTCACTGAGATTTTTTTTCATTGTTCTTAGAAGTTGCACTCTGACACAACCTGACAGCATGTGATACCTTGTTTCCTATTCCTGCTCTGGCACAGGTCAAGCATGGCCTCCATGGGTGCTTTCAGATACTTCCTTACACCCAACTCTTTGGTTTGCTCTTCAGGTTTTTTATTTTATTTTTCCAATTTAGAAATTTTTTTCTCATACATTATACATGCGATGTATGCAGCTTTTGCTCTTTTAGTTGCCTATTTTAAGGCAATGCTAGTCTGTTTTTATTAATAATATATTTCATATTATACTAACAGCCTAATTACAAATTAAATTCTAATTACTCTTTATATTTTTGCAGCACATGCTTCTAAACTTGAAGAAACAAGGTAAGATGGGTTCCAGTATTTAAATTTCTTTGATGTTTGCCATCTGTACTTGAGCACGTGTCTGCCTAGTTAAATGTGGAGAGCATTAATCTCTTAACTGTGGTTTTGTTGTGGGTTTTCCTACTGTTTAAAACAAAGCACCTGTGTTGCTGTTGCAGAAGATTTTGCTAGAATTGCTTCCTAGCAGGCAGAGAGGTCTGTTTATGACTAACTGTGATTCTGACTGGATATGAGCTGTAGTTGTGTGTGCTGCCTTGGAAAGAGATTGGGTGAAAGCACATGAGAAAGTCTTCTTTCTGAAATCTTCCTGTGCTGTCTGTGTGACTGAAATACATAATCAAGTGAAGGCCAGAGATGGGGAAAATGCTGTAAAATAAATATTTGAAATATGGTGATGATTTTATATTCTGTATTATACTTACTTTATATTCTTACATTCAACATTGAAAGGGGGGCCTTTTCACTTCTTATACCTGGATTCTTAATGCCTATGTAGATTCATACTTGCTGTTCCAATGTAAAATACTCATATGAATCTGAGTCATACAGTTTTCATACCCTTCCTTAAAGGAAGAGAGGAAACCAGGCCAAAAGAGTTCCTGGTAGCGAATGAACTGAGTGACTCAGTTCTAGTTTCTGTCCTTTGTCTTCGTGAATTGTAAACTTTGCAATGACCAACCAAATTATTTTTCAAAAGTATATACTCGTAGATCTTAAACATCATGACAGGAGATGGGTAAGGAATGTCAAAGTAACATTTCAAACCAGCAGGCTCAATATGAGCATAGATTTTGTAGCAGCATTGTTGATTATTGCATGAGCAGGGGAGAAGTCTAGGAAGTGTGGGGACAAGACTGTGGTTACTTTAATGGAGGTCTCTCCATCTCCGTGACCTCTGTGTTGTCTTCTCTTTTTATAAAATGGGAAAGTACTCTCCAAAACTGGGTGTCATTCAAGTGTTTAAAGATCCTCTGCATGCAAAATGTGATGATGACTAATTAGTACTCTCATCATGCTGCATTGTCATGCCCTTCTCTGAGTTTCATGCTGCTTAGGTCATTCTGAGAGTGGGAAGAGAAACTTTATATGCAGTTTCTCCTCCTGATAAGACAGAGGTCTTCTGATCTGCACCTAGGTGTGGCACTGTTATGTTACTCTCCAGAGCAGTCTGTGCCATTTCTGAAACTCTACACTTGAGCGTTGCTAATTGAAATGCATCATGAAAGATGTATGTTGTTCCATTCCTTTGTGTTAACTCAGCACAGGGGAATGTGATACCCAGAAGGCATCCCTTAATATTTCTGTTAAATGTGTACTATTTTGTGGGAACCTTGACATTCTCTTAGAGAAGGTGCAAAGTTGGGAAACTGGCAAGGAACAGCTTGTTTGGTCTTGACATTATGGTATTCAAGTAAAAGAAAGAATCAAAGTAGATTGGAAGTCTACTTGAATTGTCAGCTTGCCAGGTTGCATAGCTATTGTCTGGACCATAAATCAAAAGATTAATGGGTCAAAGGATACTGGAACCATTTTTTAAAAGATTCGAAGTCTGGAAAAGTTTGCTTTTCACAAGATTCATAATGCATAATAATTTTGCAGGGTGTTAATGCTTTTAAGTCTCTCAAAAATGTGAAAAGTCTCTTGCATAAGGAATCATCAGGAATAGGCATGTGGGTCTTAATTTATGAACTATATTAAATGTTTAATAATATAAAATTATTATTAATGCTGCGCTGAGCTGCTATGGCATAATTTTGAATGGCTGCTTTTAAGACTCCAAAGTAGTAATTCAGTCCATTAGAAGTTGTATGGGGAAGAAACTCCTGACTTTTTCTGATAAACTTTATGAAGTGAAGCTTCAAATCAGAGAAGTTGTGGTAGAATGGAATAAACAGTATCTACAGCATGTAGGTGAGGTTTCTACGATGTCACATTTTGCTGGGTGTTTCACTAAAACTATACCATTTTTGCCCTGCCTTACTGCTCAGTCAGGAATATTTCTAAACTGAACTGGTTTAGGAAAGGAAGAGGAAGGACCCAGATGAATTACAGAAAAGCTACAGATTGAACAAGTGAAAAATAACATGATGCCCTTAATTATACCTAGCAGGGTGCAGCTGACCTAAACCATGAGTTTAAGTTTTCTTCTGAGAACAGTTAAGTGCTTTGGGAAGATCTTTGTTAGACTTTGTGTTTCTTTCTGAAAATCCTCAGTTCTGCCAGCCTACCAAAGCAGGTTGTTGATCTGATTCAGCTTGAAATTCTTTTTATCTTTCAGTACTGCAAACAATGATGTTTTCAGCCAAACTAATGGATCACAAGTAAGGACTCTTTTCTTTCATTCTTTTTAAAGGCAATTCAGTGGATTTGAGGATTTTACTATTTACTTTTAAAATCCAGTGATTGACCAACTACATCCATGTCAAATACATACATGGTAGTGGTGTCAGCGAGAAGCTTTCAATTTCCACATTACAAGCTGTCAAAATTGATTTCACATGATAGCTGCAGGAATCCCCACTGCCATTCAGCACCCCTTTCTTAACTCATTCCAGGGCCTATAGTACATGCACGTAGGTGGCTGCTTGGGATTTACAAATGGTTAACTACTAAATTGCATGCCAAGAAATGACTGCTAATTTACGAGCAAGGTAATTGGTTAATTTAGCTCAAGTAAGGAAGATACCTCATACCTCAGTACTATAAAAACTACACTATTTATAGATATAAATTTTCATAGGCACACAAAGTATCTTTGTGTGAGAGTTGTTATTATCCACAGAAACACAGAATATTCGTGGTTGGAAAGGACCTCCTAGATCACCAAGTCCAACCATACCCATAACAAAAAAACACCTGAATACCCTCATCAAACACGGCTTCAAAACCACAAGATAACCCCCTACATGCCTGCCACTAGAGCGTGTCCTGAAGCACCAGGTCTGCCCGTTTCTTAAATACCTCCAGGGGTGGTGACTCGACCCCCTCCCTGGGCAGGCTGTTTCAGTGTCTCACCACTCCTTCTGTAAAGAATTTCTTCCTAATATCCAGTCTAACCCCCCCCTGCCACAACTTCAGACCATTTCCTTTGGTTCTATCAGTAGTTACTGATCCAAAGCACATTAATTCTGTATGCTAAGTAACATTATAAAAAAGGAGGCACAATTCATCAGCACTTATGTTGATTCCAGGTTACAGTATTTTTTTTCCTCTGAATGAGGGGGATGCATCTGCAAGTTAAATAATATGCTGTTAGCAAAAATTCAGTGTTGTCTGAGTTTGAGAAGAAAATCAGAGACGCCTGTCCCCTCAGTACTTGTACACAGAATACCTTGTTTCATTGAAAAGTGACATTAGGATAAAGTAATTCTCCTTCTGAGTATCAAACAACAGAACTTGGAGGTTGTTTCGCTTTCTGGCGTGTCAGATGCAGAGCACATCAAGAAGGTTCACATATTGGTGGAAACAGGATTATTATTTGGTTTAACATTAAAAATCTCTCGATCTCTGCCGATAGATTACTCTCTGCCCAGCCTTTTTTGCCTTCTGTGAAAAAGGGATTGCGGTTTGTTTTTTTTTTTCCAGGGGCAGTTCTATTTCAAATGGCAGTCCAAAGGCCTGCAACCCGGAGGCACCAATTGTGACCGCAGTTACCTGCAGGAGGAATGGTTTACTGAATTTAAAAAGGACACAGCAGGCTATGGCTTTTTACTGAAATGTTTGAGCGGTCTTGGATTCGTTACGATCCCAGTACTGTGTGCAGTACTGGAAAAGACTGGGCATAGGTAGCCAGTGCCGTGGAAATAATAGAAGACAGCAGCTGTGCTTTAGCTTTGTGCTTAAGAAGTGGTGATACTTTTTGCTATGTCTGATGTGTCCTCACTTCATTAAGGTCTGTGTAGTAACTTGTTCATATTCTCTCTCTCCAAAGAGCTGGAATGCAAAGCCAAACCTACCTGTCCTCACAGCAGTTCCTTCTGCCCCGGTCTTAGTGGAAATAGAAAACCTCCCAAGGAGCCCAGGAGCCAGCCAGCAAGATAAGAAGTGGTATGTTCTGCTTTCCTGGGAAGTGAATTTTGCTTGCTTATGCATGATTCAAGTGGCTGTTTCTCTATCTGCACTTAGAAGTTGACAGTCAGGTTAGTGATGATGCAGCCATTTGTTGCTGTGAAGGTAGTGTGGGGAGGTGAAGACAGCAGGCTTAGTCACTGCCAAAGAAAGGAAAATTCCTTCAGGAGTTGAAGAAACTATTAAATCAGGAGCAGAATTTTCAAGTCTTGGAGAGAGCTAGGTCTTTCTCATTTGCCATAATGCTTCTCGTAACCCTTTGCTTGGTATCGTGGGGCCAGAGGACTTACCTTCATCTTTAACAAAATGCAGAACCTTGTATCCTCATGAATCATCTTTTGAACCTTTTGAAATGGGCCAGCTGATTTTTTTTTCATTACCTTGGGTAGAACAGGAGCTTGAGGAAAATGACACAAGCTGAAGATAAGAGCTTTGATTGATTTTGTGATCAGAGTATTTGTTTTATGGATTGGATGCATTGCAAAATGAGGAGGATTTGTTTGAAAAATATACATGTCATTTATTTTAAAGTAATTCTGTATTGCAAATCTATTTCAAAACTAAAACTGATGTGTAACAAACGCAGTACTTGTGCACATGTCATCTTAACTTTAGCAGTTTCTTGTCCATTCAGAGGCAGTTATGGCTTATCCTAGAAAGGTAATTCTCGTTTATGCGAGACTCTGCAGCAGCGGAAATGATGGAATAGAGCAACACAAAAGCTCTTATCCTAAGCAGTTTCAGCCCTCAAGAGAAATTATCCTTCTCCCATTGTCAGTTATATGAACCGACTTGGCTTCGCTATCTCTTAAGAGTAGATGACACCCGTTTCTAACAGTACAATGACAAATGTAATCTGATTTTGTAAATCTTACTGATTAAAGACTTAATACTGTGGATTTTGGATTATAAGGGGGATGGTGATTCTGCTTGATGTGTTGCATTTGTTGAAGTTTCAATCAGAACATGTGATCAATGCTGTTTTTCTTTCTTTTGCCCTTGATTCGTCTAGTATCTGAAATCTGTGCTTGTCTATGGTGAGATCCTGTTGATCGCTCGATTCCTTCCATGGTGGTGGGTGAAAGGTGGTGGTTTCTTTATTCTTCAGCATTCTCAATATGGTTTATTTTTACTCTATCAGTCTAATTGCAAGATGTGTGCTAGAAACTGGTATTTCCTTTGGTGGAAATGTTTGACTCTTGCTCCAAAAAGCTCTTCTTGGGTATCTGATTCATGCTACTGCTATTGCGAGTTTTGCAAGGCTTCTGTTGCTTACTGAAATCCTGCTGCTTTTCTTTGGAAGCAGAGAGGGCTCTGTAGCCAATCTGTTTCAGTTTTGGTCCTGGTACGCCTAGTTTAGGATTAAGAACTCGTGCCTTGTCTGTCTTAACATTGTCAAGGAATCTAAGTGTGGGCGCCAGCTGCCGCAGTGTGTAGCTTTTCTACAGAAGAGTGGGAGTGAATATAAAATATACCTGCACGTAACCCAAAACAGTATGCCATAAAGAAAACAATCTTCTTGGCAATTGATGTGTTTTAATCAAGTGTAGTGCTTATACTGTATATGTGTTATGTTTCTTAGAGACATATTATTATTGAAAGCAGTTGTATTGTGGCAACGAAGTTTTAATGTGTTCACTGGAAACAGTACGGCCTGTACTAAAGGGCAGATCCAGCTGTAGGAAGCAGACAACACCTGGGAGCTGAGTCAGCAGTTGAGCTACATTCTGGTTTCCTAGCTAGGAAGTGGGGTTAGGTTAATATAATTGCCAGCACATATGTATTTATTGTGGGGGCTGTGACTTGGCTGTTGCGCCTTCAAGTCGGTTTCTCGGTGCTACTAACAAAATCTCTTTTCAGCTGCTACTGTCTTTAATTGGCCTGTTTCTGCATGAATTATCTTTACTTTCTGTCAGAAAAATAGTCTTCTTTTAGAGAGAGTTTGCCAAGGTTTGTTGAGAACACCAAAATCTTTTGGACGGGGGATTTTGTAGATGGTTAGATTGAAGGGGTTTAGAAGTAAGGTCCCGACCTCATGAGTTTCTGTGCTCTGCTTGGCAGATGCCTGTATTGGCTACCTTGCAGCTTAGATCCCTTCCTAATGGCAATGTTTCCTTTAATTTAAAATGTTAATGCTGCAGCTGCCAACAGCAGTTGTGCCAGACTGTAGCATATACTTTGCCAGGTAGGGAAGGATTTTAGGATTTTTTTTTTTTCTTTGCTCCATTCCTTTAATGTTGCCAGTACTGGAAAACTGTACTGGTCTGCAGTGGCCTTGAAAATACTAGCTGCAAGTCAGGGAAGCCTAGAACACAGTCAGTGTCTTCTAACTGTAGTCTATTCTCAAGAAGCTGTTTCTGTGCTGAGATAGGACAGGAAACAGGGTGAATGATTTTTTTCCTTTTTGTGGGACAAGTAAATGATTTTTTTTTTTTTGCTTGCTAGTGGATGTAGCTTTCACTTAACTGCTTAACTTTCTTAAATCAGAAAAAAATGGGAAAATAATACAATGAACTGTTGAAGATTGTAGCCTTGAGTCTTCACAGGTCACTTTCTCAGCATATTTCATGAAAATGAAAACTCTGAATTTGCGCATGGGTGACTTTTTTATAAATCCAGTCTCTTTTCTAAAGGAGGACTATCCCTGAGCATTAATCATTTACTGCTGTTGAACCCTGCATGCTTTTCTGCTTCCCTGCCTTCACACGTCATCTTCCAACTCCCGTGCTGGCTGCTTGGCTGTTCTGGCAGGGCTGGGCATGTTGCACCAGGCTTTCTGGAACATGAGAAGGTGGAATATGATCTGGGGCCTGTCCAGGACCCCTCTAGATGAACAGCAACAATGTTTCTACTTTGTTTAGATTTGGATCATTAAACAGAGAATTTACATTAAACTGAAAGAATATGTTTCTCTTAGGAATTGCCTTTCTTGGTTACTTTGAGAGTGTGCTATTTTCCAAGCACTTTTTTGATACCTGCCTGTACCTTGCATCAGCCTCCACTAAAGCACACCAGTTCAGGATCCTAGTACTCCACAGACAACACATCACAGTCCATTTTTTAAAGTCTTTCAAAATTTCAGTAAATTGCTTATCCCTGTTGCTTTGGAGTTGCTTGGGCCAGAGGCCTTACAGTTTTCTAGCTAAGGGCTCCTGCATAAAATATTTTTCAAAACACTGTTTAAAGTGCTGTGTGTGCTCCCCCACTCCTCTTTCTAGCGTTTGGAGAACTTTAATCCACCTGTGGCATAGACTGGCCATAAGTGTGCATGGCATTTTTGTGGGTTTTGTTTTAGGAATTCAAAATTTTAAGTTTATGAACTGTTATGCCTTCATATGCAAAATTGGAAAGCAAGGTATTAGTTTGTAGTGTGACCATTTTGAAAATGGATCTTCTTCTGACAAAGTTAATCAAGTACAGCTACAGTCAGCTTCCTCAGTAGTCTTCAGTCCCGTAGTCACCTAAATTGCGAATGACGTGTGTGCTCTACTGTTTGCTCCTGCACAGTAATGCTCAATTCCAAGTTTCTGTTTTCTTCTCCTTATTTGTTAACTTGCATTAGAATCTACACTGAAAACTGATATGGCTTATAGATGCTTGTTTCAGGGTGTACATTTGGAGCTGCCACTTAAACCCTTTCAGCTTCCTGCAACTAAAATGTGCTCTGTACTTGGGAGGTTTGTTCCTTCATCACATGATTTTCCTCCCATCTGAAAAATGCACATGGTTCTTGCTCAGTTTTGTGAAGTGTTTTGAAATATGAAGTGCTTTTCATTTGGCAAGATGAATATATACTTGAGATGGATTGGCTTGTCATTTCAGACTACTGCAAAAATGTGTATGATACTGAGCAGAAAAAGGGTTTATTTGACAGTGTCATGTGCACATACACTTGCATGCCTCTTTCCTTCAGTATTTACCTTCCAGCAATGCCCTTTTTCCTTGCCTTTTTGCATCCTGCTTCTCGTCTTTACCTTTGCTTTACTTTTCCACCCCCTTTCCTGTCGGTACCTGTTTACTAATTGTGCCCCCTCCCGCTCCCCAATGATCCAGGCCCTTTGACGCTGCCGACAGCTGCCAACGTGGTGGAATCCTGTGGGACGCGTGGGCCCCGGCGAGGACCCGCGCCGCGGACGGACAGCGCCCCGCTTTTGTCCATGAGCGCAATGTGAAGAATGTGGGAATGCGTAGCGGTGCTGGTACCTATGCTGTCCAAACCACCATGACCAGTCTCTGAGACCTGGGCCTTGCTGGAGTTTGAGACTGCTTTCTAGCAGAGGCTGGAAAATGACGTTTTGAGCTGTCTCTGAGATAAGGACAACAGACCCAAAAGTGACTTTAATTACGAAGGGTCTGCGTATTGTGCTGTTGGTGTTTAGCCTCTAAAGAAAAAACAACATATAGACCAGAAGCCACCCATTGCTCTTCCTTTCAAAAGAGTGTGTGTGTATATATATATCTTTTGAATTGTGTTAAGGTTTTCCTTAACAATTGAAAGTTTTAATTTTTAATTAGCTGGATTTGAGAGCCATACGGGAAGTCACGTTAGCAATAAAACTACACGTGCAACTAGTGAGTTACAATGTGGTTTCAAAGATCTCGGAGAGACAGAGGATGCAACTACCCCTCCTTTTGAGCGATGGTTATTAAAAAATGTCCAAGATAGATGGTTGATCTGAAAACTAACCTTGTGGGTTTTTAACAAGTCCTCTTGTGAAAAATATTGTTTGGAAATGGAATAGAATTATTTTAATTTTTTAAGAATAAAATTATCAGAACTCCTGAAGAGGCAAAGAGTAAATTTTTTTTTTTTTTCCCAGAAATTTTTATTTCTTTTTTGCTGCTGTGTTTTCTGACAAACATCAGTTCCAGCATATGGTTCATGAGGTTAATTATTAAGTCAGAGGTTAAGACTTCAGCTTCATGGTTCATTGGTGTTCTTGGGGGCCTTTAACAACAGAACTACTACCTTTCCCCTTGAACACACTGTGTTTTCATGTGTTTTCTGAAATTAGCTGCTTTTAAAAAGAGGAATAATTGTGGTAGAACGCTTTTAAAATTCACTTACATTGGGCTTTTAGGATAAAGAGGGTGTTTGAATGATTTTCAAATTGTTTGAGTAAGTTTCAAATTGCCAAAGAGCCCAGAAGTACAAAAACATTATTCTTCAATTTATCCAGCCCTGAAGAACCAAGAAAGTAAATCTCCAGCAGGACATAGTATTTCCTGAGATACTTTGGCCACCTTACCCTTGCATCTGACGGGGGAAAAGAAAAGATAGATGAGTCTCTATTTTACAAATCTGCTAAAAAAAAGATGGATATGCAAGCTACATGTTAAAGATCTGCGGGATCTACAGAGGTGATTAGAGCAATCTATTGTGCTGGCTTTAGTTTTAGAATTTGCAAGGTCGATGTTGCAAACAGTGAAGCAAACATTTTGTTTCTTTTTAATGAAGTTTCATATGAATATGTAAATGAAAACAGGTTTTAACTTTAAAATATATAATTTCAGTGTAGTTGAAGGAGAAACCACTAATTTGAGTGCAGGAATTTGGGATCGTTGTTTTAAAAATGCAAGAATGTTTTTATAATAAGTCACTGTTTTATCACAGAGTTTTAAGTTCAGATGTGTTGTGTAGCGGTCAGGCCACTGCAAGTTCTTCACTCCCTCCAGGATGTCCATGTCTCCCTTGTCCAGGGGAGCCCAGACCTCGACACGGCACTCCCCAGGTGTCTCGCCAGTGCTGAGTATCCCAGCCCTCTGTCACTGACAGCCCTGGGACTAGCAGCAAGTTTGGTAATTAAAGCTCTGGCTACAGTTTTCGTAGTAGATATTTTGCATGACAGCGTTGCTCCTTGAGATTCAGTACAGTGGAAGCAACTCTGGTTGTCTGCAATACATCTGCCTTTAGAATTGATCTGGGTTCACATGCAACAAGTTTCATGCTTTTGCTATGTGGCTTTGAATCTCATGTACATCCTGAGGGTTGATTTTGCTCTATGCTACACTTATTTTAGTGTGACTTCTTTGACTTAGGGAGAATTATTTTGGTTTTCACTAGGCTAAGTGACCACACTAGTACCAACAACACTTACTGTGTTTTTAGAGGGACGAGTCACATGCTCTAACAATAACAACATTGAGGAAACACATGGATGTCTTTCTAAACAGTATGGTGGTGATGGAGATTTGCTTACTATCCACAAAGGTTTTGCAGCCTGCACCTTTTCCTCAGGATGTTTTCTTTCCTGTAGTTGTTGAATTGTATATATTACTCTATGTCAGCATTTGGAATTATCTTCAAACAAATGGGAGGCAGCAGAAGTCTTGGAACGTGGAACTCTGCCTGCTTGATTAGAAACCGAATGTGTATGAACAGTCTCCATTTGTAGGATCACACATCTCCAGGATTTTTTCTTTTGTTTTCCTCACTTTAAAAGGATAAGAAAGTTTGTTGTTTTTTTTTTTTTCCCCCTGAATATTTTGCATTTTTGTTTAGGAAACAAATCTGAAAAGGTGACAGGCTTAAATTTACTACTCTTCTTACCTTCAGGTACAACATAATTAATTTCCTTCATTTTGGGGAAGTGTTAAGCTATTGTACTACCTTGCAGAGACAACGTGAAAAACTATTCTGAGTCACCACCAGTCTGAAAAAAGTAAATTAGATTGCATGGTGCTCCATGCTGTTTCAAATTAGATTACGTGCAAAGAATTCTCTTGAAGCACACTTGGATAGTTGATAGGTTTTGCAGATTGTATTTCATAAACTAGAATCAATTACTGTTTTGTTTTTCAACTAGGATTTTTTTGTTGTTGCTAAATCATACCCTTTGTAACTGACAGTTTTCTCAGTCGTGTCATGCACTGTATGCTGTATGGTACACACTAATAATATGT
The DNA here is from genome assembly GCA_013399075.1 of Chloroceryle aenea. Classification (NCBI taxonomy): domain Eukaryota; kingdom Metazoa; phylum Chordata; class Aves; order Coraciiformes; family Cerylidae; genus Chloroceryle; species Chloroceryle aenea. The sequence continues at coordinate 118,385 of VWZY01002575.1, read as the reverse complement.
TTGTCAAGCAAAAAGAAGAAATAATGCAGTAGCTAACTCCCTGAACTGTGGCAATTCCCTGAGCATGGAAGGACTTCTGTGTGATTTATTAGTTCGTTGACAAACTTTGCCATGAACTAAACCCCTTGATTATTCCCATATTCATAATTCTTTGTATGGCTTGAACACCTAGTGTCATTTATCAGTTTTTCCCTCAGAATATTTCTTAAAATATTCTGATAGAAGTTGGTTTTGAAAACATAAAGCCTGGCACTCAATACTATGTGGAGTTCAAATATCCCTTTGTATGTGGGTAAACACAGGAATGTGGAAAGCTAATGTAATGCCCCTTTCATTCTTGAGTACTGCACACTGACTGTTGTAGAAGCCCTACTTTTCCTGGGAGGCTTTTTATTATTTCCCTTATGATTGGCCTGGCAGTTCATCAGTGTTTTGTAAGGGAAGTCAGCATGAGATAATATTTTCATCTCTGCACTGCATTTCTTTTTACTTCTGTAGACTGGCTTTTTATGGAGCCTGCATGGTAGACTTCCTGCAGATCCTCTGAAGAGGTTGAACAATCTGGGTGGCCTCAAACAATTTAATGTTTTTTGGGGAGCTCATCTTTTGCATTTGCACATTCCAGTGGCTGAGTATCTCCCTAGTATGATTTTCCTCTTGTGTCTGCCCATCTCAGGGTGGCTGAGTAGGTGTTTCAGATGTCCGAAGGCAAAACAGTCAATTCCTACATGACTCTTGGTTTAGGAGGCTTCTCATGAGTGTGCCTAAAATTCATTTGGTTTCCCCCAGGCTCCTTTGTGATGCAGGGGTGAAGCTGAAGGGGCTCACCCCAGTTGTCTGTGCTGCCTCAGCCAGTTCTCCATCAAATGGCAATAAGGTTTTCTACAGACTTTCATCACCTAAATGTAAATCGTACCATACTATTGGAGTAATGCTGAACATTGAGTGTGCCTTTGAATATGGCACCAGATTTCAAGACTGCCCTTCTCTCTAGTAGGCAGGTTTTTGAATCAGCTCTCTTCTCTGTCTAGTAAATGTTACTGCGGGGGGGGGGAATTGTTAGTGTAATTATCCTGGCAATTTTCTAATGAAGATAAATCTTTTTCACTTTTTTTTTTTTTTTTTTCTCCTTCACTGTTATGCAATGCTAAGAAACGCATTCAAAGATTACAGTGCAAAGAAGTGTTACTGGTGCTCTACATCAACATCATGTTGTGTGGAGTTCATAGGAGCTTCAATGTACCGTGGCTTCAGCACCTTTCTGTGCTGCAGGCAAAATCTGAACTTCCTATACTGATTGTCATATTAAACATTTGGGAGGCTATTTACAGAAAGCTGTCAGAAAATAGGAAGAAAGGTGTGAAACTGTTTCATGTGAAACCATTTTCACTCATGCATAGGCATCCTCTGATAGTAAGGGATGCAATTCAGTCTCACTTTCTTTGTGGCCTTAATTGGAAGAGCATCTATTCCTGCCTGTTACTTCTAATAATTGAAATTCTCTGTATCTGTTATTCCACCCCTGGCAAGACTGTCCCCTGCGTGCCATTTCCTATTAGTGGAGCACAGAGAGGCTGTGCAGTATGTTGAAAAGTTTCCTATTTACTTTGCTAGTAGTTTCTTACTCCACTGCTTTAAGAGAATCAAGCAAGTGACTTCAGTTTGCCTTAAGATGATTTGTATGTTATTAGTACTAAAATGGTGATATCCTGTAATGTGTTTCAGAGGTATATATTTTACACTGGAAGGATTCTTCTGGGTGGTTGAGCTGGAGGGAGGAGGAGTTTGTTTTTTTCCTGGGGCCTCTGGTGACATGGGACTGCTTCCAAATTCAAGGGGCTGGAGGGAGGCAAGGGGCATTAACCTGGTAGCGATAAGGGAGGATCTGGTCTAAACTGTCAGGTAGGAGGTGCCTCCATCTGCGCGGAAGGGTAAGATCTGGTATGGTGGGTACTTACTTGGTATGATTGTTCTCATCTCTGGGACAGGAATTCAGAAATGATTGATTTTTCTGCTTAAACCAATATTGTGACCAAAACGTATGAAAGTGTGATCATTGATTGAAAGGGGTGACAATGAAATGGCAGCTGTGTACACAGGCTGTCTGATGAACCGGCATCTTCTGCGGCGGTGGCTGTTTCTGTGTTTGGTTCAGTTCGCTGTTAGGACTGCTTTAGCTGTTCCTGAACTTTGAAGAGGTGGATAAGATTCCTGACTGTGCACAACATGAGCATCATAATAGAACTCTTGGTTTAGTAACTGTTTTTTCTATTTTTGTTGTAAATACAGATGGTGGGATGAAATAAAAAGGGGACATTTCCATTAGAAAGCAAAGGAGGTGAAACAAGTGATACTAACAGGGTACAGGGTACATGCTGTGGTTCACTTAAAATACTGTGACTGTTAAGATTTCATTCACGTCTCTGCCCAAGTTAATAAAGCTGAAACTAATTAGTTAGAGTTATGTCTAACTCTGAGACCGTGTCAGGGCAGACCTGTCAGTGCACCCTTCTGCCCTCTGCTCTGTTTACAAGTGTTGAGTGAAGTACTATACAAATAACTTTTTGTGAACAGTGTCAACTTCCCTCCTCGTAACTTCTCTTTCTCTGGTGTAAAAATCCTGAGGAATACCTTGAGTTTGTTAGGAAAAAGTTCAGATGTCTGTTGCAGAAAGTGTATTTAATGGATAAAAACTTCCCTCCTTCCCTTTTCACTTTTTTCACTGCTGTGTGATGAAGCAGCAGGCAGTGTGGACCTGCTCTGTTACAATGTCACTTCTATAGACATGAAATGCTCCCTTTTTGGTTTTGTTTGTTTTGTGTTTAATTCACTGTAAGTCTGTTAGTTACCTGAAACAGTTATTACAGAATGTGTCTGATTACCAGAAGACAGCTTGAAAAAAGAGATGGTGTGTGTTAAAGCTTTTTCTTGTTACAGGAGGAGTGGTAACATGATTCTACATATCTCTCTCTGCCCATCTTTCTGCCTTTGCAGCATACCTCTTGTTGATCTGCTAGACAGCACGGAGTTGCCAGAAACCTGTGTTGACGATGCCATAGGCCGTCCAGTTGTTGGCTTGGCAACAGGAGATTCAGAAGAGGCTCTTAGTTGCCCTCATCCTGGCACAAAGGAAGCTGCTTCTGAAAAAGCAGACTCTGATCGTAAGCAAACTTACAGATTTTTCCCTATTATCATGATGTGTGGGGTCACAATTAACTGATTAGTTGTTGAGAAGTTATTTCCTTAGATTAATCCAGAAGCTCCCTTAGATTATATGCATAAGCACAGTTTTACTCACCACTAGAACAACGGTCACTCAGCTCTGCCCAATTCAACTGGAAGCATCTTATTTCCAAGGACAGAGGTTCGAGGGAAGTGTCAGTTTCTCATGGGATCTGACTTCAGCCTCAAGTAGAGTGAAGTGCAACCATCTGAGCAATCAGCTGTTGCTGCATGCTGGTCGCACTGTCACTGGCTGGATAACCTGCAGGAGTGCAGAGTGTTGTGATTAGGTACACACAGTCTGTAGACTTTTGACAGTTGGGCCAATAGCTTCCCCCATCCCTGTGCTTTTTTCCATACGGATGGAATGCTATTTCAGGAAGGATGCAGGTTGCAAGTCAGATAACTCCACGGTGTCAATGGAAAGATATCTTTTCTTTTTCAGCATTTGAAGACACATTCCTAAAACTGAAACAGCTGGAGACAGAGCGCAGCAGCCCTGTGCCAAGTGACCGTCCCAACGTAAACATAAATGTACAGGTACCTGGGCTTCTTTCCTTCTGGCAGAGTCACTGAGTTTTGTTCGGGTCATTCTGAAAAGTCTTCCGCTTACTGTGGGCTATTTGCAAGATATTTTTTCTTTAGTAAAATCAGCGAGTAATATTGAGGGATAGTAAAGGAACTACAAAGGCTTTGTTGTCTATAAACCTGCATGTGACAGGGCAGTGAGGTGAAGCTGGGGGACAGAGGTGTATGCACACATATGCAGACTGCAGCCGAATGGAATTTTCTGAAATCAGTGGGAGTATAAAGCATAAACACCTCAAGTGTTCCTCCGTTGCCTTTATCTGTGGGTTACTAACTGTACGGTGTTGTATAATTCACCCTCACTTTTGAGGGGGTGAGCTACTTTTCTGGTGTTTTTCAGTTGCCTTTGGTAACCCTCCCAGAATGTTGTTTTGACGTTTTGTTTTGAGTCAGATTTGCTGATGATCTGTCCCTCCTGTTAAGTAACCAGTTTTTACCTGCTCTCTGGAGTAGGTGTTAGTGCTCTGTGTGTTTACACAGAGAGGAGTGATGTGTTTTGATTTAGCACTCTCATAAATCATTTCCACAGGCAGCTGACCTGAAGTATGAGTTTCGGTGCCCTGAACAGGGCAAGGGCGCTCTCTTCTCTCTTGCTCCTCTTGGCTCTGGCTTCCCTGGCTTCCTTCTCTGTCATCTCCAGGAATCATTTCATGTTTCAGTGAACCAATGTAGCCTACATAATGGCAAACAAAACATTTTACCTGTTTCTGTTTTGAACTTTTTGTTAAGGTATGGGTTTGTTTTTTTTGTTTTGTTATGTTTAACAACTTCTTTAAGTTGTTAAGTAGTGAATTAAGTAGGCTCATGGAAGGGGTCAAAGAAATGCCAAGAGTCATAGTGAGAATTAATGTTGCTAGAAGGGAAGGAGAGGATAAGATCCTCCTTTGACAGCAGCAATGAACTTCCATAGATTCACTGGATAACTGGATATCAGACAACTGCACCCATGGAAGATATTCTTGTTTTTAATGAGCTTTAAAAAATTTGGAATTTAAATTTTCCCTTACTCTTCTTCCCCCAGTGTTAAAGCTTTAGGTGCTTTATTGCATTTTGAACAAGCAGAGATGGTAAAACACCTGGCAGTGTTATCTCTGCTTGTACTACCCTCCCTTGCAGGGAAGCCCGAGGATTTATTTCACTGTGAAGCAGCCATGATTTTCTTGCTTCCTCAGTAGTAAAATGAACCAGGTGCCACGGTTGCAGTTCAGTGTTTGGCTGAGCCCATTCCTGAGTATTTGTCTTCCCCTGCTGTGTGAGAGGGCACAGACAGCTGCTTAGGTGTGCTTGGTGCTGGGGTCTCTTTGGCTCATGTCCCCTTTAAGAACTGTTGTCAGGGATGCTTCGGGCACCCCTCTGCATGGTGAGTGCATTACAAAGATTACCAGGTCTCTAAGAAGATTAGTCAGTAGCCTCTAGCTCCTGTTATGCTGAAACACTGCCTCCACATAAACTAGAGCGAATGAACATGCTTAATTTCAGAATATTTTTGCTTATTGAGCTGTGTTTTAGTTTGGGCAGAGACAGGGAAAAAACATTTAGCTGGTTAGACGGAGAGGACAGAACAAAAATGACTTGGTGGTTTTTAAATCACAGCTAATACATATTAAGCAAGATAAGATTCCTGTAATGAGCTAATCTAACAAACAGCTGCCAATACAGTACAGTCAGTTATCCAGCTGCTGGTATATGAGGTGCTAAGTAACTGGCTACCAGAGGTTACAGATACTGGGGTAATAGTAACTTTATTAATAGAGAGCCAGAACATTTGCATAAATGAGACATAGGTGATGTATGGATTGACAGTTTGCAGATGATTCTTCCTTTGCGTAAAAGAGATTTCAACTTTCAGGAAGAAAGTGCAAGTTGTACTATGAAAACGTAAGTGTAGATTCATTGATGATTCTCCTTGGGTAGAAAAATGGAGTAAAGCTTTTCAGCCGATGGTGTAGCTTACCAAGAAGTCACTTGAGAGTGTTAAAAAGTTAGACAAAGATTAGACACTCTTTCTGTATACTTTAAATTCTGTATGTTTCAAAATGCAAAGACATGTAGGTTACAGTAGCACCAACTGAGCACACCCTGTTGTGATTAAGGATGAAGGTTAATGGTTTGAAAATGAATCCTGAAAAGAGTGACCTAAAAATAACTATTAAAAATAACTTACACAAACACAATAACTGTTGTTTTTCCTGCTTTTGAAGACTGCTGTCAGAAAAAGAAAGTATTTCCAGTCATGGTGTTTGTTACAAAATGCACCTATTGGCTCATCTCCTGCACCTCTGTTCTTACTCTGTTTGTAAAAGAGGGGTTTGTGGCATCTATTGACAACTCAATGGGACTGCAGTGTATCCACTAAAACCTGGCAATAAGCTTAGATCTTGGAGCTTGCTGCTACTTCAGATGAACACAGTGTTCTCTCTGAAACAATTTCAGCATGTCTCATCTCCCCTAAGTCTTACCAGTGCCTAAGAGAACTACCTATCTACAAACAGTCACAGCATATAAAACACTTGGTAAAATACATCTGGGGAAAGCCTTGGCTTTCTGCTAAGGAGGGCAGAGCTGCATCTTCATAAGCAACACTGTCAAATGCCAACAGACTGTTCACTTCAGCTTTCTCAGTCGAAAATCTTTATTTCCCATCAGGGTCAGGGATGGCCTGACAGTCGTCTTTATGTAATTCTGTATTTACAATCAATCAAGACTGATTTTTTTCTGATAGGGAAATATTTATCTAGCTATCTCTGTTCTTTTTGAGAAAAAGAGAAGTCTTTCTAGAATGAGCGCTGGGTAAGCGGGGAATGAATGGCTTCATTCTTTGCTGCTGCTCCCTGCCAAAATCTGTTGGGATGGAAGAATGCAACTTTGTCCTTTCCCAGCTTTCACTAGCACAGTGACCAGATCTGACAAAAGAGAGCAAAGAGTTCTTAAACACACTGAGGCTCTGCTTTCATCAGCTTCTAAAGTGAAATGAACAATAAAAAGTTCACCCTCTTTGCCCATGTTCAATTTCTGCTCCAGAGTAAGAAATGTAAGGAAATGAGGGGTTTATTTTTCTGGATTTGTTGTGATTTGTAAACACGTGGAAATTGCTCCAAAATGTGCTTGTATTAGACTCCATCTCCCTGCACAAGGTGATTTTCAGTGGCACCAGAAACGCTGCTTGAAAGCACAGAGGACTGGGATCGCACACCCTGCTGCTTCCCTTCCCTTTTTACATTGCTGCCTAGCTGGATGGATATTTTGATGGAAGAACAGAGTCCAGATATAGTCTGTTTGGTATAAGGAAACAATAAAAAATTGTAACAAGCTAGAGTATTGACAAACCCCAGCAGCTTTACTGTTTGATGTGAGCTGCTGAAATGTTTTGTAAATTAGATGTCTTGAGGCATTGCCAGGTACCAGATGCTTTCCCCTCTAGCTATATGCTCTTCCCACTAAAAACTCAGTAAAGTACCAGTGCTTTTTTCAAGCACAAAATAGAAAGGATTGAGAAAAAATTATCTTCAGTATTGATGGAAATATTTCCTTGGTGATAGATTAAAATTAATTGATTACATTAAAATATTTCTTAATAGTACTAACCTTTTCAAAAATGGTGACTCTAATTGCTAATAGACTGGAGTGGCCTAATTAAACTGATTGTTCAGGTGGAGGAAGCTGAGAGGAAGTTAAAACACAAAATCATGCTTAAAGCTCCAGTGTACTGGTGTGCTGTTAAAATAATGAAATTCACTGTCTTACTGATACTGGAATAATGCATCAGAAATTCTGTGCAGGGACTGTTATATACAGCACATGATTCAGTAAAGTGCAGGGTAAGGATTTAAAGATTATCATAGTTGGGGACTGAGGCTGTATAAATAATAATGATTAATTGTAATTATTCTAGACTTTTGACAATTCTAGCAGCTTCTAAAAGAAAACCACTGACATGTTTAATAAATAAATTTTTCTGTTAGACTTTATGAATTATATGAATGTGCATCTTTTAATGTCTGCAGGCAGTAGTCATTAGCAGGACTGGTGGCTGGCCCTTATACCTTTTTATATTGACTCTGACCTTTGAATATTTTGCAAACTTCATTGCTGACTGGGGTCAAAATTTTGAAACAGGTTCTCCTTCAGATAGTCTCATAAATTCCTTTCTTGGATATCCCAAAAGGTGATTTAGAGGAAGATGAGAAAAGGAAATGTTTTCACCCTCTCTAAGGACCAAATACCTAGAAGTTCTGACTAGCATTTCCATTGAATGAAAAAAGCTAAAAGTGGATGGAGAGTTGCTGAGGGGACAAGTATTTGCTTCTCTTTAACTTTCTCCCCTGCATGCTCTCTGTCTGATGGGCTTTATTCCTTATGGACACGCTGCACTTGGTGCAATTAGGAGAGCAGCAGGACTGTGTCTTCTCCAGGGTGTGTCGCAGAGCTGTCTTCACCAGCGAGGGTGGCATATGGTAAGGAGAGCAGGACTCTGTCTCCCCCTGCTGAGTCATACCCTGAAGAAAGGTCACAAGGTTTAGTTTCCACTCAGTTAATTAACTTCTGTCACTAATCAAATAGTAATTAGTAGACTGAATGCTTAATTAACAATTTATAATTTAAAAAATCAATTCATGTAATATACTGTAGTGAAAGGTATCTAATTTTTAATTGTCATCATGTATTTGGCTGCCAGTTTTCTCCAATATAATCAGTGATGGGAGAGGTAGCTAATAGCACATTAAACTGTTGTTCTAATTTATAAGTCAATTATAAGGTAAAAATCTTCCCAAGTTGCATTTGAGAGTATATTATCAACTTACAGTTAGGCTATACTGATAAAATTCTGTGGCTGCTCCATTGATTTATCAGTAAACTAGGATGCAGGTTTAGAGCCCACGTCAGTTCTTGCGTGCTGCATTTTTAGCATAGCATCCCTGCTTCTAAGAATTGTGCTTGGTTTACGTTATGTTTTCCTTTGACTTTACACCTGAATTCCAAAATAAAGGAAAAAAAATCCTTTCATTTCAGTGTAAGTCTGGTGACTTTCACTCGGAGCCTTGTTATTTAGAGATGTAGCTGAGACTTGCATGTCTGGGAGCTGCTTCTAATAAAGATTTTTTTCACATCTAGGATGAAGTGGTAAAGTTGACAGATAAATGTCTTAACAATGCAATTGAGAGCCCAATCACAGCAGCAACCTGGCTTTCAGCAGATATCAAAAGCAATATCCTGAAGGCCCAAGCAGAAGCAGGACACAAGGTAAATACTCAACTGATAAGATCTGTGGTGTTCTCAAATGTTTTATTTCTCTTCAATTGCCTGGTGTTGGAGAAGGTGCCTTCTAGATAAAGGTGCTCCAAGAGCCGAAATCCAAGGTGGAGTAAGGGAGCCTTTCAGCCTTCACAGTAATAGTTGTCTGGTACTGGAACTGTTGCCCAAGGAGGAGTTTTCATCCTTGATGATACTGAACGTGTAACTGGACACAGCCCTGAAACAAGCCCTGGTTTGAGTGGTGGTTGACCCAGATAACCTCAAGAGGTTGTCTTCAAGAAATTATTCTGTGACTAAGACTATGCTTGTAGCAGGTTCTAGTAAATTCTGTAGCAAATAATGGTATTTGATTTGGCTACATCAGTGAATTATTTTTATTTCTGCACTGAAGTTTTCAGACAGAATTCATGTTTTAAGTCTCTGAGCAGCATGCTTCCATGCTGGAAGGGAGGTGCTTGGCTCTTCTGTGAATCCTAGAACTGAGATGAGATGAGATGGAAACAGTTATCAGAAATTTATATCTTTGTTCATTTTTTTCTGCTCAGGTATTAAGAGAAGACATTCTGACAGGTGTCAAGAATTCCAATATTCAGGATGCTTCAGCCAGGTACTGTTTAGATTGGGAAGAAATATGGGGTCCAGTTACCCATGTACAGCACTGAGAACCTGAAGTTCAGTGCAGTCTCTTAGTGGCTCGGTGATCATTGTATTTTACCTTGTCATAGTGTAGCTGAAACTGGCAAGTGTGAAGTGTTTTCAAAATGAAAACCAGTGAGCACTGTAGTTGCTAAGTTTTCTTACATACAAGGTAATCCAGATACTCTTTATTCTCCCTCCAATACTTTAATTTGATAAATGTTGTTACAACAACACCTTCAATAAATACAGTTATTTCTGATCCCTGAACACCTTCAATATAATGAAGGGGGATGGGTCTGTTTCAGGATTTTTCAAGTTGGAGGGGTTACAACATGGTTCTTGACAATTTGTGAAGTTGATGTGTCAAACCTCAAAGAGGACATAGGGATATTGAATAAAATGTGCATCTAGTAATCTCAAAAATATGCTCTAACAAGTGGTTCATGAAGAGCTTTCCATGGAAGGTTGTATCTGTTTTTTGTTTGGTTTGTTTGTTTGTTTTGTGCCAGGAACATTCTCCCATCAGGCAAAACTCAGAGCAGCCCCCCAGCAGCCAGTCCAGTATTTCAAGACCCAAGAGAGCTGCTGAAAGCAATCCCTGCCTCAAATACCTTTATTCTGTAAGTGATCCAGGAGAAATGTGTTTCGGGGGGTAAGGGAACCACATGGAGGTTATCTTGAACAGGTCTGGAAAGATGAGGAACAGTTCCTGAGCATCTAGGCTACATCTAAGCAGGTTTACCATTGCATCTTTAATTACTGTTGCAACAGTTAATCAGTGTAGGCCAGGCCTCAGGGTGGGTATCCTAGGAAGCAGTAAGCAAATCTCTTTCATCTGCTGAAGTGACTGAAATAACTGACATCCTGGCGCCCCTGGCTCTAAAGAGGAAGATAAAAGGATGGCAGGGAAGGCTTCAGGCAAGTTAGAAATAAGGGCTGAAGAAACTCTTTCGAGATAGAAGACATCGATACTGTTGGGTGTATCCACAGCTGTAGCTGAAACTATGAAAGAGAGTGGTAATCTGCAGAGGTAGTTGGAAGGCGTTTACTTCAACATAGAAACATCACTCTTCTGTCTGCCTCCTGTGGAACTGGGGTCCGGTTTTGGCTTGATCTGTCCGGGAAGCGCACTGATGAGACTGGTTTCTCCTTTCAGTAATTCGTTAAATGAGGACAACACTGCCTCTAACTGTGAGGACCTGCTGATTTCACCTACTCTGGCTCCAGCTGAGGAGGCTGCTCTTTCAAAGGTATCACCAACTGCTAGCCTAGAAGGTTTCTGTGTGTCACACTTCAGCTACTGATGCCTCCAGGCAAGCACAGCAAACTTTGCTGCATGCCTCTCATAACTCAGTGAATACCAGTCGTTAATGAATGCCAGAGAGTACTTTCTGGAGCAGGCAGGGACACTGAACAGATCTCTTCAAAGGCCATTTCTGGGTCCACTTTCAGGTTCTTTGCCTGACATTTATTTTTCTAAAGAGATCACTTTCCTCACACTGCTGGGGAGCCCCTTATATCCCAGTGATTTGATGCTTCAGGAAAGAGACTGCAGTGATGAAACTCTGACATAAGCAATTCATATCAAAGTAACCACAGAGGGAGAAGTTTAAATTGAAGTGCTTAATTGTTGTAGTCCGTTTGCCTTAAGGGTAAGGTAATTTTTTAACTGGACTCCATGAAATGCACATAATAATTCAGGGGTCAGCTTTCTTCTGTCCTCCTCCAAAACAAAAGAGGAGTTCAGAATTAGTCTGAAGTAACAGCAGAGTCTGAGGGGTTATTGCAGATCACTAAAGCTCCATGCACTTCAGCTGTTGTCCCTCTAAACCAGTATTATGTGGTTGATCCCACAGAGTAATTATCAGTTTCATCTTCTGAGTTCAGATACAGCTCACAGACCTCGCTGACCTTGTCGAAGGGTGCAGTACCCCATCTTCACACAGGAGAACGGGACAGCCTCACAGCTTGCACAGCAATGATGTTGTTCCCAGTACACTGATGAGAATAAGTGAAATGAAAAGGCTCTTAGAAAGATCATATGAAAAAACAGACCTCATCAACAGTGGTGTTCATGAAGGACACTGGTCTGTAACTTGGGAAACCACTAGAGTATTCAGCAGACCTATCTGGTTACTGCTAGGAATTCAATTCAAAATTGATTTATTCCATAGAGCACTCCAGATGACCAGGACGTTTCCTTAACATCACTGACAGAGAATCTAATTGACTTTACAGAAGCCACACCTCGGGTAAATGTATTTCAAAACCAAATTTCTTCCTTAAACATGTACAAGGGTTTTCAGTCATCATCTCTCTTCTGGCATTAGTATCTGTCCCCTGGGCTTGGATCTGCTGGGGCAGAGTGCCTTGGTGATTGACCCAGACCGCATGTGTATGCGAAGGGTGGCTGGCCTAGGGTTGTAAACCCAACAGCTTTGTAATTGAAGGAAACTGAGGCATTAACTTGTACCTGTGCCACAAGGGCCTGTACTCTTACAGTGGTACACCTGCAAGTGCCAGCCCACTTCTCAGGCTTTCGGGTAAACAGAATGACAGAATGGTAGGGGTTGGAAGGGACCTCTGGAGATCTGTAGTGCAACGCTCCTGCTAAAGGAGGCTCCCCTAGAGCAGGTTGCACAGGACTGCATCCAGGCTGGTTTCAAAAGTCTACAGAGAAATTATATATGTCTGTGTATATACTTAAAGTGTGTATATATTAAAGTAAATACTTGAAAAATAAATTCTTAAGATAAATCAGCCCTCCTGTATAGATGTTAAAAATCTCTTTTAATCCATGCCAGTGAAAAAGGTGTTCCACTGCATGCACCAGAAGGAGGGGGAAGGATTAGGACCTATAAACTGTTCACAGAAATGTGCTCTTTGTTAACTTTACCCACAAAGCAGAAGAAAAAAAAAGAATGGGTTCAGCTGCCTTTTGGAAGGGAGCACCACACTGCAACTGGTAGCGGGGTTCTGCGTGTGAGCAGCTGGCCCCTCTGTGCGGTGTGGAGTCCTCATCTGTAGCTGATCACCAGCGTGCTTCAAAGACTAACAATGGACAAATAGCAGAGATCATTTCCAGAGGCAGGATTGCTTTGGGAAGCAGTATTGTTGTTTTGGGAGGCAGGATTGTTTTGAGCATGTTCTCGGATCTTTCTGACTTTTTCTAACGAGCATTTATTTGCTTTTTGTAGGTGTCTTCTCAGCCCACAATAACACCGAGGTGGATAGTGCCAGTGAGTTATCTGACCATTCATTAACAAGAAAAAAAGAAAGCTTTTGTCATGATTAAGAAACTGGAACTCCAGTAAAACAGTAAAATATAATAATTTGTGATCATTTGTAAGCACATAAAGTAATGTACTAGACCAAAAATAAAGCAAACTAACTCAGCTGGACTAAACCAAACAACATACATATCCTGTGAATTTTTAAATGTCATTTTTTGTTGCATTATATTGCAGATAATGGCTATAAAGTTTCTTCAAGAACTTGCCTTTGGTGAAACCCACCTGTGAACTTGACAAATCTTACTTTTTACTGTTATAAATAAATCATATTGAAAAAAATCAGCTTGTCTTGTCCTGGCAGGTTTTTATTCCAGTTTCCTGTTTCATTCTTCCCAATACAGACCGGACTGATTTCCAATGGGCCTTTAGGAAATGATGTTTCATTAGCTATGAAGGCAGTGAAAGGCAGCATGGAGACTCTGTTGTCATCAGCTGGATTGCCATCATCCCAGCAGACACCTGAAGTCCATGCAAGGTAAGGTGGTCTCAGCACTCACTTCAAAAGTCTATATGGGGTAGAAAGGCAGGATGTGCTCTGGCTGCTTCCACTTAAACAGGTACAGTGGTCATTTAGACACAGTGCCTTGTGCCTTTGCTGTGCTTAGAATTATAGTTCTGTCTCCCTGGACAGCATTTGAAGTCTTACAAATAAACAGAGCAGCTGATGTGTCTGTATTTTTATATAACATTGTCTGAAGAGTAAGAAAACATTTGTTTTAAGTGGAGTAAGTAAAAGAACAAAGCATATAAGTATAGGTGTAATTGGAGGTAAAGCTGTTATTGTTATAAGTGCTATAAAATCAACTAATTATCTTCTTAATTATCATTTCACTTCAGTTTCTTTCATTATCTGCTAGCATGATAAAATCATGATACGGATGATTGTTTTGAGAAATGTCTTTATAGTGTTTCAATACCTGTCAGAGGATTGTGGGGTGGGAGGATGCCCCCCAGCTATCTTCAAGATGTTAGGAAGGCAAGGAACAGAATTTGTAGTGATATTTCCCTTTGGTAATCCCTTCTGCCACGCTGGTGAGGCAGAATAATGGCAGTGGTGCTCAGGCCTTTCAGTGAGCCTCTTAAGAGTGCAGATGGCAATGGTGCACTATGTGAAATTGAGTCAGTTTGTTCTGCTGCAGTTGTCCATTGGTCTCACTGAATTACGAGGGGAACAGCTATTAAAGGTTTTTGGAGCAATACTCATCTTCTTCTTTTTCATCTTACCATGGCAGATCTTTTTGGAAGAGTGTATTTACAGGGCGCTTTTTTTCCCCCTTCTTCTTCCCTTTTAGCCCAGTTACTGAAGATACTAAAATAAGAACAAAATGTTTACTCACCACTGAACTGTAGAAGAAGTTTCTGCACTTCCCAACCACCTTGTAAAAACTGCAGTCTTCTAACACATCTCCAAGGGATCCTTCCGAAAGACTTGCTTAGTATCAGACTCTTGTTGAATGGGATTCAGACAGCCAGATGGTTTGCTCGTATCCAGAAGAGACTTCTACATTTACTGCAGTCTAACTGGAATTACAGTCTACACCAGGATATAAAACCACATGCACATTTGATCTTCTCCCTCAGGAGAAATGAAATGCCACACTGGAGCTAGCTCTGAACTTGGGAACAGAATCTAGCTGTGTTCTGCTCCTGCTACATTTAGTCTGATTAACACTGCCCTGCCTCTCAAGTGTTAGTGGAAATCGTTGGCTGTGATGCTGCAAGGACAGGACAGGATCCCTGACCTCTGCAGAGCGATATTGGCCGGATTAGGAGGACTTGTAGGGCCACCTTGTGGCCACGCTATGTTCTGTGGCTCACAGTGGTATGACTTCTTTCATACGGACAAGGACATTTTCTTCTGTATGATTATTCTCTCTGTTTTTCCTTTGTTTTACGAACACATACTCTTGGTTTTGGCCTTAAACCCCTTAATAATCCTCGCACCTCTTCTTACAGTATCTGGGAAGAATGAAAATCTAGTCCATCAGTGACCAACTACGTTGACTGGATTTGAGCTGCTCATCGCAACCAGGAAAAAGAAAATTAACCTGCCAAACAGCTTATCGTGTTAGCATATTACAGCAGAGGTCCCACATTCTGACACTGGTTATTTCATTTCCTAGATGACTCAAATACATGCATTTCAGAATAGAGATATGGAACGTTTTAAATGCTGAAGCGGTGAGGGTATGAGTACAGCTTACTTCAGGAACTGCTTGGTGGTTAGTTTTGTTGTCCTATAGGACTAGGAAGGAGAATAATTTTCTTGTTTCTATTTATACTATTTCTGGGTGTTGTTTCCAGATGCTGTGCTTTGGGACTACTTACAAGAGTTGCTAGTGGCTTGAGGGTACAGTTAGATCAGTTCTTAATACCATCTTAAATCCTGTTCCAAATGTCATCTAATAGTCGTACGTGGAACGAAGAATAGAAAGAATAAGGTCAAAACAGGGAAAAAAAAAGATTAAAAGTTCCTGCAAGCAGTTCACTTCTTTGTGGAAGTAAGGTAGGAGAACTTGCAAGAGCATGCACCTCAGAGATGGTGAAGGCCTTTGCTGCTCGGGTGAAGTACGGGACAACAGTGTGTACAGTTTGAAGAGATCGTTTGAATCCTGGGCAGCAGGATTCTCATGTGGATGTGGGTAGAGGTGAGCACATGGACTCTGTGAAAAAGATCAACACCATGTCAGGGTGAATAAATACAGAAGCCCAATGATGGACTCCACATCTCCTAAGAGGGAAGTACAGATGAAACAACTGGGTTCTTTTTTCTTAGGAAGAGGTTTGTACATACGACTGGGGTCGGAGGATGTTTTCTGCACAGTGCAGCTGTTTATAAACATTTATATACATGTGGTTCTTAGAAACAATTTTAAATGTGAACACTGGTTCTGAAAGCTGTATGCGCATCTTCATTCCAGCACACTGGCTGTGTGCACATCCCTCAGTCTAGACAAAGACTAGGACCAAACCCCTGTGGGCCACAAAAGAAAGCTGGTGCCCAGCTAGGTGGCTTCTTTCAGACTAGGGCATTCTTGCTGCTGCTTTTGTGCTCTTGTTTGCAAGATGCTGAAGGAGTGTGTGAAGGAAGAAGCCACGTGGCATTTACCTGTCCCACTGCCGCTCCTCAAAATCCCCGAGGCCTTACTAGAGAAACACAGGAACCATGGGGAGCTCTTAGGACAGCTGTACCAGAGTGGCTCTGCAGACAGTAATTCGCAGCCATTGCCTCAAGAAGCAGGAGCCAAAATTTGCAGCAAGAGCTTCAAGTTCCTGCTTCAGCCAGTACCTAAAGCACTGGGCTGGCAGCTCCCAGCTCCCTGCACTGCCAGCCGTGGGAGCTGCTGCTCTGGACCAGGTGGAGGGCTTCTGCTTGCCAGCCGTTTAGCTCTGTTGTTACTTCCCATTGAATACTTGCTGGTTTTTATACTTTCAAATCTGAGCCTTATTGCTTATTAAAATGTAGAATGTTCCGGAAATCAAATATCGAATGTCTTAGTCTGGATTAATAATACAGTTGCCAGCAAAGTTCCTGCGGGAAGAGGGAAGCTATGGCTGCAACAGTCTGCTTCCCGCACAAAGCCAGGACTGTGTGGGGAAACTTGGCACTTGCTATTGATCTGTTTGCTCAGCAGCTGAGCTGGCACTCGCCAGCTACATGTGTTGGGTTTGTAAATAGACAGAATGCAGCAGCATTTTCTTTAAGGCATGTTTGATATTTGACTCTTCCCATTGGGTTCAGGAGCTCTGTGAACTGTTAGCTTGAATCCCTCCCAAAAGGAGAATAACAGAAGTTTACAGTTTGACAGCATTGCATGTTGATTACCATCATAGATTCCTCCCAGGCGATCACATACGGCAAGTAAATAACACGTGAGGTGAGTGTGTGGTTCTATTATTTCAGCATGGTCAGAATAGTGGTCACTGGAGTAGAACATTTTTATTTGCACACATGTACACACAGATGTCACAGGGGCAAGGTTTTCCGCAATTCTCAGAGGGCTGGTACTTGAAGCTTTATTTAAAGATTCAAAATTTTCAACTGTTAAATTGGGGACTTGCAATTTCTAGTAGATTTGTGGCTGTAAACCCAGCTCTTTCCAGTGATATCTGATACTTGGAGCAAATACTCTGTGTAACTCAACGTAGCTTATTCAGCTAATCCAAATCGTAGCTCATGTAGGGAGCCTGGTGAGGGACCAAGGCACCACAGTCCTGTGGTCTGAACAGACAGGTAGGCAGGGACCTGGACATTCTGTCGTTTGGCATCATTGTTTTGCTTCTAAACTACGAGTGCCGTGTTGTGTCATGACTGGCTAACGGGGAACGTAGCATTACTCACCTCCCACGTCTAATCAAACACAAATAGCTGTAATAGTTCTTAGTTAGTGTGCTGAAGAATTAACACCTGTGTGTTACTGAGAAAAAGGAATTTCTTACCATTGCTATACTACTGATTGATTGGCTGTAAGGTCAAATCATCCTTTAAAAGTTTATTTTTTGTTATTTATTTATAAAGATTTATTTATAAAACTTTTGTGTGAATCCAGCATTGGGATGCTGGCAGGTTTGCCAGCCCCTTAACACTGTAAGAGCTGACAGAAGTGAATGAATGCGTGTTCGGTTGCAGTCATTTGGAAAAAGCCAGCTCCCTGATTTAAAAAAAAATACTTTTTTTTTCCCCCCCTAACAAAGTTCTCCCCTATTGATTTCTCCACGCGTGTCCCAGCCTGTCCTTGTTAACTGGCCTTGTACCCTTCTGCTGTGCGTGTGCAGTGCTGGTCAGAGACAGATGCCTTTTTTAACTGTAGAATTAAAAAATTACTTAAGCAAAAAAACTAAGTGATCGGATCTAAAAATAAAAGTGATTTTACTCCAGTCACACTCCATAAATCAATTGAATAAAAGATTTTAGAGAAATCTTACCATGTATAACAAGAAGAAAACCCCATCCCGTATCTCAGACTGGTTAATCTGGGAGAGATGCTGGATCATAGAACTGCAGAGCAGCCTCACCCGTTTAGTCCAACAGGAAGCGACCAGAGAGCCTGCACGTGAGGTGTACCTAGCACTGATCTTACAGGTGTTTGGAAAGGATATTAGTGAGGGAGTTTGGGCCCTCTTACGTGGGAATTAAGGGAATCCCTTCATCAGTGGTGATGGTGTTTAATGGTAGGAAAGTCATATGACATCAAGTAATTCCCGGTAGTCAGTCACAGAAATTCCACCTCTACTTTGTCAGAGAGACCCCTGTGTGAAAGCCACATTCCAGACAAGTTTTTAGACACAACTTCAGCAAGAAAATTCACAGCAGTAGGAGAGGAGCTCAGGTGAACAGTGCAGTCACATTTGGGCCTCTTCCCACAGACTGTTTTCACCCCTTACCTGTTTCCCCTTTGCCTGTCCCTTCCTCATTCTCATTTCTTGAAGCAAAGATGTACTGTCAAGATCACCCTGTGCTTCACGAACAGCACTGGATACATTTTCCCCATTGTGCACCTATTCTGGTACAACCCAACCCTTCTGCAGATTGTTAGCAGCACTGTTTCACGGCCAGCTAGCATTTAAAGCTCTGTCTGGGCACATAGAGTGTTTACAGTTAGTCTAGAAAGTCAGAGTGTATATGCATAGCTGTTAGACATGGTAAGGTCACAAGCTTTCAAATGCAGCTGGACAATCAGAACTTTTATACCAAAAAATAAACGTAATCCCCTCTAATGGCCTTTCAGCGACGCCGGTGTAATCCATGTGCGTTCGCTCTTGAGCGTGAGCACCACGGACACGAGTGCAGGGCCCTCCCTGCTGTGCTCAGGTGGAGGTGGGTAGAGCTGGGGCGAGGTGGTTCCGTGCCGCGGTGCGCAGGGAGGAGAGCCGAGCAGTGGGCCCAGCAAGTTGACAGCCGGGATCCGCCGCTCGGTGGTGTGTGCCTGTTGGGAACGAGGAGCAGGTACGGCCCTGCCATGGTGTTGGGCCTTCTGCAGTAGGGAGGTTCTGCTGCAAAATTCACCTCTTTTTACTGTTTGTCTTGAGCACTCTGCTTCAGAAACACACACACCCCTCTACCTATAACTGGACAAACTTATTTTTAAAGTATGTAAGAATATTTTTTTAGCTAGGTTATTTTTTTGTTGTTGTTAAAATCACACTAACTACTGTATTTTTACCTTTTATATGTAAAGCTTGGCAATAGCTCTCAATGTGTAATTTATTTGTTGGGGTTTTTTAATAAAACAAAGTGCACCCTCTTCTGTTTCACAACAATAAGTGATGTATGAACTGTTCTAGGCACTGCACTGAGATCTGTATTGAAATGTACATGGGAACAAGAAGCTGTGATTTGTAGTCCACTTAATCTTGAAACATTTATACTGTAGTTTTGTCTTAAATACACCACATCAGTGCAAAAGTCTCGCAGAGTCATCTTTCAGCAGCGCTGTGTTACGCTGGCTTGGCAGCAAAAGGCGCGGGTCGGCTGGGAGGTGTTGTGCAGTGGGGGCTGGTGGGGCTGTTGCAGCCCTGAAATGGAAGCCAAAGGCTTGTGGCAGACGCGTGCCAGGCGCTGAGCACTCCCTGATCCTCAGCTCGTGGGGTCGGTGGTTAGTGGCTGTACGTTAACTTGCTGCAGGACCGAGTAGTTCTTGTCCCTGTGCTAAGGTCGCTGGGCAGCTTCTAACTTAAGAGAAGGGTGCCTGGGGTGGAGAGAGATTTGCAAACTTCTTTGGGCTGTCAAAACACTGCAGGCTGTGTTATAAACTCAATTTGTCATCAGTTAAAGTGTAACCAAAGATGGCATCTGAACTTTCAGATCGATGCTAAACAGTTAAATGCCTCTTTCCAAAAGAGCTGAGATTGTCCAGCTGTTGAGTGGTTTTGGAAAGCAAAGTACCGAGGTGTGTGCCCAGAGATGAAGCTTGAACTGAAGAGTGTCATTTTACAACATGCAGAGAAGTGGAGGCCAGTTAACTGAGCAATCCTGCTTTTATTCCCAGTAAGGGATTCGTTTATGTTATGAAGTACAGTGGTGATATGATTGTTAAAAGGAAATTGTTTATTTCCAAACCTCGACTTTTATTGAAATGCTTATGAAGACAGCAAAGGGCAACCAAACCATTTGATCATCTTCATTTCTCAACACTTAATAAACTTGGGAAAGTATCAAAGGGAAGAGAAATAATTGCATCCTAATAACTAAGCTCATTTCCCTACTGGCATAATTTGTGTAGGTCAAACTATGATCCCACTGGTAAGTCACTGAATTGTTCTTCAAATCCATTTGTAACTTGAAACAATGAAACAGATTTAGTTTAGATTTTTATTATTAAAAAAAAAACCAACCTCTTTAAATATCTACACTTTAAAAGAAAATCCCTCTGCCATTTATGCATTTTAAGGTTCAGAAACCAAATGGCAATTGAAAACAGTGAGTTAATTGACATAGCTATGGCTGTTAGTTCAGGATTTGGTCTCCTGTATATATGGTTTATGATACAACAGTGCATTGCAAGTCTCAGACAAGATTACCAAAGAATGCTGCATTCTTCTGCTTTTTTTCTATGGCTTGAATTACACTGAGGGCTTATCAAATATATCCAAGCTTCCATTTATTTCAGAGATGTTTGAAATGGTCTAGTTTCAGTGGCAGCCCCTTCAGTCCAAGCCCAGCCAAATTGGTGTGGTTTGTTTTGTTTCTAAGTAGTTGACATTAGCTGGAGTTAAGTCCATTCATTATTTCATGCAGGACACCACAGAGCTTTCAGATGGCAGCAGCTTTTAGTCACTCATGGAGCCTGGGATGAATTCTCATTAACTGCTCCAGTTAAGAAGTATCATAAGCATATCCACAAATGATCTTCTCTTCTTCTGTGAAAAAGGTGACCACACTGCATAAAAATGTGCCAGGAAAACAGGAGTGAAACCACTTAAGGGGCTCCAAGAACTCTTAAGTGTAGTTGATTGCACTGGTTGAGTTTTGAAAGGGAAGATGGCCTAGGAAATGTGATACAGTGGTGTAAGCAAGGATTGGATGCCTAGGGCCTGGACAGCCTTGTTTTTGGAGAGAACCTGAAATACTGGTCACAGGTGCCCAGAAGTGACTGAGGTACCAGGTGCTTCTGCTGATGAGTGGCTGTGGGATGCAGTTATTTTACATCCCAGACCCACTTCCCTTCCAGTTCATCCTTATTTTTTAAAGACTTGGTAATGGGCCAGCAAGGGGATAAGTAGCCTCTGGTGGCTTCAGCAAGTTTCCTGTAGCAGTGTCCTACTTTCAGGCTCGGAGCTCTCTTCTCTTGCACAGCATTACCAGGGCTTAACTGCAGCTCAGCCTCCCACCAGCAAGCTCTGAGCTCACATCTCCCCCGCCACAGCCCCTCCCCAAGCTCCTGCACACCTCGCATCCTCTACAGGGACTGGGGAACGGCGGGGACCCTGTGGCATCAGACTGCTTGAGAGATTTAGGATCCTCTAGGTGAAGAAGCTGAGGCTGTGCTGAAGTCGCTGGTGCAACCACCTGACTCAGCCCACTGGCAGAGGCGAGGGCAGGAACCCGGAGAGGTGGGCATGTTCTGCAAGCTGCTTTTTCCTCCCTGTGCCAAGCCATCGCTTTTGGGCTGGCTCGTGTCCTGCCTGCATTGGCTCCAAGTAAATGTTAAACCCTTCGTGGGACTGCCAAAGGAAGGGAGTTTGGTAGGGGAGGAAGAAAGGAATGGCAGAGGCTGGATGGCATTTTCCTGGGGCTCTTGCACACCCCCAGGATACCTGTGCCTGCCAGGCCTTTGTGTGACTTGGAAAATCACTGGTTTACTGTTGGCCTTTGCAGTTAAATTTCCTTCCCTCGTCAATCCCAGATAAAAGCCTGTATGTTACAGTAACTCTCTGAGTAATGCCAAAACAGACCTGCTGGACAGCAAAAAAACAAAAACAACATGCTGCTGATTTAAGCCTTCAGTCCTTCTCCTTACATGCTCAGCTCAGTCCCTGTATTGAAGTCCTTTCCGAAGGCACCTTCTCAAGCTGAGCAATTCCCCTTTCTTGGAGGAGAAATTCAACGCCCGGGCAGCCTTCCCAAGGCCAGCTGAAGTCCCATGAGATGAGTGGGGCTTGTGGGAGCACATTCCTTGTTCAGCAAGGTAAGCTCTTTGTTCGGTTTGAAAATACACATACATATTTTAAATTCGTGGAAGCTCAGAAAATGAGCAGCATGCACTGGTATGAAATGCAGTAGGCTTTATTTATATGGCAGCGCACAATCCTCTCTGCTTCCAAACGAAGGTCATGGAAGGTCCAAATAACTCCTAAGTAGCTTTTTGTGAACTCATCTATTTACTGAATTCCTGTGACAGCTACTTGTGAAGAGATGATGAAAGTACCTGTAAATACTTAAAGTTCAATTTCCCTACTAAACTTTTGAAGAGTAATCTTTTCAAATATGTGGAAGCATTAAATTACACATTCCAGTAATTTCAAACATCAGCATCTCTTCTTACAGACAGCTGAAGTTCAGACAGAAGTGCCTTAGTAACTTCTACGGAAATAACTGCTTGAAACACTGGACAATATTACCTTTCAAATAAAAAAAAATGCACTTTTCAACAAAGGAAAAATAAAATAATAAAATAACACCACCCCCCCCCCCCACACAC
>VWZY01002575.1:82685-95727 GCA_013399075.1 Chloroceryle aenea | reverse complement strand
CCCCCCCCCATGAATTCAGGGTTTACTAATATAGAAGGGAAATGTGTAACAAACGCTACATCTTTTGACAAAACGGAGCATGATGGATTTGGAAAAGCAGAAGTCCCCTCGTGGCTCAAGTCTGAGTTACCAGTCAGAGCAGCTGATGTTTTCTGCCACTCCTGTTAAGCTTCCCTCTTTTTTTTTTTTCTTTTCCAAGAAAAAGTCAAACCCTTCTGATCCTGTGCTCAGTCATTAAATGTAGCATGTGCTGGGGAAGATTTTTTTTTCTCTTCCAGGTGTAATGCTCTTCCTCTGGTCAAACACTGCAGGTGAGTGTCGGGGGAACTCGTGCTTTCGCTCCCTCAAGGTTAGATGCAATCCTTGAATATCTTCTAGATTTCAGCTGCTAATTTTTCTGATGGGTTTCTTTTTTATAGGCCACCTCGCATTGCAAATACAGTGCAAAGAACTCTCTTTCAAGGTAAGCAAATCTTTAAAATCTTAAAAAACGTTGTCATTAAGATTCATCAGATCCCTCAGATGTGACCATAACGTGCACAAGCTTGATTCAAATTCCATTTTATGGGTGTGTATTTATTTCTTACGCCGGTGCGGAAGGAGGCAGCTTTGCACCTGACACAGCAGTTAGAGAGCCAGGAGGGGTTACTCCTGGTTCTGACTGTCGAGGCAGCATCAGCCACTGCAGTTTGAAAGAATATCAACTATTACTGAAAAGTAACAAGAAGCACAGCGTTCTGACCAGCTCCTCTCAGAAACCGCAACTTACACATAAGTTGTAACTTAAATATATGTCAAGTTTTGTTCACGTTGTAAAAGAAAAAATAAATACACAGCAAGTATGAGAAGGTGTAATTTTTTTTTTCCCCCAGTGTGCCAACAGAAAACCGAAGACAGTTGGAAGCAGCTGGTTTACCACCTACTGCCACGCTGGTGGAAATTTATTCTCTTGCTTTGCAATCAAAGCAGTCACAAGCTATCAAACTCTACTTGCCAGAATGAGATCTCAGAGAAGCTGGACAACGGTTTACCCCCAATAAGCAGCAGCACATTGGTGTCACTGCTGACTTCATCCACTGCGGCCACATCCTGATTTCCCTCTTCTTCTCCCCCAGTCTGAGCTGTAGCAAAAGTCTCTTTTTCTGAAGAGACAAACTTATGGAGCGACTCATCCTTTGACAAAATGCTTGTTGCTCTGTTTGGGTCTAGTTTTGCCCCTGAAGTGGACTGAAATGCACAGAAGCCCCCTCGCTCCAGAGGCAAGCTAAAGGTTTTCATTTCAATCGCGTTGCTTTCCTCGTTGCTTAAAGCTCGGTACACGGGACGTTGACGGAAGTAGTTGCAAAAGTGAGTGTGCTTTGGGATGGTCACCAGCTGGTGATGGTCTTTCTGCTTATTCTTCCAGTGACTGTGGAAAGTATTGGTGAAATCTGAGGTAGTTTGGAAATCAGTGCCAATTCCTAAGATGCAGTGATACATTTTAGGAGAAAAGTTTGCAGTCACACTAAGCTTCTTCCACGTCTGTGTATGGAAATAATATTTCCAGAGGTCATCAACAGGATGGGAATTCGAAATCCCTCCACCAAGAATCAGCATGGAGTCCTTGAAGACTATTGAAGCGTGACCTACCACTGGAGGAGGTCCTTGGCTAAACACAAGAGAAACCAGCCGTCAAAGGGAGACCAACAAGCAACTAACACTGATTTAAGCCCCTGTTTTTCCTTTGACTCACAAGAATGAGTCCGAAACAGCTGCACTGCTGACAGCTGCAACAAGGGGTTGCCAACAGATCTTCCAAGCAAAGCCAGCTGGAGCCCCAGGGATGGCAGCAGTGCTATGGCTTGATCTGAACAATTCCTACCGTCGCAAAAAGGCCAGTATCACCCTCTCTGCCTGCACGCAGTATCAAATGGTACGATTGATTCTCTCTTTCTGTGTTAATTTAGTGTAACAAATAGTACAGTTTACCTTGTTCTCATGTTGGACCAACTGCTGCTTACGAAGTCCCACTTCCATAAGTCCTTCTGTTCACTCAGCCCCATCAGTCCTCCAAAGAGGTACATGCCTGTATGGTAAACCACTGCTGAATGGCCATGACGAGGCCCTGGGCCAGAAGCAGGAGATGGGGTGGAAACACACAACCATTTTCTTGTATCTGAAAGCAAAATATTAATTTATAGATTTACCAGATTTACCCTAGGATTGGAGAAGGGATTTATTTCAGCAACAAAATAACTATTCTGTTGGACAATCAAGCATTTCTGCTCTAAGATTTTTTATAAGTTAACAGCTTTAATTCTAATCCTGAAAAAGTGCATTTAAAAAATATCAGTTTTTGAAATAAACTTTTAATGAAAACGTCAGATGCTGTATGACAGATGCCACAGAAATTTTATTTAAAGAGCAGTTTTTCCCTACAGCTTTGTTAATTCATTAACTCTGACATCAGTTAACAAAAACATTCCTTCATTATCGGCTGCGCTTATTCTCCCATCAGTCGTTTCAAAATAGTGACTGAATGGCCACCAGATAATAAAAGTTATCCATTTAGGAAGTGTCTAGGAATCATCTGGTGTGCAACCACCAGATTAGTGATGAATATGCTATTGAAACCATCTCCTGTCAGGTTTGGCTCCCCATAGTCAGTTCTAGACTTGAAATTCAAAGGATGGCATTAATGGGCTGAAGTTGGGGTCTCTGCTGCATCTGATGTCAAGGTGTTAGGTCATAGGCTGGACTCGATAATCTCAGAGGTCTTGTTCAGCCTCAGTAATTCTGTGATCGGAAAGTTTTTGGTAATCCTTTAAGAACTTAGTGAATAAAACATTCTCCCTGGTTTTCAGCTCTAAAACTGGCAAATAATGCAAAATGTCTTCCAGTATAATACAGCCTAATTCATTTCAGCCTGGTATTAATTTAATTGTCAGAATTGTAACTAAATGCTGCTGAACAGAACGTAAAACTAACTTAGCTAATTTCTACTGATAGGAATTTTCTTTACAGAGCAAGCCATGCTTTCCTGAAGCAGTCATTGTTTTACACTGGATCACAACCTTCTCATGTTTTTAACCTACCAAAATGGAAAGTCCAAAACTCCTGTGAAATGCCTCTGATGCCAAAGTATCCCCCGTAGATGTACATGCTGGAATGGTACACTACTGCACTGTGACCTTTCCTGTTTGTCGGCGCCGAGCTCTAAAACAGTTCAATAATAAGACAAAAAACTCTTAACATAGCAAGTTGTATGATTTGTGATGTCTGTCTTGGGAATATCCCCAACTAATGAAAACCGTGGCTTTGGGTTGGGTCAAAACTTCTCTGAAAATGCAGAGTAAATCCACCACTGAAGGCTTGTGGGGAAGCAAACACAAGCCATTCTCCAGTTGGAGCAACCCTCAAGCCACCACAGGATCACGTGCCCACTGCCTCCCCCTCGCTGCACTCACATCAGAAGTGCTGCTTTTGCAACTGCTGCTAGGCACAGTGTCAGGACACGCTGTAAATGTATCGGGCAGCTCTTGGGAATACAGTGGGGCGATGAAGCCCTTTCCCCCATCAGGTTCCACACCGAGGAAATGTTAGTCCCAAGAGTAACTCGCACGGCTTGGTGTGAATTTGTCCTGCCACAAGTCTGTGCCCAGACCCTCACAGGAAAACAGGTGGCTCCTGCTGCATCCGCAGCAGTTTTCAGCACTGCTGAGACTGGTAGACCCAAATCTGGGGAGACCCAGCGAAAGCTGAAACAAAATATAAGGCAAGTGTTTGGTTTTGTTCTTTTGGTTTTTGGTTGTTTCTTCTCGAACAGCCAAATTTGATTTTTATTTTTTTTTGGGGTGGGGGGAGGGAGACGTGTTCTCTATATACAGTTTAGAATAATTACAAGAAACCATTTACCCCTATACATAAGAAAGAGTTGTTGCATAAGTCCACAGTATTTGTTGTACATAAAAAAAAATTCTTTTTTTTTCTACATAAATGACCCTGCAGTGCCAAACGTTCTTTGACTCCTCCCCCATTCACAGGTTAGTACAGTAGTAACTGTGTCACATCTTACATTTTTTGTGCAATTCCATAGCACAGTAACATTGTGAGGATGATGTTTAAATAGCAAAAAATTAGTTATTCTTTACAGGGAGTGATATAAAGCCAATCTCATAAGACCAAGACATAAATGCTTTCACTGAGTTTTCACTCAAAGGTGGCAGTAACATGGTGAGTCCACATGTTCAGCCTGAAGAAATGAAAAATGCTGTAGTGCTTCGCATTTCAAAATTTATTAGTGTGACTGGCAATCTGTTTTCACAACCCTACTTTAAAAAGCACAGACTTCATGTATGTTGCAATATTCCATTTAAAATTAGTTTTCTTGATAAGGATTTCAGAAAAACAGAAGCAGGAGGAGAGGACAACTTCCTATATAGGACTTACATTTTAAGAGCAGTATTTTTAAACACTCTTTAAAAGAAGGAAAAAGCCTCAGTTTTTGAAAGTGCAAAGAAAGAAAGTATAGCCACATGTCTCTGAAGAGATGGGATTGGAACTGTTTGGGGGAACATATTTCAAAGCAATCTGTTTAATCAACAAAGCAACAGGCATTTGATTCACACATTCACCACTTCCTGGCTCCTTACCTCAGTCTCTGCTGGTACGTTACGGCACTCTGTCCATCTTGCAGAATCTAGGGGATTGTTTTAATACAGCGCAGTTTATATCCCAGACCACAAGAGGACACTCCTCTAACATTAATTTTTCAAATTACAGATCTCATTTTCAAGTAAGACTCATCCTGGTGTTTTCCACTGACAAGGATGAAGAAATCTGCTTCCCACTAAGACAGCAGTCTGAAGAGACTTACAGGAGACATAAATAATTTTCCCATATCCTTATCTGATACTGAATCACAGAGATACCATACTGTATTTTTCTGTTTCCTAATGCTCTATTTCTCAGTGCAGGAATAATCTGTGATTTTGGGCATTTTATGAACTTGCAGGATCCCCAGATTTACCAATGGATGTATAGCTCCTTCTACTTATTTTGCAAACCTTGTGATAACAGCCTTATTTTTCTTGTTTCTTTTCACAGATCCTTCATTAACAGTCAGAAATCACCAATCAGTGATCACCATGAAGGAAAGGAATTAGCAGATACCAAGCACCAGAGGTAGAATGAGAAAGCAGTACAAGCAATGTACAAGTACTAAAAGCTGTACTTGTTAGGAAAGATTTTAAATAACTGTGAAGAAAGCTAGACAGGCAATGAATTTTGAGTAAGTTATTCCCAGTTTTCACTGGTTAAATACTGGGAGTAATAAGAGACTTTTTCCTATGAAATACACTCTGAGGATCTCTGTTCTTTCTGCAGGTATTTCAGACAAATGGTGGAAAACAAACAAAAAAAAAAGATTAAAAAAAACCCCAAACATTGACTTCACATGGCATAGTGAAGTAGCAAAAGAAGCCAGGAAACTTAAGTCTTGGTCTTGACACAAGATTTTCTAGCTCAAATAGGAACCAGTATATCTCTCTCTCTCTCCTCCATCTGACAGCAAAATAAGCAGCCTTTACTATACATGGTATTTCTAAAGGCTGAATATATAGTGTGTGACATTGTTATTAACTTCAAGCGTTGCATTGCTTTTATTAGAATACACACTTAAGAGATCTCAAATGTTTGTTCTTAGGAAAAAAAACAAAACTGTGTTATGAAATACTGATGTATAATTAAATAAGAAGCTGGAAAGGGGTTTTTTTCCTGTTCCATCATTGCTGTTGCCAGATTGTGTCTCTTCAGTAAAAATACAACATGAGAGCATAGTTTACTGATCTATTTTCTTCCATAATTAAAAAAAAAAAAAAAAAGTGTTTGGTTTTAAAGATGTATGTAACATAAGGAAAAAACTTAAATATTATATGTAATAATTAGTGGGGGTTATGATCAAATAGTAAACTTTGGAGGGAGTGAGGAATGGAAATTCTGAGACCTTAAAAATAAGTAAAATTTTCCCATAATATACTTTCTCATTAAAGAAAGAACTGACTCTTTGATAGCTTAACAGCCTAATTTTAAGGGGAAAATATGCACATGGTTTTACACACATTACTTCTTGTAAAGCCTAGGGAAGGCTATGTTACAAGCAGCAGAAAATTATTCAGTTCTTACTGTTTATTTGTACCTATGGACTTGGAATGTCCCATGGAAAAGACTGGCTATTGTGTATCATACCAGTGTCATATATCCAGAGAGGAGTTTTTGCTTGCGTGAAAGCAGAATCCACCATCCCACCAAAAATATACAGGGTGCTCTGCAAAATGCAAAATTATTTGTCACTCACAGGTAGGCATAGAACGTAAAATTATTCTTTAATGAAAAGGCTGCCATCACCAAAATATAATTAATAATAATACATATGATGATCTATTAACAAGTCAAGAGGCAATCGCACAAAAAGCCACCAAGTTTTAATGTCTTTATCCTCTCCCAGTAGGAAACCCTGCTGGATGTTCTGCTGTTTTAATGGGGACGGCATTCCTAAACAACTCCCTGCCTCGTCGCTCTGGGACATCTTGAGGGATGCAGCCCTGGAGGTCTCGGAGGCATTGCTCAGGTAATATTAGATTATGCACATTTGGAGGAATATTTCATTGCATTGCTGCTCCTGATATCCCAAATTCTGCTTTCGCTTCACAGGCAAAGCTGTAATTCTTACTTGCTTTCACCCCCCGTCCCTCTTCTGTGCAACTCCTTAAGCGAATGGGTTTTTTTATGCTGTAGCTTATCATGCAAATGAATTCAGAGCAACTGTTACAACTATACAACTAAGTCAAAGAATGTGCTGCCAGGGTCTTTATTTTGTATTACTATTATGTGCTGAGCATTGACTGAGGAAATCGGGGAGCTGCACACTGCTGCAAAGCTAAACTACTGTCACTTTATTCACAAAAACTCAAAAATGTTGGTACAACCACATCCAGAATTGCACAGACATGTAAGTATTTTCTGGGTACAGTATTTCAGTACATAATAATCTATGACACTTTATTTTGTTTCATAAGAGGAAATGAAATGTCAGGATATAGACAATATAAATCTTGGTCTACTACCTTATAAGCCACCATTGAATGTTCTTCCAGTTCTTCGGGACCATCTCTTGAGCAATCCAGCATTTCCCACTCATTTTTCCCTATAAACCAAAGCTGAAGTTAAGACAGTGCATAAATATAGGAAAAAAGGTGGAAGGATTGTGTTTGAATTTGGCTGTGCCAACAGTCAATGGGGGAAAATAAAGCATTTTGTCATCTTTCCTCTGTTAGTTCAGAAGACTGAGGCACTTCCACCAAAATTAAATATATGCATTTTTCTATTTAGCAAACTTAAATGTAATATAAAAGTAGTAGCAAGATCAATTTCTTTTAATGTCATACTGCTTTCTGTATCAAAACTCAACTATTCCATGAGTATGAACCCCAGCACAATTCTGGTTTAATCCAGTAAAATCAGCTGAACAGGGAACATTGTACATGAAGTCAAAAACTACAAAGGCTCATATCTGATGGTGTATTATTAATACAATTCTAGAAGATATTGTACTCCTGTGTTCCCTTTGTGCATGCATAAGCTATTCTCATGTTAGAGAGTCATCAAGAAAGCTCTGTCTTCTATACCCCTTGCCAGAATTAGCATATTTGAAATTATTTACTTGTTTTGGTTGAGTTTAAAAACAAAACAAAACAAACAAACAAAAACCCAAAACAAAAACAAACAAACAAACAAACAAAAAAAAGAAACACACACAAAAAAAAAAAAACCAAAACACCCTGAAATCTAAACTTTCTGGGACACCTGCAACACGAACAAACACACACCGTTTGCTCAATGAACAAAATGCAGTCTAACCATCATTTTGATGGAGAGACTTTAAATTTCATGACTGGATGTAGAATCTCTTCAATCCTGACATACAAATGAAAAGGCAAACTTACCAATGTTGTATCGCCAAAAATCCTTAAGGCTGGTGGTGTTCCGCCCTCCGTAGAGATAAACAAATCCTCTGCAAGTAGCACAAGCGTGTTTATATCGATCGCAGGGAGAGGGCTTCTTTTGGGGTGCACATTTCCAATCACAGTGTGCAGTTTTTCCTTTCATGACAACAACAAGGATCTTATCCAAGTATCAACCTGCAAAGGGCAGCTATTTCAGGGTGGGCCCCAAATCAGCTGGGACAGGGCTTAAAACCTGCTTGGGCTGTAAAAAGACAACAAAATAAAAAATTTCTGTGATTTCATTCCCATCAAAAGCAACCTGACAATTTTGGCCATCTGTGGTAATGCTTGCTTAAGTAAACCACATGAAATGCTGACTCCTGGAGCAGTGAGACTGGGGCAGAAACATTCCAAAGCTTACAATTTTCCAAAGAATGTCAGTGATCTGAAATGATGAACTCTTAATACCCTACATTTGCAATATGGTAGGAAGCAAGGCTCACTCTTTTTTCAGTATTAAAAACGTAGTTAAACCTATACTTAAAACAAAACTCAGAGTTATTATTACAGATGAAGGTAACGCATTAGCAGCTGTCCAGAATTTACTGACTTTCATCTGTGAATCAGCTGACATCAGGATGCATCTGGAAAAAATGACGCTATCCCTTCAGTTGCCACAAGATGGCACTGTGACGACAGAGTACCGGGTAATAATCTGTCTGCATGAACACACTGTTAACTAAGTACTGCAAAGCAAGCGCTGTTCTTCCACTGTTACAGTGTCTTCCACAGTTAGTGTCTTCCACGCTTCTCTAGTTAAGGTATGCATGTATTTAGGACCCCAATGGGTAAAGTCATATAACTCTCAGCTCAACAGAAAGATCATGCACCAAATCCATTATTTTGATTTGAGACTATTTTAATGGTAAATCTGATAAACCTATGCCTACTTGCCCCAACTATTTCTAATCAAGACACCCAAACCAGCAGACATACCAAATCTGCCCTGGATATACAGCAGTAAAACCAGTTACATCCACAGAGAACTTCCATTACATCTGCTGCCCTTGGCCTTCCTGAGCAAAGCAGTGACAAGGCTGGAAATTTTCCTTTCATCTCTTCAGAAATGGGATGACAATAACAAAGCTTTTACAAATGCTGGCCATTTCATGTCACCAGCAGCAGAGTAGGCAGGGACTGGGGCCATTCAGCAACTCCCAGTTTAGTGCATCAGGATCTTCAGCCTGTGTGTGCCAAGTGTGGTTTTCAAAGTAGCCACTGTGCTACTCAAGGGCTATGTTCTCTGAAGAGATGTCTTAGATTAAAAGTTTCCATTTAGAAGGACACTGCATAAAAGCAGTAATGCTGCTGTAAAATCAGAAAACACTTCCAGGTAAAGTGGTTTCAAATGTAACTTGTTTCCCACAAATGGTAATTTAAACTTTCTTCAGGCCAGAACAGTTACTTAGAAATACAGCAACCACCAGGTTAGGTTAAAGGAACTCCTCTTCTTAAGATCTGCGTGCAGGTATTTTTACTACATGTGTTGCCACAATGTAACTTAAGACACATGAACTGTGTCTTCAAGTTCATTGTGTAGAAGGACATTTAGCCATACACATCCCAGTGAAGGTCAACATAAGCACTGTTCACCCTGTGCCCCTGATTAGACAGGGTAAGGGGTATGTACAGAGACTACAGAGTATCTGCACCCTCGTCAAAAGTTGCTATGTTATAAAAAGGGAAGATTGATGTTCTCTTGGATTCAGTGATGAACGAGCAGTTAAACATAAAAGAAAACATGTTTGTATGTCTATAAACATGCTGAGTAATAGTGCTCAGCTACATAACCCTTTGGTTATTTTTCTACACACTTCTATAATAAGCCTTCCTTTTTATTTTTCTCTTAAAATCCTGCATGTCTTCTGTTTCGCTGCTGCACTGGAAACAACACTGTTGTTTCACAGAGGTTTCAGAACTCTGTCCCTGTGCCAGCGTCCCTTGTTTGGAGAGGTTTGTATGTATCAGACAGCACAAACACATATCCCCTTCTTAAAATGTTTTCTCCTGTGCTCAAGGATTCCCTCTTTTTTGAAAGCCTGGGTTTATCCCAGGCAAATTCACGAGTTCTCCTTCCCTCCACTAATGAACAACAAGGCTCCTTGTTGTTCCTTTATGACATCTCCTTCCTCAAGGCTCTAGCAGATCACTCGCAATATGACTGCCTCAGTTTGCTGCTCCTCCAGGTCAGGTGTGTATCCAAAACTCAGCAACGCCAGTCCACAGCCTGATGCACTGCATAGTGGCCATTCCCACATGGCCCCTGCCACAGGCAGCACCTATCAGCAACATGCCAGTGTAAAACCTAGGAGGAAAGGCAGCCTTTACACCTTAAATTACCATTTAAGCAGACAGACTATCTGGAGTGGTGATGCTGATGCTCTGGAAGTGAGTCTGCAGAGCTAGCTCAGGTGTAGACTGGGTGCTGCTTGAAAAGCCAGCTCACAGTCAGAATTGCAGTAGCCTCCTATACTGGTAGAAAACAAAGACTGGTACCTACTCAACTCCCTCTTTAAAATCAGACTGGCTCCATCAAGCTTGTGCCGATCAGGTGAGAGGAAGCTGAGCTGACCTCAGGCCAGTGTAAACCACACAAGGTGTAAAGAGATTTGTCTAGCCTGTGTCTTATACCAGGTCCTTGCATTTTCTGGGTATCGCCACTGCTACTGTCCTAAAAATACTAAGTGAGCTGCAGCCCACTCTCCCTCTGATGTTACTGACCTCTCTGTTAGATGTACAGGAAGCTCAGACACAGCCTTCATAAAATACAAACAGCTTAACTGTGACTTTGACTCCTGAAATCAAAACAGACACAATGAAACAACGTATTACAGTGAAGTGTTTCAGATATTAAATATTCTATTTGCAAAATGTGTACCTCAGTATTTTCATTGTATGTGAAATTTGTACTTCACATTATTCCCAAAGGAAGTGAGCCCAGGAAGTGTTTACGAGATGAATCCTTACTGTATCCCTCTCTTCAGATACTTCCACACAAGTCCTGGGGAAGTTGCACTTAAGTTGAAGAAAACCAAAGATTACAGTAAAACAAGCTACAGAAGATACAGTCATATTTCATATTTTTATATATGTCAGACCACAGGATGTCAGGGGTTGGAAGGGACCCTTGAGATCTTCGAGTCCAACCCCCCTGCCAGAGCAGGATCATATAATCCAGCACAGGTCACAGAGGAAATATTCATATTAATATTAAATGTATCTGATTTAATCTATCATCCAATTGATGTGAAAGATTTAGCATTTGTAAGACTGAATATAATCAGTGACAAAAACATACTAGAGAATCTCTTGCAGTGTATTCTGGCAAGACTAGCTATTCAAATTGTGCTAATCTTTTTTTATGCAAACCAGTACTGAAAGCTGCTAAAGTATATTCTTTGTATGTTTCCTCTGAAAGGATACAAGATTGGCAGCATTTTCAGAGGTGTTCATTTCTCTTTTCCAGGGGAATTAGCAGCTATGACATGGTGATGCCTTGGAGGTGTACAAGTCCATAATATTTCACAGCATGCCACTGAAAAGGGGAAAGCAGCTGAAGTCATGAAACGCGGATTCTCTCCCTAACTCTGCCAAGGTTCTGTGCAACGACGGCCAATTCGTTTAGTTACTGCCACAGCAAATGGGGACAAAGACACCTCCTTAGCACACTTCAAATTCTGTGTGGGTGTGCCAAGGTATTACTACTGATATAATTTAATGTGAAATGGCAACAGGTAATACTTTACAAAGGTAGAATAGGCTCGTCCCCTTGAGTTTTGTTTGGGTATTTTTATTCCAGCTATGAAACTGGTTCTTCCTCTTCCTACCTACTTCTGTTTATTTTTCTTCTTACAAACCCTGCCTCCTGTTATACAAACATTCAGAAAAGACAATAGCCCTGATTTCATATAGTAGATTAGCAACAAAATCCTGTCCGCTTATCTACCCCGGCTGAATTCTGCGGAAGGCAAGCAAGCAAGCAACAGCACGAGATAACAAAAACCCAATATGAGATTAACTGAATTGATGTCTTCTCCCAGTCACGCCTTCTGAGCATCAACTGACCCTTAGGAATCATGGCCATTTGCTCTCTCAGCTAGGTATTCTTGGAAGCAGAGCTACAATCAGTTAAACAGATCAGTTAACAAAGTGCTTCATTCCAGAGTTGGGGAAAAAACACATTCAAAGTTAATCTTGAATCCTGCCTTTCATCACTGGTATTTTAAATTACCAGGCTGACTCCTGGATTGCAGTTCTATAGAAACAGACTCACCAAAGCTCATCTACCATTTACCTCAACAGTCCCTTCTCTTTCCAAAGACAAACTGCTACTCTTCTGAGAACGTCACTGAGCAATATCCTCTGTGTCACACAACACTGACCTCAGCTTCAACTGGTACAAGCAAGGTCCTTAGTCAACGGGAAGCTTTAACTTCAGCAGGATTTAAAAAAAAAAAAAAAAACCCACCCAACTAACAACTAGCAACAGACTGAAACCAATTCAGATCATTTTTATCCAACTTTTTTTCCCCAAACAGCTGTAGTGCACACACACACACTGCTGCTGCTCTCCAAACTCTTCTTCCATTTCACTCTAAAAATAACTCCTGTGCAATCAATCCCAGTTGTTAAACTGTGAGAGGAGGACCTAAAGAGCTGCAATTAGCATGGTAACTATAGCACAGAATGCTTATCAATTAATGGTGCCAGGCAACTGTTTCATAATACAAATAATTCAGGAAATAAAGGAAGACAGGAATTACATCAGGAAATGTAGTGTATACGTTCATTATATAATTATTTATATTTCTATTAGATGTGGTTTATCAGACAAATTATTTATTTCAAGTATTACTTCAATAGATCTTCATTAAAGCTTTCTTCTGCCTCTGTCCCCTGATTCATTTCCATCTGTTTTCAGTATACTCAGAAACGTTTCAGGTTTACAAGAACTGAGCCTTCTGAAATACGAGATATGAAACTACTCATCTCGGGGGGGC
>VWZY01002575.1:43072-78073 GCA_013399075.1 Chloroceryle aenea | reverse complement strand
CGGTGGAGGCGGGAGGCTGCGCGGCCGGGTGGCTGCGGGTTCCGCGGGCTGGTGCATCGCTGGGAGAAAAGAGCCGCTCGCGTTTGCTACTGTGGCGTAGCCCTGGTATTCATGAGAAATGCATAAAACACTGTTTCGGGCCTGAACGCAGCCAGAAACAAACTCACTTTAGGGATTTTTTAATTTTTTTTTCGTTTGTTTTCCTTATTTTTAGTTGTTGTTGTGAAGGGAGAGCACGGAGAGCAGCTGTGTGCTTCTGCGCTCGGTTCCAAGCCCTTTCAAGTCAGCGTTTAGCCCAAAGACCGCTCTCTGTGCGCCTGCCTCTGAGCCACAGCCCCAGTGCTTGCTCTGACTTGTGTCCTTGTCTGGCTGCTCATCTGCTTCAGCTGCTGCTGGGTTTGCTTAGGTTTTTTCCTCTCTGTTTCTCCTTTACAGCTACATAAGGCTTCATAAAACAGTCAGGAATGAAACTTCCCCGCCCACACGTGCCTCTATTTTCCATATTGATGTGTTTTCCTGCTCTGGGGTGGAGGCTACTACTTTTCCCTTGGTATTGCTCTTTAAAAAGAACGTGCAATTGTTTGGGTTTTTTTAAGTTACCATAAATGGAGGCCGATAGATACACCCAGTCCATAGCAATGCAAAGCATGTGGCCTGGACTATATGAATAATATGAATACCTTCAGTTATAATATATTATGCAAAATTTATCAAGTATGGTAGTAATATATGCTTCTGCCTTTATGCTAAGACCTTAGGTGTTATGGAGAGGCCAGTCCAGAACTACAGAGCAGAACTTTCCCTAGACTCTCGTAATTGCCTCTTGCTAGGAATTAAAAAACAAACAAACAACACAAACAAACAAATAAAACCACCAACAACAAAACCATCCAAACAAAAAACCTAAACCAAACCCGAACCTCAAAACAAACCCACTATTTTTTCATAAAAAGAACTCTGAGATCATTAGCTAACATTTGGAAGTCCCTCAAATTAACATGCGTGAAGGACTGCGGCCAAACTCCCACTGGCTCCCATAAAAGCAGTAATCAGTCCTTCAAGCAAGATTCTCTACAAAATAACACCCAGAAGCCCCTGCAGAAGGGATTGCCAATCTCACCATCTGACTAGATTAAAAACAGCAGTAACAATGTGATAATTGACAGGAGAAACTTCCCTGACAAGGAATGAATCAGTGTTTATTTTTAGAGTTTTTCCCAAATGCTTTATTTAAACAAAAGATTAGCTAATTATTTCTGTCGTTATATTGTCCACAGTAGAAACAGGAGGTGACAGATCCTTACCAATCTGCAGGGAGCACTTTGATTTGGCTCATCATCCTTTGAGGTCTGAGCCCTGGACGGATGTGATTGTGCCTGTTGTCCTTTCATTTCTGGTCTGATCAAATATGAACAGTATCCAGGTTTCATTAAATTTAGACAACCCCTAATCAGTATTTTTTATTTCCTAAATAACAAGCTTCAAAAAAGGGTTCAGAAAATGTAAACTGTGATTTTCTCTGTATCCCACCTTTGTTCCAAAGCTTTGATTGACCAACAAATCGGTATTAATCCAGTCACTTCAACTGCCCGCTGCTGCCGTTTGCAATGACAGAGCCCTTGCATTCCAAGAAGATAAGGTTGATCTACCTGTGCACAGGAGCCAGCAATAAAATCCTATCTGGGAGAAGGCCGTTCAGCTGAGAAAAGACTGGCAAAAGGTATGTTGCATTTTATGGGACAAATGCAAGAAAACAGTGTCAATCTCAAAGACATGAAATAATATCTATGTTTCTGGTGATAAGCTTTTGTGTTCTGCTTTGTTTTGAAGAGGGGGGGCTGGCTTGATTTTTTTTTTCCTTACATTTTAAATGTATTGTGGATTACAGCATGGGTTTTATTATCAGTAAAGGAATCAAACTACTTTGAAAATATCTGACGACACTTTTTTTTTTTTTTGGGCTTATTTGCTAGGGAACTAAGAAACATAAATTACCTTTTGTTTCATTTTATCACATGTCTATAGTATGAGGATTGCTGCAAAACATGCAAAGAGCTGATTAACTGGTCTCTTACTTTCATAGTCTCAAAGCAATTGTACCACAGTAAATGAATAGGTCAAATCATATTAACTTTAGTGCTGAAGAAAGAGTCATTTTCAGCATTCAAATATTTATTCTTCAGTGGAAAACGTTTGCATAGAATTTCTTTTCCACACTCTTCAATATTGCAGATAATTTTGGATATGACTACTTAGGCCAGGGAAATTCTAGGTAAAATAGTTTATTAGTACCATTTTAGTGAATACCTGATCATTCTTGACCACAGTGAAATGTGAAGTGGAAGTAGATGACTGTAGAAATAATGGGAAATTATCTGTTTCTTTGTATACTGCCCACTGGCCTCTTACAGAAAGTAGAGGAAGAAACTCCACTGTTGTATTGTTCATAGGAACAAGTTGAATCTTTGATACCTCATCTTACATGCTAGTGCAAGAGATGCACTTGAAATAAAAGTATTCTTTCTCCTGTTTCTACATCTCCTGAAGAGACCATTGCAGAAATGGCTGCTCGTTGGGATGAGCTCCCTGCCTTGCAAGTATTATCTGCATTGGTGACCCCAAGCCCCCAGATAATTTAATTTATGTTTAAAAGTAAGGTGAATGTAGAACGCTAACAGGAACACTGTACAAAATTATTTAATCTGTGGGTAATCAGGACAAACAAATCAATGAATCACTCATACACATCTCTATTGCAGGAGACACATTTAACTACAAAGGAAAACATTACAGATGGTGCAGGAGGGTGAGACAGAGAATGAGGTAGATCGGTAACATCTGCCTTAAATACACGTTGGGTTAACCAGGATTTTATTTGCTTAGGCCAAGTCTAAAAAATAAGGATTTAGAGCAGAATTTTGAGCTCCTAAATCTAAACCAGAGATGGTGAAGAACCCCAGTGAGCTGTGTCTGACCTTGCATCATGCCTAAATTCCCAGGCTACTTTATGTATTTTTACAAAAGCTACTCTGCTGTGTAGAACCTCACCCTAATTGCCCAGATCTGCAAGCGTTCAACAGGGCGAATCAGCTTGGCACTCCTTCGTATCTCAACTCAAGCAGGAACTAAAAACTATGTGCTTCTTCATTCAAGTCCCCAGAGCATTTAAGTTCTAGAGGTAATCTTCAAACCCTTTTAATAGATGCCAGTGGGACTGAGTCTTCACAACTGCAACTGCACCTATTCCCTCTAAAAAGATAATTTCATGATATACTAGAAGCAGGCAAAGCAGTTATCCGCAAAGTGGAGTTCAGGGGCTGCTCTTTGCACATCATTGCTATCAGTAGTTACACTGATGTCTGGGTGCATAAGTTTCACCTAAATCCAGCCTCAAAGCTTAATCACTCTCACATCTAGAGTGGGTAGTGAAGCTCTGGCAAAGATGCTCACAGTAGTGTTGACGTGTTCTTACCAGAACCGAGTCCATCCTGTGCTGTCAGAGAGGGCTGAAAAGCAGCAGAATTTATTAGCCAAGGTGCAGTGTACATTCCGATGGTGGTATGCACTGCTTCTGAGACTAGCACAGGAGCCTCCCACTTCAGCATGTTCCTAATCTCAATCAGGAAACGGTCCACGTTTCTTGTCTAAATTATTTCAATATGGAAAACTGATTATTAAAAAAANAAAAGAGCTAGAAGTTACTAATCTTTAACAGAACTGTTCCTCTCAGCCTAGCGATAGCCACTCGGGAGCTGGATTCGCAGCTATCCGATTGGTAGGTGTAACCAGTACGGGCTACCAGTCAGCTGCCCGGCAGTGCTCGGTGACTACAGGTTTGGGAGTTACCGCTGGATGGCACTCTTGTGCCACCCAGGATCTAACGCCATGGGATTTTATTTGGCTGCAAATACAGGCGTCGTATAAAGACAAAGAACCAAGTTCACTTCTTCCTCATACCGTCATAAATTTGGAGTGGCTTCAGGTAAGGCATTCAGTTTAATTTAGAGTTGCACCAGTGTAACTGGGAGAATACAAACCAGATGTTGAGAAGCAATATTTTCACTATTAATTCCATCAATAAAATTTTGAACAATTTAGGAAAGCTAAATACAAGGAGCAGGCATAGAGATTGTAGCCATGAAAGACGATGAGCACACAGCTTCAGTTCTTCTGTGGTATTACAGGCTACACTAAATTCTAATAATTGACCGTAATGCTTTTTTACGTATTTTT
Organism: Chloroceryle aenea; assembly: GCA_013399075.1. Lineage (NCBI taxonomy): Eukaryota > Metazoa > Chordata > Aves > Coraciiformes > Cerylidae > Chloroceryle > Chloroceryle aenea. The sequence continues at coordinate 73,840 of VWZY01002575.1, read as the reverse complement.
AACCCTAATGTTTCTATATTATACACACTATTCTATAAAGATACAAGAAAATTCTTCTATGGGGGGCTGTAAAACAAGAAGCTATCTTCATTCCAAAAGTCACCATTTGAGTTCTTTTTTTTTTTTTCTTTTTTTTTTAAAGTTTCCTGTCTATATAGTTAAAAAGTTTGGAGAATGCTTCAATCATTTCTAATCCCAAATATGATGCTTTTATTTTTAAATACTTGAAAAATCGTTCAATTATTTTCAGATAGCATGATAATTCTGTGAAAGCCAACATGTTTTGCAGAGCATATTTAGTTTTCCATGGACAAATCAATTTTGGACTAAATTTGCATTTTAAAAAGTGGGGATTATCTCAGCTCTAGTGAAACAGAATCATATTCACAATAACTCTTTAATAAAGATAACACATTTGGCTTAATGTACTATACATGTGTTATGTAGCAGAGCAGTGTATGGGAAAATACCAGGAAATTTCTGCAAATACATTTGAACATCAGGGAAATAGCTTCATGAGATTCATGCTTCTGCTCCTTTTCTGTTGGGATAGATGGTGACACCTCTCTCCCCTGCAAAGAGATTCAGTTCCCCCAGCCCCACATCTGTACACTACTCTCAATATTAGGAAGGTCTGACAAGTTCAGGAACTCTTTCAGCAAAGTCATCTCCTCCACCTTCACTTCCACCAAAGCCAACAAGAGAGCTAGTAATCAATTTAAGCTGAGGCATTTTCTATTTTGGGGCTGGTAGCAGTTCTCTGGTTTCAGCCAGGGAAGGAAGTGCTCAAGAGTGTTTTATCACAGCCAGCTCTTGTGATTTACTTGGCATAATTGGAAGAAGGAAAATGTGTAAACATGGCTAACGCTTATTCTTGGGAAATGCACTGTTCCATGGACTTTAATGCATAATTTTGGTCATCACTTCTATGCTGTCACTTCAGTTCTCTATTTGTAGCATGAGAGTGATTCTGTGATGCTTGACAGAAGAGTTCCTGTACGTGTGCTAAATGTACTCAGAGGCAAACCTGGCAGGCTCAGGGTAAGACTGTTTCAGCACACGTTTCCTGCCCTCCCTGGTTTTGGCTTGTTCTGAGGGTCATAATTTGGTCACTCTGGGAAGATGCTCTGAATGAAGAATTGGCTGTTACAGTTGAATAGAAGGCAACCTGAATCTGCTCAGAGGATAGAGTGGAAACTGTTGTCTTCTTGTACTTCTGCCTTTCCACTCTTCCACTTTATGCTGGGACTTTCAGCATCCACAGCTGACAGAGTCATCTGCAATTACCCTGTAAAGAGCCCCACACTTTCTTTTATGTACTATCACCGTTTACTGAATAGCTGGTAGTTAATGTAATTTTAAAAATCTGTTTTAATGTTAATACCCCAGGGCTGTGTTCTTATTTATGTTTTCTTTGCTGTAGCTATTTTAGTTGAGAGAGACACTGTTGTGGAGACCTTACAAGCTCTAGGTAGCACAAGTGGAGAACTGAGATACAGGGAAATCAAGCGATTTGCCCAAGGTCACATGCTAAATTTGTGGCTGTGTTAATCTACCCAATCTGATTATCTAAGGCATGTAGGCACCAATGCATGTTCTGGTGTATGTATGAGCCACAGGAATGCTAAACTGGGTAAGTTAATTTGGAAAAATAAAGGGGGATGGGGAGAGAAAGAAAGAAGGCATGCTTGGCACTACTTGAACACTTACAAGACATTTCCACTTTCCTATTCTTTGAATACTCTGGAAGTACACAAACTTTGGGATCTGCATTTTAAAATGTTCTTTCAAACGTGAATAACATCTGTTAAATGTAACCAAGAAACATCTGCCTGCTGGGGCAGCCATTCTCCTGTCATCTATGCTGTGGAGCAAAATTGGTTCAATAGGTAATTCTGTTGTCTCCATTTCTTAGTTCTCAGTTTCCTATTAGGAAAAAAAAAAAGGCCAACAACAAGAATAAGCAGGAGGGGAAGGGAGATTCTGTGTAATGTACTTATCAGCCTGTGGAAAAAGCCCAAACACTTAGCTTCAGACTAAGTTAGATAAGTGGTGAGAGCAGAGCTTTTAAGCATTAGAAAGAAGACCAGGGATTATATGGAACTGTAATATTTATTAGCCTCAAAATGGTTTATCTTTCATCAGTGGAAATAATAATCTGATACAAATTCCACTGAAAGCAAAGAACATCTCATATCGATGGTCATTGGGCTCTGGATTTGACCCTCTCTAGTATCACTGGTAGATGGCGTAGTGGAATCTGGTCACCAGTCTACAGTGTAATAATTGCAAGATTGTCATTAACTATCATCTGAGCAGCTCTAGACAATGCAGTAATTGAAGGGCCAGAAATGGTTGATGTATACACCATCTCTTCCACAATCTCTCACTCCAGTGGAGCCAATTTGAGGACAGCTGGTGGGGAGAAACAGAAGAGTTCAAAGGCCTCAAGGAGAGAAGACCATAAGCATATTGTGTAGGTTTTAGCAATTACATTCCCAGCTCTCCGTGTTTTCACAATGCCTTGGACAAACAAATAAGTTCTCAACGACTGCATAATTTTTTCTTTTAAGAACAGGACCAAGACTCATAAAGGCATTTAGATGCTTAAGCTCCTCCTGAAATCATCAGGCTTTAAAAACATAAGTAACATTGAGAGCATGCACCATGATCTGATATTTGATTAGCAATGAATATCTGTATTATTTAGTGAGTGGCATTAAAATTAGGAGACTAGTAATGCTGAGGTGGCAGAACCCTCTGTATGTATCCTTACTGAAAAATGGCAGCACCTTGTTGTTCAGGACAAATCTCAAGACCAACTGGGAAAAGAAATGCTGTGACCTTTTGCCATGAACACTTTGGTGACCCCAAAAGGCCATTGGAGTGTTTCTTACATAGATGTGATTTGCCACCACCCATGTGACTTGAAAAGCAAAACTAATCTGGAGGAAGGGTTTCTCCTGTTTTTTTTCCTTAGAAGTGACCTTTCTCTTCCCAGTCTGTGAATTTAAAATACCAAGGAAGTGAGCCCTAGTCTGAGGAAGAGTTTCCAAAACAGAATTAGAGATGCAGCACTTTCTGCAGCAGAAGCTGGGAAAGTGCTGATGGTATAAATTCACTAAGAGGGGTCAGGTCTGTGTGTATAGAGGAAACTTGCTAAATGCAGATAGGGTGCAGGAAGGGAAAAGGGACTTGTACAGCTGGTAGGCAATTGCAAGCAGCTTCCTGACACTACTCAGTGAAACAGTTTGTTTCCTTCAGAGTAGTGTTTGACTTTGCTTTCACCATCATCAGTATAAATCAAAGGTCTTTATTGGTATTGTGTCTGGTCTACATTGCCCAGCATTCACAGTATGGTACTGATGTGACTATTCCCCAGCTAGCCTGTAATTATCTAAATACAGGTAGTGGTTTACTCCAGCTGGACTACAGACAAATGTCTGTCTTAAATAAATAAGATCTAGTCTGACTGCCAAGAAAGACTACCATTTTACTTCAGAAATAGCAAAAAAAAACCCAACAAACAAACAAAAAAAACCCCAAACCAGTAGTAACATATGTAGATAGAAAATGCTGTGGTGAATGAACAGTTGGGAATGAAATAACCCAGTTTACTTGGTAATCCATGGCTTTGTAGCCTATTTTTCTCAGTGCCATCTTCCCCTGGGTTTTGTATTTGCCTTATATACACTTTGTCCAAGCATAGTTAACGTTTGTTGTGTGTTTGGCACGTCAGTATTTGAAACTGCCATGATCTACAGAATCACGCTCAGTGGTGCAATTCAAAGGTCTATCATTTATGGCAGAAAACCCCTGCATGCTGTGAAAACAAACATGCTTCCACACTGCCTGAGTTCCAACTCAGTGCCGCTGATTAATTATCGATTGTCTCCCGCCTGGAGCTTTATGTAGGACCGGGGGACATCTAGTGGCTCAACAGTATACAGCAAGTTAAGATGCCACACTCAAAAAATACATTGCTGTGCAAAGTAGGCTGTTCAGTGAAAACTAAATTAAGGACTTTCTCAGTGGCTGAAACGCAATTTGAATATAGGAAATTAGCTAAGAATCGAATAATCTGTGATTAATTTTATTTTTGTCTTTCTAGCTTGTGAAAAGGTGAACTGACTTTAAAGCTTACACAGGTTGAAATGCATTTGCAACCTATTTTCAGGAGGATGTAACATCCTCTTTCATTAGGAGAAGCTGGGGTACAAGACAGATTTGGATAAGGAACAGGAACAAATCACACAGCATAGCCCTGTGCATTATTTTCTTCCCCCAAACGTACAGGTTTATTTTACGCATGGTAATTCAGGATGTGATTAATTAGACTAGATGATACCTGATAACTTATAATGACTAAGAATAACTGTGAATAGCAATTAAATGGAGAACTTTCCTTTCTGTGCAATGCATTTCCTATTTTAATACTTAAATAATTGGTTTCTTTAACAAGTAACCCACTCTGAGTCATGTTTTCCCCTCTCTCCTTTGTTCTTCTCCTAACCAATAACCACATGGCATCCCAATAGCTTTTATTACAAATGATGAGATGCAGAACAGAGAAGAAAAAATAGGACTATAAGCTGGTTTTGTACTGTGAGCCTGAGTTTGTATTTGGTTCTCTATTCTCTCTTTTTCTACTCCATAGAGCAAGTACAGATGGACTATGTTAGACTGTTATGCTGCTCAGACCAGAGACGGGGCTTGACCTCACCTGGAATGACTAAAATGACAGACCAGCATTAGGAAGTCATGTCTGAATGTCTCTCGTTGCTATCCTAACCCTACAAAACAATCAATTAAATTTATGCAGACAGAGCTGGAGTGTTTTGGCTGGAGCATATGACTAAAGGAGGGAGCCTACATATAAAGAGGGAGGATTCTCTGCAAATGAGAGAAAATCATTGACAAATATTAAGATAAATAATCTGGAGAGAGCAACAGGAGGCATTATGTCTTACCTGAGATGCTGATAAAACTTGGAAGCTACAGGAGTGAGATCAGACTGAGAAAAGACGGATCACTTGCTATTTTGCAAAAAAACCATGTGACTCGGGAGGGGTTTTTTTGAAGGTAAAAATTTCTGACAAAGAAAACCCTTTTCTAAACAAGTGGATTTTGTCTTCCTGTTTCCCTCCGAACAGGCTAAAGTGGAAGCTTGAGGGCCTAGGTGAAACTAAGAAAACCATGAACAAGCAAGGAAAGGGTTCTCCCATTCTGACACACTAGTTCCAGCTCCATATCGTATGCTCGCATTCAGAAAGTGATTCCTAAACCTTTGCAGGTGCCATTAAAATGATATAGGAACAGTTATTTGAACACTGCTCAAATTGCACAAGGAGCTTGGGACACAGAAACTGAGTCCAATGGTTCAGTCTGATGTTGCAAGGGCTTAATGTCCTGTGATTGAGTAGTGAACATACTGGATCATTAAGATTAATTAAAGTATTTATTTATAGAGAAGTATTAGCAGCCTTTATTTATGTGATAGAATTTTCAGGTTTTAAACTCCCAAAGTTTTAGGTGTGCTAGGACACACAAGGTTGTTTTGTCGAGGTGCCATTTATCTCCAGATTTGTTTCAACATAGTTCATTGTAGAGAGAAGTTGCAGTGAAGAGAGCTTCCAAAGGATTTTTCTATTTGAACTTCTGTGAAGGCTGTGCTTAGGATGTGAACACAGATAGACCAAAACCCTATTGCTGACAACATTCAAACAAACTGAATTTGTTTTAGCTGGCAAATAATCAAGTCTATTTCAGACACTCATGGGAAAGAATGGCAAACCCAAGGTACACCTGACCATATGAAGTACCTTGATGCAAGTGTGGTCAGCTACCAGAATGAAGTAAACGAAGCAGGGAAGCATTTTAACCAGTGTTTATTAAATGAGATGGTAATGACTTCTTAAATCTCTACTTACCTTTGCCACTGCAAAGTTCTGGTTGTCACATTAACATTTTACTGATTAGTAGGGCAGTACGAAGTTAATCTGAAGTTATATGAGCTTTATACTGAAGAATTTCCCTTGTGGAAAATACCTAGGAAAAATTAGCAGTCCTGTACTGACTCATGAGTGTGTGTTTGGGAAAGGTTGGAGTATACCTTGCACAGATTGTGAGTGGAAAGGCAAAATGGAAAAGCTGAGACTCAGCACCTGACATCCTTCAAGTGTAAGGTCTGTTACAATGCTGGAAATCAGCCTAGGACTTCCCTGCTCTTACTTCTGTTGAGGCTGGAGTGCCAGCAGCAAAAAAAGGTATGACTGTGCAACTTGGGCTTCCACTCTGGCTGCCCTAGTGCGTTGCCCCTGCCCTTATGCAGGGATGGGCATGTATTTAGTAACTAGGATAGGCAGACACAAATTTCCATTGACTAATCTTCCTCTAGCAAGGTGAGTTATCATCTAGAAAAGGTTTTTTCCGCTTGTTCTCTGTTCAGGTTATAATCCCATGAGAGCTCCAAAAAAAGGCTAGGCTCGTAGCTTCATTGCCTATGACTGTCTCTGTTTTCCCATAGTAACAGAGGGAAACTTGGAGAGAGAACTGTAGCTTCAAGCTTTCTGCAGAGAAAGATCTTCCTTGGAAATTACTTTGAAAGAAGCTGGCAAGGATCCTGGTAAGACCTTAGCCTTTTCTGTCCGTGCTTCTCCATCTGTCAAAACAAGGCATAATCCTTCCCTACTTCACTACGGTATTGTGAGGGCTCATCGGTTAACATATTTACATAACTAAATGTGATTTACTGTTCTAAATCACTTAGACTTTAGCTTTTAGGAACACAAACTCATCTCACTCATCTTAAAGATCTTTTTTTTCCTCTTTTCACACATCCATATTTCTCTTTGCTTCCTGCTACTGCAAAACACAGTTGCCACTAGTGTTGCTACCTGAGAGCAATTCTAAGTATCACACAGCCTTTTCCCAAGCAATCAAATAATCATCAAAGAAGAAGAATTCTTCTTTCATTTTTTTTTCTTTTTATTAGTGTGGGAAAATGATTCATACCTCATAGTACTCCCTACTAAAATTTCTCATCACTGCTCTAACTCCTTGCTGTTGTCGTGAAGAACAAACTGCATATATTTATAAAACATATTTTAGTCCACAGATCCCTAAGAGATCTCTGTGATCAGTTGTGATTGAAACTGGGACTATCTGTAAACAAACTCCAGTATAAATATCATGTGTTGGTTATGTTTGCATGCTGCAGGACCTGCACCTATTTCTACAAAAAGGCAACTTTCTCGAGAAGAGAACAGTAGCACACCAAAATAGCTGCGCTGTTTTAAATGTGCAGGATACTTCACATCCAGCTGAAATTGCATAGGGAACCTAAGAAAACAAAATGATGTGCAAGCTCCTGTAATCAACTTTATGCCAGAACTGGCAAAATATTTTTAGCTACGACGCACTGTTTTATTTAGGGATGCAAGAGGTACACAAATCTGGAGGTGGCGACCATTTTACTTATGGTCCTGCTGCCTTCTCATTATCCAAGTTATCCTTCCACACACAGCCTTCCCTGATCTGTGAAATAGCTTTTTCTTTCCTCCCTTCCTGCCATGATCCCTTTTACTCCTGCTTACCACTGTCTCTCCTACTGCCTTCTATAAAACTAAAAGCTTGGATTTTCCTCATTTCCTCATAGTTCCCTCCCACCTCTTTCCCAAGCCTCAAACTATTTCTGCATCCAGGTTTACTACCAGATGCTGTATGTTAATGTGGGGAAACATCCCAGACTTATACATGCAGTGAGTAATGTGAGTTACACTTCATACAGACTTCACACTGAGAGTAGTCAAACCCTTAAACAGGATGCCCCATGAGACCGGAATGTCTACCCTTAGAGATGTTCATACCTGGACCAGGCAAGGCTCTGAGCAACCTGAACTAGCTTTGAAGATAGCCTTGTTTTGAATGGGTAAAAGATAAAATGTTCTCCAGTGATTTCTTCTGATCAAATTTGTTTCATGATTCCATAATTCTAACTACTTTTTGAAGGAAAACAGAAAGAGGAAGGACACATGAGAATCTAAGAGAAAGATGATTTTCTGTAAAGAAGAAAAAGGAATACAACAAAAGAAACCAGAGCTGTGCACAGTTAGTCTGCTTGTCATCTTGCTGGCATTGAAGTAATTTGGGATGAAGTCAGATGGATGACAAAATCAATAGAGAACCAAGAAGAGAATCAACACCAACATGCCTGTCATTAGCCTAGGCTTGCTTCATCTGTCCGTTCTCAATGCCTGGTTACTAATGTGTGTGTTGTCTTCAAGACATCCTCAGATGGAATATTCCAAGGTATCATCTGTTTAATTTCCTGCAGATTCAGATTAGGAGAGGGATGCAGTCAGTACCTCACCTCCTCAGAGCTTGGGCTGAGCAATGGCCCAGGCACTGCAGCCAGATGTGTGCTGTAGAGCAACCTTGTTGGGGGCCAGAGAGGAGTAGGAACAGATCAGAGGTACCCCTGCTCCCTTCATAGCAAGAAGCACTTCCAGTTCCCTCATTCTTTAAGCATTTAAGAGTGGGGTTTGTGTTCCAGTGTGTGAATACATGCAATGTCCAAATCAAGCCCAGAGCTATGACAAGTCTATGCTGCCGTAGGAAATTTTCTCAAATCTAGCAGACCACCTATATAGGTTTTATATTACTACTAAATATTAAGGCAAAAGCAGAGAAACAGAAATGTAAATATAAACTGTAGCCTAGTTTTTGAGAAGGACTTCCCAGATTGTACAGAAGTGAATGTATTAGTGATCTTAGTTCACTCCTCAACCTCACATATCATTTAAATTTTCCCAATTTGAGAAGTCACTGGCCTTTACTACACAAAATAACTAAAGGTCCTTGATTCAGAAATACAAGTTAAAAAAAAACCCTAGAATCTTTATGAAGAAAATGATTTCGTGTTCCAGTTTATCTTACTGCTACTGCTGGTTTATTTGGGAGACACATCACCACTGGATAAACAAACATTGATAATACCAACATCTCTTTAATAAATATTATATTATAAAGTATTGTTCTTCCACTGTCCTCTTAAATAGAACAAGTTCCTGAAATTGAAAGCCCAGTAACAAAGGGCACAAATAGAACAAGAAACCTGGCAGTAAGATATTTCTCTTTAAACAAAAGAGCTGCAAAAGCAACACCCTGTTGTACAGCTCAGTAGAAGAGTACTGACAAATACTGAAACATAATTTTATCACTAAACTCCTTTAATATCAAAAACCAATACAGGAGCTTAAAAACCTTGGTAAACTATAACATAATATTCGTGGGTGGCCCTAATTATGAGTCTGGGATTAAATAAATTAAAAAATTTTAAAATGACAGGACATTTTTAACACAAAAAAGAAATCTGTAAGGCAAGCACAATGCTGCTGTAACAGAGAATTTAGCAATTCCAAACACAACATTAAAATGTTGTGCTCTTGAAGGCTGTGCTAAATTTTCCTCTGAGAGTGTTTTATGGGATTATAGCAGAAACAAAAATATCCTGACAACCTGAGAGAAAAATGAGTGACAGCTCAGACCAATTGATAGAGCTCGAAAGAACAGACAAGCTTCCAGGCACACAGGTGCTTCTTTGGATCTGAAAAAGAAACAGCAAGCTTCAAAGTGTTCAAAAACTTTCAGTGTAAGAACAGTCGTGCTGAGTTAGGACATTTGCTTTGCTTCAAATATTTATTAATTTATTTTTTAAAAGGCTGTAATTGATGACCTGAGAAATAAATTTATATAGTATAGCCCTGCGAACAGATTATTATTTCTAAAGCACGTTTGTAATTAGAGAGGGATCTAAGGAGTAAAACTTAGCCCAGTAAATCTGATTTTCCATGAGATTTACAAGCCTGTATGTTTACATTTCTTTAGGAAATAGTAATTGGATTCCTAAGTCACTTAGGTGCTTCAGAAGATGTTACTTTCACTGAAAAAGGCAGTAAGTCAGGGTACTGCCAAGGGGCAGACATACACAAGTCCTTGCTGCTTATGCAAACCCAACTGTAGCTTCAGAGCCCTCTGTGCTGGGGACTGGTGTATTTCCTGAACAGAACCAGTAACAAGCTCAAAGCTTATGATCTGAAATAAGAACAGACAACAGAGAAAGCCAGGCAACACTTACCAGTACTCTGAGGTGGCTCTGCTGTAATACACCTCTGAGGCTAGTCCTAGTAATGACATAAATATTGTTTTTCTATGTTTGTAAGTTTGTTGCTTGAATTTATTGAAACTTTTCATTGGAGAGGGCAGGGAATGTGAAGGAGAAAGGTAATTTTCTATTATTGGCTATTCAGGAATTTTTAAGCTGTTACTTTTTCAATCCTGTACAACAGTTTCCTTGTTTTTAGAATGAGTGCATGATATCATATCCTGAGCCCTTCCCTTTTCTTGCAGCTTTCCAAGGCTTTGGGAGGAATCCAGTTACAGTCATTGTGTGAACTGGTCCATAATACTGCAACAGAGCTGCTTTTGCCATCGTCCGCCTGCCTGCCTTACGCATATTCCTTAAGAAATTGCTGCGCTCGGACGGACGACCCTTTAAGCACAGTGAGTATCAGCTAAGAAAGTCTAGAAAGATCTATCTAGCCTGTAAAGTTGAATTGAAGAACATCATTTCTCTACGTATTTACACGTATGTGCAGTTAGGGACACAACTACAAGGGAAAGGAGAATTCTCTGTCATTATATATCACTGAAATGAGAAGAGTCTAGCTGGGGTGAGAAAAGGGATCGCAGTGACATGGGAGGCTCTCAGAGTCCAGGGACTGGATTAAAGCTGTGGGCTAAGTGTAGGAAAAGGCAAAGGTACATGTACTGTGTGAGGCAACGTAACCATTCGCTGTGGACAGACAGGAAAAAATAGCTGCTGAAGTGTATACGCAAGCAGCTGTGTGTGAGCACATGGCATGGTGTTAATGCTGGGTGACAAGCACCTCTTATTTATTCTTAATCTTGCTTGACTTAATGAATGCAGTAGTACTAGCTAGTAATAAGCAAAACAAAAGGAGAATAAAAGAAGTACTTTTCTGTACTAATCTCCACTCATCCCTAAAGCATACAGGCCAAGTAAACATTAATGGTGAGTCAACAATTCTTTTTAGCATTTCTACATAACCCGTGGTGGTGGTGTTACTTCTGCACTTCTCTATCTTGGTCTTTAGCTTGGAAATGCAGGGCTAAAGCCTCTGCTATTCTTGATGGAAGAAGGCCTAAGGTTTCATCTAGATGTCTCTGCAATGCTAACTTAGTAGAAATTGTCAACTATATCAACAATGTATTTATAGTTATCATTATTGTGTATGAATAACTTCATATAATCCAGAATTCACAGTGCAAAAAAAATTACAATGAAAGTAAATAATCAGCTTGCATTTATATCTACCAAATGATATTGTAGAAGTTATCTGTTAACCTAGAAAGCTGCTTCTAAAAGGCTAGAACTTCTGAATTTTCCTCTGTGTGTTGCCCTGGTATTGTGCCAAATACCAATTTCACTCCAAAGTTGTAAAAGACTTATGAGTATGCTTTACATAAAGGTCTCACTCTGGAATGGGAGCAACAGAAAGCAGTAGTGATTTTTTGGTGAATATTTAAGATAACAATAACTGGCTTTTGAAACCTGCAAATAAATTGTGACTCTTCCCCAAACTGTCTTTGGTGAGGCAAGCGTCTGTACAGGAAACACATAAACTTTGCATGTGTCATTGATCCACATTACCCACTTTTTCCCTGCTCACTGTGGTTTTGATCAGCTCATCCATGGGGTCACAGCACAACATTAGTAAAAATCATTGTTTTTTCTTATCTGCTGAACTGCATTGTGAGGTAAAAATTCCTCTTCATTTAAAAGTTGCTGTTGTAGTCAATTTTATGACAGAGCAAACCTGCCATTTTCTAGAAGATAGCAACGGTAAGAGCAGGAGGCTAAAGATGTGCTCGGTCTAGCCTCAGCAGTATCAAGATTGCTGTACTAGAGGTGACCATTAGTCTACCTACTCCAGACTTCTGCCTCCAACAGTGACTTGTACCAGCTGCTTCTGATACAGTTGCAAGTAGAGTCCAGAGTAACCAGCTGTCCCATCGACTTCACAGGAGATTTTTTTTAATGCCTATCAGTATTATTGACTTACACTGTGCAACATGAGAGGGTTTTAGCTCTTTGACTTCATAGAATATCACAGGGGATATGCATATTTCCATATCAAAGTTTGTTCCTTTAATTCACTGAGACCTTGGTTCCAACGATGTTGTATTGTGAGTTCAGTAAAAATAGTGGCTGTTTTAAAGAAACACTATTATTTACTTTCTCCAGATTTAAATCTGATACCTTGCACTTTCTTTAAATGAAATTTTGCCTATACATCGTAGGAGAGAACAATTCACATTAGTATTTTAATTGTGTGCTCTACTAAAGAATGGTAATATATTTTTATGCTTAGTTATAGTTGGTGTGTCTACCTTGTGGATATGCAGTTTTTCAATTTATAAACTCATTTCAAGTGCTTCACACAGAGTTTTGGAATCATAGAATCATAGAATAGTTTGGGTTGGAAGGGACCTTTAAGCATCATCTAGTCCCACCCCCACACAATGATCAGACACATCTTCAACTAGATCAGGTTGCTCAGAGCCCCATCCAACTTGATCTTGAATGTTTCCAGGGATCAACCCATCCCTAAACAAACAGGCAGCATCCTTATACTCTTCCCAGGATACGGGTCCACGCTTTCACTACCTGTGCATTTCTTTCTTGCCCTTTAGTCTGACCAGCCATGATGGTCTCTTGCCTTCCTTGCCTGATTTCTTACATCTGGGAATCAAAAGCTCTTGCACTCTGTGGAAAGCATTCTTAAAGATATGCCAGCTCTTTTCTCCCTTGTCCCCAGGGGCAGTTTCCCAAGGGGGTCCTATTGACTAATACCTTGAAAACATGACTTTTTTGCTTTCCTAAAATTCACCTGACTCATAACCCTCAGGACTGTAAACTCCACCAGTGCATGATCACTGCAGCCCAAGCTGCCTCCAATTTTGATATCACTGATGAGTTCACTTGTGCTGGTGACCAGTAGATCCTGTAGTTAATTATTTTATTGTCATGTTTAAAAAATTCAAAGATTAAAGAGATGTGAGTTTACAGAAAGCACCCAGTTTTGCTCTTGTATGCTCTTCATATATGCGTTTAATAATAAATTTTCCACCACCTTATGTTCCAGAAAAGTTACGTGTGCAGCAAATGTTTAGTTAATTAATCTCACAAAGAACTTGTGAGGTAGGTTCCCTCATTTCAAAGGTGAGAGAGAAAGTGAGACAGTTAAATAAGTGACTTGCTTAATATCACACAGTGAGTCAGTGCTAACACTGAAAATAGATTTTATGCCTTCCAGTTCCTTGCCCTGCATTTTAATCATCTAACCAGATTTAATTCTGAAGTTGAATAACTCCTTAAATTATTAAAATAATTGTTCTCAATTTCATGTTGGAGTATTATGTTTTAATCACCTAAGCAGATGAAATACTTGAAAAAATTTTCTTGCTTAGGACTTTTTAGTCTTTCTTGTTCAAATATTGCTTTAGCTATCAGCTAAATTTGTTTTTTTACAGTAATGCTGATCTTCAAAAGCACTCTCAAGCAGATCTTCACCAAAAAAAAGCAACAAAGAACAGACAGAATGCACTTAAAACTCACAGCAATCTCTTTGCTGTCAGTGTAGCAGTGTAGCTCTTTTTCGTACTCTCTCAACAGCTGTTCCACTTAATAATACCCAAAGCTTTAATTAATGAAGCATAGTAAAGTTATTGCCCTACAGAAAGTGAAAGATAGACTGCCAGTGACATGACTAAATGACAATGTAGCCTGAAGCACAAAAGAGCAATTGCATCATAAGAAGTGTCTGCTTAGAAGTGCAGTCTGGAACGATACGCTGTGTCGTCTCTGAATAAACTGGTACATAAAGAGCTGCAATCCTTGAAAACACGTTTAAATCAATATTACCTGTGTTCAGGCTAATGGTATGCTCCTGTTGCTTTATAGCTTTTCTGAATATAGTCCATTTATTTGTTTATGCTGATAGGACATACACAAACTTCTCCAATCTTCACTATTTTATCTGTTCAATAGTGTCCTCTAGTATAGGAAAAAATAAATGACCCAGAAAATATATATGTAGGCATAAGACTGAGAGAGGCTCAGGAATAAAGAAATGATATTACCATGACTTGCTCCCTATTAAACCTGAGTGTAGGCACAGCAGTCTGTTACGCAGCCTTATACAATGCTTTGTATCATATAGGACTTTTGAATATAAGACAAGCAGCACAAGATTGTGGCCAGCTCCAAGATTTTTATAAAGGCTTTTGCTGTATGTATTGAATAGGGCATTGCTGTGCAAGCAGCCTTCCAACCTAATTGCAATTTAACAACAAAAATTCAACCGCTTCATTGTTGAATGCAAAGAAAAATCCTAGGTTGTAGAATCAGTCAGTAAGCATTGGCATGTTGGCATGATGTATTTCTGGGAACACCTCTAATGTAATTTAACATGTTGTACTTGTAAAGAAGGGAGTTACATCTCACCTACTGAACCGGGGACTAGACAGAAGGTTCCAGGTAATAAGCCATGGAGAGATGTTCCAATACTTCTAAGTTACCACGTTGTTTTCCTTTTGGGGTTATCTTCTTTTTAAAATGTTAACTGTGAACATATATTGCACTTTGCCTCGAGGCCTCTGTTATCAGTGATCAGCTGTCCAATATTGATCAGAGTAATGCTCCAACTTCACTCTCCCTTTCTCTTAGAAACTACTCTCTTTTTCCCACAGATGTCAGAAAATAGCCCGATGCCAACTGATGAGCAGTTTGCAAGACATAGTTAACTTCCTACTTTCAGCAAAAGCTTCAATGTGTCCTGCCTACCTTAGTAATCACATTAGTAGCCACTGCCCTTTAATGGGTCTATCACAGCCTTGCTCTGTTCATTCAGCACAGAAGGAAAAACATTTTAAGAAAGTCAGTTCTTTGAGCAGTGGGGATTATAGGCATGGAAACAGAATGGGTTTGTGAAGGGTATATGCTGTTTTGCCTTCATTCCCCATATGACAGTGAGAGGGAAACTGAGGTACAGACATAGTGCCACTCTGAAGAATTAATAAAGTGAATATATAATTATGTGGATTTGAGGAAGCATTTATGGTAATATGGTGCTTATACATTGAAGCCAGAAAATGAAATGGAAAAGAAAGTGAAAAGAAATGCATAATGAGGGAGTTGGGCAGTTTAGTTCTGTTACGCAAGCCCAGCGAAAGGTACAAAGCTAAGGAATGCCTCAAGCAAAAAAAAAAATCCAATATCAGTTAAATTATATTAATTATAAAAGGCGGCGTTAGAAATGCAAGCAAGGTACATTTTTTCCAATATTCCTTATTATATGTTAATTATGGCACAGTAAAATCCTAGCATCTCATGCAATCGTGCAACTTGCAAAATACCACTAGAACGTTTCTTGCTGGAGCCAGGTACAGTGAGGCACGCACAAGCTGAAGCTGCTTGTTGAATAAAACAATCAGTTTCTGCTGAATCTAGTTCTGCTTGAGGACTAATTTGTGGTTCCTTGTGTCTTTCAGTGCTGACAGCTGAAGAAGGTAGCTCTGGGTCAGATTGTAATGTTCACTTATTGCTCTAATGGGCGGATGTGTTTAATTAACCTTTTATTCTGCAGAAGCAGTTGTTCTGGCAGGCTGTAGGAATGCTAAAGGAGGGAGATCTAAACAGCAGTGAACCTAAGCACATTTTATACATCTAGTACTAGGTAAAGAATGTTAATGTAGACAAATACTGTTTCCTAGGAGATAGGTTTGTATAACAGTGTAAAAGAAACAACATGGTTCTTCCAATAGGGCTCCCCCATTAATTTCACAAGACTCTGCTGCAGTCACATACCCTTGGGACTCTTTTCTCTCATGTCTGGTTAAAGACTGGACACAGTACTTCAACCGGGGGTCACAAAAGCACATATTCAAGGTGGAAATATTCTGCTTAGTATCTCTTGAATAGAGTTAGACCTGACAGCCTTGCTGCCTGTTCTGTGCCCAGCAGTGACTTCTCCAGGTACTATAGCTTGGACAGACCCTTCCAGAGCTTCCCATAAAGCACAGATCTTGAGGTTTTATAGCTAATTCTTCAGAAGGCATATGGCAAGTCTAATGCAAAGCATTAGACAGCAAATCCTTTAAGTAAAGTTGCTAAAGGCACTGTTTTTCACTTGAAAAACTAAAGGACTGTAGATTACAATTCATATGGATGCAGCAGACTCCCTGGCCACAATGTCCCTTGTTCCTAAACTTTCACTAAAAAAATACCAACTCTGCATGAGTGTTTATGAGAGCTTATCTTCTCTGACCTTCATCACCTGCACTGCCACAATAGCATCATTGTTTCCTATCTCCTCCCCTTAGTAAGCAGCACCCTCCATTCTCTCACTTCCTTTCCAGCCCAAACCTTTCCATCTGAGAGACTTTTTAAAGTTCTGCTTTGTCATCTAGTTTTGCTAGTACTGTCATCTGACTGCCAACCTCCTTCAGTCCTGGCTGTCTCAGTTAGCCAAAACTCTCTTTTTACTCAGAAGGCACCTTTAAAACTTGAGTGATGAACATTCCTTCTACTGTTGTAGACTTACAAACAAGGTGTATTCACAACTGATAGAAACATTTAGGTCACAGCATTTTTCTTACTAAAACTACACTGTAGCAACACGCAATCACAACTGTGAACAGCACTTTTCCCACTTTAAACACTGATGCAGAACTCTTCCCTTTGTAATGTGGTACAACTTTCTCCACATTGCCACAGTATGTAGGAACCGGTGTTAAGGCTGCAGATAAATTACTACATTCCTAATCGTAGACTTTGTCCAGACTGTTTCTGTTCCAGAATGGAGAGTCGTGACGATAAATGAGGTAACCAAGGAAAAATAAAACTGGCTACAGTTGTCAGAATTATGAATTCAATATAATTCTTCACCTTGTTCACACTGGTCTCTGTTTCTTCTAGTAAGGACTGGTGACTCCAAGAGTCATAAGCTACATGTTAAGTTCTTGGGTGATAACAGTTTTCTTTATAACGTTGCCCAGTGTCTGAGATTATAGAGATGGGATTGTGTAGGCCTTCTATGAGCAGATTGTCCTATTGTAATGAGAAGGTTTGCACAAAGAGAATAGAGTAAGGGTCTTTATGTTCAGATATAGATGATGATTCCCAGAAGCTCTTAGAATTGGCCAAACTCACAGCACAGTCAGCGGATGTAGGGAGGCTGTTTACAGTTTACTTTTGAAAATTCTTCAGCAGCATGCTTCAAAATGCAGTCCAAATCTGCTCTGCAGGATCTTCTGTTCTGAACCACATTTTCTGTAGAGATTTCAAGGAGCAAGCTTCTGCCTCATCCCAAAGAGAGGGAATGGAGATCCTTCTGAGAGGTGGGCAAGGACAGAATCCTGATACAGAGGACTTTTTGCTGTGCTTCTGTCTGAATGAGTTTGTGAGTGTTTGGATGCGTGAAAGAAAACTCCTGCGTAGCCTGCTGCCTTATGTCCTTGTTGGTCAGGTAAGAACAACAGCACTCCTCCACCACTGCCACTCTCCTTTGCTGCTTGTTTGGGGGTGAGAGAAGAGTAGAGAGAGCAGGGGACAGTAGTATTCCCCTGCAGCCTATTGCTCCTCACAGCCTCCCACCAAACGAGCTTCACTGCCCAGGTATGACTGTGTGAGGCATCAAATCACAGTCCTGAGCTGCTACTCTTGTCAATGGCCTGTCCTTAAACCGGGACCTGACTCATGACTGTCCTCTTAGTACATTTCTCACCTAGGAGGAATGTATGACAGTACATTTCTTTGTACTTGTATTCTTTGCATTGTGTTTGTGTCTCTTTAGCCATCTGCATGTGATGCATGACTCGATTTCTCTGCACAACTGCAGGAATTATGTGGTTTTTGTAATTATGGAAATAATTTCAATAAGTGTGAATTCTAGATGGATACAGGACCTATGGATTAATCTTTCTGGATTTTTGTTCAAGTGAATACATTCAGCAGGTTCTGGGTCCTGTCTTCTCCAGTACAGTAAGCAAGTGCTGGTGGAGACTGAAAAGAAGTTGCTGTCCTTGGGGTTGACAGCAAAGCTCTTTCGCTAGTGAGAACAGGAACCATTTTGAGCTAATATAAAGATTAAAAGCCAATGGAAAGAATTACAGTATCATATTTTTAACATAATCTAAGCATAAAGTACAAAAAATTAGAGCTCTCACTTAAATACAAGCTGAAACAATTGTTTTATCTTCAGGGAGACTCTCTAGGAAATTTAGATGGATGTAAATCTCAGGTGAAACTTCTGCTTGAAGTACTACAAGATGCGTCTGTGGTTTCGGCGCATGCTGCCAGTTACAGTACAGGGGAAAGTTACATTAACTTTCAGTCAAGCTAAAGGGGTATGTCTGCTGGTTTTGATAAATGGCAGTTAATTACATTTTTCCTCTTTGAAAGAAGTAAACATTTCTTTCTTTTGTTAGCATGTCTAATAAAGGCAGGGGATTTTTCTGAGGGTAGTCTTGGAACAAAACTGCAGCTCCAGGCACTCTGTAAGAAGCCAAATACAAAGGAAGGGTGGAGTGAAGTTGCTGTTTGATAATAGGAATAGTCTACAAGAAAGTTTCCTTATCTCTCTTTAATACTTGTTTTTCAGAAAGTAACTGTGATGAAAAGGCGGGAGCTATTCTTCTCTGCTGTAAATTCTTTTTGGATAAGTCTTTTGGAAGAAATCATGCTATCTTCATTCAAATCCTTCCTAAAATGCATTTCTTCCAAGAAGTGTTTCTATGCTAATCCACTAGGCGTTGCTATTTACATCTTTAACAGAAATTAAGTACTTAACATGGACTGATCGTAGATTAAGAACTACTAAGGGCATGTATGTCCATAGGAAAGCTTAGTCCATGGAAAAAGTCTATTGTCTCCTGGCAGTAGTTCTTTATACAGTGTTTTTATTTCTTACTGATGATTGTAATCCCTGCAGGGAAAGGGCGTTTGTCTTTATGCACCTGTAAGGCATCATACATGTCTGTAACTTCATGCAAATTAGTGAAGATCAAGAGGGAAACAAGAAGTAATTTTACAATCCAAAATAGCTTTGCCTTGAATAGCAGTCAAATTCTGCTCTGTCATCCCAGTGTATATCCAGATTTGGTGCTGAAGTCACTGGAATGGAATATGGTCATAGCTCTTGATACAAAGACGACTGGAGGGGAGAGGAAGACAGTGATGCTGCATTATGGACAGTAATGGATTCATTGCCATTGTTTTAGACTATGAAAACATTAAGCAACCCTGGGTTGCCTTCAGGACATGCTGACACTCTACACTGCCTCCTGCTCTAGGCTGCTAATATAACTCAGAAATGCACTTCTGCTACTTAATGGTGTATAAAGCAGTGGTTTCCAAACTAGGCACTATTATAACTAGTGAGATCACAACAGTTGCAAATGACGTCACAAGCTACAAGAAATTCAATTTGATCACATATTTTTGCTAGTACTTGGGGTTGCCTTAAGTTCTTGCTCTACATTAATGAATTTTTGCAGTGAAAAACTTGGGGAACTGCTGTGTTTTTCTTTGTGAAACACTGGGTGGAGAGACTACTTCCTCTGAGTCATCAGTGGGAAAAGTCCATTATTACAGGGGTGAAACATGCAAACATGACAACTAGAAATTAAAAAAATCCCTGCAATTGTCAACATATTCAAATCTGTTGATACAGCTATTTCAAGCCCAAAGGTGTCAACACCATTGCTTTCTAGAACTGTAATTAATTTATATTCCCAAAATACCTCGTTGTAACAATTACTATAACAAAAGTGATCATAGATCAGTCCTTCACAACCAAAATAAGTAAAGTATCACTAACTAAAACATAGCAGTTATTCATGCATGACACACAACAGATGAGAAGAGCACAATAAGACTATTACATCCATCAGAAATGGCTGGATCTCCTGTTTTTTAGCAGCGTGTGTGTATCTGTGCTGGAAACTGGCAAGGAAGCCCTGCCAGCAGAGGCAGGGGACGTTGTTGAGGCAGCACGCAGGGAGCTGGGAAGGAAGACAGTAGTACTTCCTGACACTGATTAGCAAGCTTACAGGCAGGAAAGCATCCTGCTTAGTCATGCTAAATCAGCTAGAGAGCCCCTATTAACACAGCAAATCCTTTACCATCCTAGCTGAAGATGAAGGGTATTCAGATTTGGTTTGGAAAGAGAAGCCAATTTTGTACATGAGTGTGCAAAGCACCCACTGAACTTCATTCTCCTACACTGTGACTTCCTAATTGGCTCAAAGGAGCTGTAAAATTCAGAACCTGAGGACTTGCCTGTCTCTGTTTTTATTCCCTTTACCAAGCAAACTTGTTCAGTTTTCACCTTTTTATGCTATGCCTTGACTTTTATTTATATATTTATATTTATGCCATGTCCCATCAAAGTGCTCAGCTGAGAACTTCTGTTCTTTTTTGGCTACACAGCTACTGCGTACCACTTGTTAATTTGTGAATTTCAAATACATTTAGTGTGACTAAATAGCCGAGTTTGAAAAGCAACAGTCTGTCTTTATTCACAGAACTGCCATACCCCCTAAACCAAGGCAATTTAGTTCTGATCTGGAAAGGGACATCAGAGTTCAGTTTCTTGTGCCCTAGTAGTACTTTGCTTCTTGTCTAGAAGTTGCCAGTTCCACAGGTAGTTTTTGTAATATCGATATAGTCAAGAACCAACCACTATTAACCACATAGTCTGTTGTTTTAACTGTTTATTAGTGGATTCCAATATCTTGCAGCATTTAGAAACATTGATACAACTGTCAGCCTAAATGACATTAGATTAAAAAGTTGTCATACTCATGGGGTGACTCCCCACACAAGTTATTATCAGCAACATTAAATTGCAAAAACACTTGTAAAACCTTTGTTAAATAATATCAGTTGAAATTGGCATATGCTCAAACCTATGCAACAAGTCAAACAGACCAGAAAACATAAAAAACCCAAAACAAAAGAGCAAAACAAAACAACAGACACGACAAAACTTTAGAAGGGAAACACATACAAAGAAGAATGCTGGTATTAGGCTAAATTCTCACACTACGTTTCATTATTATTACTGTTACCATTTATCAAGGACTTTCGAGCCACTTCTGATATCTCTCCCCTTTGCATTGCTAACTGTGACTGTTACATTCTTAATGCTCATGTTCTTAGCTATACTTGCCCTCTTAAAACTTTCTTAGTCCATATTATTTCTGGTCAAATTTGAATCAGCAAAGCAGAACACTTCCTGTCCTTGAGGGGATGAATCTGTCCTGGATATTAGGAGCCTGTGTCAGCACTGACAGGATGCAGACCAGGAAGCTATGGATTTTATTAACAGGAACTAAACAAGAGTGGCCAAGTTTTGGCAGAATTAAAATGAAAATTTTGTACATGGAACACTGTAAGAACTGGAAGTAAAACGTTTTTTATATAACTAAAATAGGCTGCTAGCAAACTAGTTCAGTAGATTTGGAATCAGCAGCAGCTTTTGAGAAGCTCAAAACCAGGATTTGAATGAAAGCTCTAGATGCCTAACTAACTGGAGCTTTATCTCTGGCATGCTGGAAAAGGCTGCTTTGGTGAATTGAGAGTACAAATGAGTTACATCTTGGAGCAACGAGCTATTGACACTCTACTGACAAATAAATAGTCAAAAGTTTAGAATCTAGAAAAGTGGAGCGAGAATTAATATTGGTCATTAAGTACAAAAAAGTCCTTAAGTTTTCATACTGGAACACAAAGTCTGCTTCTTGGGGAGCTAAGAGTGCACATGAAACAAAATACAAATAGGAAACCGCCTTGTGGTGTGAATCTAAGATAACACCAGGAGTAGCCACAGGTGTGGTGCCACCTCACGCATCATTGCTCTGTGAGCTGGTCAGCGCTTTCTAATCTAGACTAGCATATTTTCATAACTTCTAGGAGCAACTAAAGAGTCTCTCCATGATCCAAACCTGGAGCAAGCTTGGTTGTTGGAAATATTCTAGATGAAGTAGGAATATGCATGGGAAGAAGCTGACAGATATTGTATCGGTCAGCTTTACAGGCTATCTTCCTGTTAACTGTGGCTTGCTACTGAATGAAGTCCCTAAGAGGGATAGGTGTCCATGGTCCTCCAATAGCTGGCCAGAAAAGCATAAAAAGCCTTATTTCTTCCACAACCAAAAGGAACATATGTTTAGATTGAGGGATATGGAAACCATCTTTTTTGAGAAATGAACTCCACAGCCTTTTTTGTTGCTGATGTGTGACCCTGAGATCTGTGAAATCATGCAGTATCTTCCTATTTTATAACATCTGCAGATTTATTACAACTAAATGGTAAGGGAAGCATCGCCCTATTATTATAAGCTTCTAAAAGGGAAGAGATGAAAGTTGCTGGTGAAATTGATGCTATAGGTGCAGCAACCAAGGACAAAGCATGGCAATCACACCTACATTTGTTGCTTTAGGGAACTGACAGGGCAGATGACTTTTGATTTATAACTATTTCTGAGAGGCAAGACCTAATGATCATCAGGTAACTCGCCTGTGTCATGCAACAGCTATGTTAAAAGCCAGCGGTTAAACTACAAGACAAAATGAGTGGACTGACCCCATGAGGACAACTTTAAACTAAGTTATGAAATTCGAGGGATGAGTCAGTGTGTTTCTCACAGCCACTGAATAAATCTCGTTTTCTTTTAACTTAGAATACACTCGTGTATCTGAGGTCTCTTAGGGTCCTCTGGAATAATACAATGATTCCTATTTTTAATGCGGATAATCCATTCTTCTAACACAGGTAAGAATCCTACATGAATCTTTTACTTCTATTTATAAATAGTGTCCCATCAGAGCTTTTGAGTTTCTTTCATGCTGCAGTCTTCACCTGCTTCTACTTCTTAACTGCATTGTTTGCATGACAGGAATTAAGAAACAAAACTGCTGTAAAGATACACAGAAACTTAGTGATAGAAAAGTTAGATATGGCTTGGTGTACTGAAAATGTCTGTAAGAATCACAGCTCTCTCTGGCAAGGATTTAGAGAAAGCACTGTAAAGACGGGATAATTGTTAGCCAGTTATTAAAGATAGGCCCTGAAACTTAAAGAATTTTGAACTTTACAGACAGAATAACACTGTAACTCTTTCTGCCATGATTTAGGCTGTCTTTAGAAATGGCAGCTTAGACCTATTTCAATTAATATCATCCAACAAAGTAAGGAAATACAAATCAGCTAAGTGGAAAAGGAACTGACGGGTTTTTTTACCATCCTTTCCTGAATTGAAAGTTTCCCAAATTATCCCCAGAAAACCCTTGGAGAGGTTTAAGAAAAACCAAAAGGAAGCTGTTACTGAACCCCCTGTGCTGAGAAGTCAAAGAAGCCCAGCTGATCCAAACAAAGGATTCTTTACGTGCTAACCAAAAGAGAGATCCAGCAGGTGGTCACAGTGCTTAGGCTCTCTGAAAAGAAATTGTAAAGGCAGAACTACATCAAGCTGCATCTAGGATGGACGTGACATGACTATTGCATTTCACATTTAGCATAATGGGTATCTTCAGCCAAAATAGCCAAATCCATAGCATTTTTGCTTTCCAAAGAGCATGAAGGACTGCCTTTTCTTGGAAGGAAGTGGCAGCTACCATAAGGCCATAATAATATCTCAGTCTTGCTCTATAGATTTTTTCCTAAATTTAAAAGGAAATAACTTGTTGGGTTACATATTTTTCAAGAAAAGAGAAATCTTCAGCAAAAATCTTCTATTTACTTTGCCCTTTTCCAGCTCTGTATCTACCTCTTATCTGTTCTAAGTGTCTTGCATCCTAAAGTAATTAGAACTGTTAAATGGAAGAGCTAAGATCACAAACATTATCATCTACCACTTTCTTAAGACCTTTGGCAAAAGGACCAGGCAGACTTTGGGAAAAGTAACATCTTACGCCATTACAGGAAGATTCAGTAACACAAGGAGTGTATTTAATCCTTGTTGAAGCAGATCCATTTTGCATGAAATACTGTTCTCTAAACCAGAGACAGTACCAGCAAGAGTGATCTATCTTGTCTAACAGTTACAGCACACACTGAGCAGCCCCTGGTGTCATAAAGATGTCACAATTTATACTGACTACACTGGTGGCATCTGTGCCTTTACAGTTCTAGATTCCATGGGCAGGCTTATCTTATTTGCTTGTCATTCTCCATCTATTTCTATGAACCAGGCACAGTTATGGGACAGTATAAATGACCAATGCTAGTTTTTGATTTTATCAGTTAAGTTACAGTGACTCACATAAGAGTTTAAGTTTGATGTTTGCAGACTGAGATCTTTTATTGATCTGCAGAAGGGAAAACCATGATATTTTTTTTCCCTTATACAGCATATATGCAGATATCACTCTTTATCTGCAGAAACCAACTCTTCAAGAGACTTTAATTCCTTTTTCTATTCAACTGAAATAATGATGATCCCAATGCATCAGTATGAAGTTGATTTTTACACTATACAAACTATCCTGAGACCAACAATTAATTTGGCGTGCACCACCAATGTCACTTAAGACAACTCAAAGTTCTCAGATGGCACTAAAACTAAATCAGTTTTCATCCCCTTTCTAATTCAAATCCTACAATTGTTACTGTCCAAACCTAAGATGAAAGAGCAAATAATCAAGTGACACTGAAAATAGCATGAAAAAAATCACCATAAAATCCAGTGCACAGAGACAGTGATGTCTCAGATGGTGCTGCTTCAACTCAGACCCCTAGTTTCTCAGCTTCTTCTGCATTTTCTATTTCAAAATATTCCACAATCATTTTGATGCATTGTGCACTGATTCCAGAGAATGGAAAGATAATATTATGGGCCACCTTGTCCATTATCTGACCATTTCTCTAATGATTTAAAACTTTATTAATTGCCTTTTAGCATTTTGCAAATGGTTTTCACAGACAAGAACTGGTATGGAAGAAAAAAAGGTACGAGAAGAGCAGGCCTTGTGTGACTTATGACCTGCTTGTAATGCCATATAAAATGTTAGAGAACTATTGCATAAAAAAAGGGAATCCTTAAAAAATGACAAGAGTTATAATGGGGATAAATATAGTTATGTGAGCCAGATCAAACCAATTCATTTTCTGCTGCTGAAAGTCTGATAAGAAAAAAATGAAGCTAAAGGTCTGTTGTTGCCCTTCAACAAATCCAGCCTGAGGATGAATTCAAGCCTGAATGCAGAGAGGCAATTTTAAAAAGTCAAAGTTTGATTTATTGTTCTCTGAAAGGTTGTGTAAAGCTTCTTACTAAAGATGTCAAAGTTACACAAAGGTGGTTTGTATGATTAAGGGCAATCACAGTTCTCAAGGACTCGTAGAAGATATAGGCACAGCTTGGGCTTGTGTCTTACTGTAAATTTTATTTTGTTCCATTCTGAAGAATAGATGGACCTTCTTAAGTTAATTTGTTCAACATTTGCATTACAGACACACATGATGCAGCAGTAGCACAGGTGCAGATTTGCAGTATATGTTATACATAGATTGTGCTCTCATCTATGATAATGTCAAATCAAGTAAACAGGATTTAAGAAAGCCAAGATATAACACTCTTCAATAAACTGTAGTTAATAAAAAGATGTCCAAATAAAGCCATTCTCTGGCCATTCTGCTCCAGGGCAGAAAATCTATAACACATCTTATAAGGCCTTAAAATATGCCCCTGCAATGAAAAGGAAAAGACAAGACGAAATTAGAGTAAATGTTCATGGCCTTTGGGCAATCTCTCTTGGGCTGCAAATATCAGATGAATTTAGGATCTCATTTATTTCGAGGAGATTAGTTTAGGTAGAAGGGTAGGTGTATTTGCTTGTGAGTATATAATGTAGTTCTGTTGTGCTGTAAATCAGTGTAGCTCCAATTAAATTTTGGGAAAAGCAGCATTTCTGACCCTTAAACATGATTTTAGTTGTATCTAATCACAATGGCTTCAACTTTTTAATTAAATGTATGTATGTAAGACATATTTGCATATATATATCTACAGAAAGTTTTTTTCCTCCTTATATTGCAGCTTTGCTTCCTTACATTACTCACATTATCAAAAGTCTCAACTCAGAACTTCCTGGCTCTTGGTAATTATTTCAGGATGTTTTTTTTAATGTGGTGCTTCTGTTTTATTTTTATGCATTCAGAAAAATCACATGCCAAAAATTATATATGTACAACTGATCTTGCCTTTGGGCTATAGACTAAGACTTCCTGACCTGTTGTGACTCTCTGTAGACCTTTTATTTTTTTTTAATTCTTGTCTATCAAGATATTTACAATAAACTTAGCTCCTTCCGTATAGGCTCCGAGATCAGGCCCTGAGTCTGTCATGCTGTTGACAATCATGACGATCAGAAGTGTAACGCTTGTAAAACTGGAATGTGGACTCCTTTACCTCACAAAAAGTTGGTGAGAATCTCCTTAAAAATGACCTTGTGACATGATCCTGACAAATCACAGCTGTATCTGAAAAGGAAAGGTGATTTGATAGTGAACTTTATTTTAGCATGGTGACTTCCTGCTGTCTGTAACAAAAGTAAAGTGTGTGATGTAGCCAAAATGCTATCAACTCCTACAAGGTCAAAACCACAGAAATTTTTCATTATCTGTTTACTGCTTTATGGTTTTTTTGAATGCTGAAATTCATAAACTGTGGCAAGGGCAGCTTCATTCTCAAGTATACAAATAACCTGCATAATGTAGTTCTTCTTAGACTATCCGTGTCCAAAAAGAAAGTAATCTTTGACTAAGTTGTTTTAATTTTAGAACAAATTCCGTTTGAGTGTACACTATGTACATGTACTTCTGACAAGTTGTCTGAGCTTAGATTAATTCTGGCAGTTGAACTCTGCACATATAAAAAATGTTGTATTTTGAGAACAAAAGGGACATCACAGCGTTCTAGATAGTCCAAGAGGGTTTTTTTATTTTTTCCTCCAGTTAGCTTTCTTCTGTTCTCCCTAGTTTTACACTGGCATTCATTTTGATTTTAAAATAGTTTAAAATGTAGGATAAAAAAAAATACAGTGGCTATGGCAGGTGCTGCAATGGACTGTCCATGTGTAACTAAGAATTCCTTCAGAGAGGAACAAAACCTCCCTGCTGCTTTAACCTGTTCTCATATTACTGGCTCAGTCTTGGTGCTAGAGATACTGCAGGACCACTCCTTTCTCCACTAACACCTAGTTTCTTTGTGGTTGTTACTAGCAACTGTTCCTGTCTCAAGTCTCTTGTAAACTGAGGCTGGGGTAAACCCTGTGAATCAGGTACTTGTCCTGCAGCTTTCCCTCGTAAGCATTTAGATATCAGCAGAGAAGAGAATCTGCCTCTGATTTCTGTTATTGCCAGAGACTGAACATGACATCACTAAATCTGCAAAGACTGACTTCTTAGGGAGCACTGATTCTCTTCCAATTCAAGATCTTCCCACACAGTTCCTCATCAGTTTATACACCTTTCTTTTTACCCCTGAGACTACTATTACACACTCCTATTACACACTCCCTGCAGGAACAGGAAATTACTTGTGTTCATTTTTGGGGCTTGCTAGGCCTTATAGTTCCTGAACTTGCTCATTACCTTGTTCCTTCCATAGTTACTTGTGTGGAAAAATAAATAAATAAATACATAAAAATAGGCCAGAGATGCTCTAAAACACTGTCAAAAGGAGAACTGGGTATGCAGATGGTGGTTTTATACAAACATTGTGCAGGCGTAGACAACAAACATGGAGGCCAAGGCAGCTGCCAGCCCAATCTAGTATGGATTTATCAGAAAGAAGAGGGAGATAACAATGTTGGCCTCTCTCCCCTCAGCAGTGGTGGATATGGTAATCCAAGGGATCAGATCAATAAGATCCCATCAAGTCCACACAGCTCCCTCTTCCCTGCAGCACTTGGGATAGGTTTGGTGGTCTACTACCCATCTTAGACTACTACCATCTTTCCCATTAAATTCCTTATATACAGCATGTTGATTTGCTTTGTCAATTACTTCCTCAATAAAATAAATAAATACATACATTAATAAAATTTACATAGAGCTTTCTATCTGGGTTTTACACCTTTCCCTCACTAGTGTCTAGGACAAATTTCAGCTAATTCTTTTTCAGCTAACGTCTTTCCAGAATACATTCCTACTCATAAAATAGAGCTGCTCAGAAGGAAATTATGAGTCCTAAACTTTGCAAAGAACAAATATTTGCTGCTCAGTCATTCCACCACAGTTACTGAGGTTCATGGCTCTGAAAGTGACACACAGTGCCCTGTTCCTTTCTTAGTGGGCCAGAAACTAAGTGCATGTGTCAAAAATACTATGCCCATCTCTAAGAATTTGCAGTTTAAAACACGTTATTGCATGATAAAGCAACAGCTGGAGATAAGTATTTACACCTCTACTGAAACTGTATTGTCTACTGAAACATTTATTGTCTGCAAAGCACTTGGAATAAAATAAATGCAATATAAATGATAATGAGAAGGAATTTTCTTCCCTGAATTGTTCTATAGAATTTTTCTTCCTAAAGTACTGAAGCAAAAATATATCTGTAACACCTATGGTAACCATGGAGATTATACCAGGCAACATGCATAATGATTCAAAATGTGGCATCAGACAAATGTTCTTTGTCGTTTGACTGGATTATTACAAAGAAGGTTTCCCCTAAACAGTTTGCAGAAGCAGGATAGATGTGGTTAATTTCTCAACCCTCCTTTTTGTCAGGGGAAGGGGAAGTGTCAGCACTGTTGTATGGGCAGCAGACTGTGTTCACTTTGAAAAGACCCAGCTTCCCAGCTTCTTGGTAGTTTCAAGTCATAGGTATGATTTACTGAAAATATTTATGTGAACGGTCACATCAGAGCAACCAGTCTCCCCACATTGCCTGTACAACAGAAAAGATGGCCACGGGCACATATAGCTGCAACAACTATAACTAGGAAACAGGTCCGATTAATTTTTACTTTGTTTTATTTGTTTGTTTGGTTTGGGTTTTTTTTTTTAGACTACATACAAATGTACAAAATCTATTTTAAAAACAATTCATGTATAATCCTAGAAATACCAAGATTTTGGTAATTTGTGTTAGCTATAAAACAACATTCTTTTGCATTTGGCAGTATTTCTTTCTCTGCATAATTCCTTCTCTGCATGGTTGGCATCAAACAGTAAATAAGTCTTAGTCCACTGGCTTCTAATGCAGGATGAATATTGGTGCAGTTCTTAATCTGGTACAATCTATAAGACAGAGGAAAAGAATTACTGCAATCAGGACCCTTCCTGATAAACAAACCTGAAAAGGTAAAGTCATTTTTCTACCTCAGGGGTTAACTAAAATCTGGTGGTTTGCAGTTGTTTGAGCTAGGAGGAAAAAAACATTAATGATGATGCAGAGATTATGTCAATCCTCTTAATTTACAAACTATGTAGAAAACTTGTTTTCCTTGAAGACAGAAGAAATTCAGAAGATATATATATATTTCATGCAGTTCTGAAGTACTCAGCTGTTGCTCAGAACTACACACCTACTTTTTTTCTGCCTCTGTAACTTGGGTTTTTCAATTCCTCGCTTTTTTTGCCAACTCTGAAATTACAGATTATAGTAAATGTCTTTCCAATTCCTCCTCCCTCATTTTATTTTGTTTTGCTAACAAGTCATTGTTTCACCTATCACTTTTAGAAAGCTGGAAAATGTTTTTTTTTAAATTATTTTTCCCCCATTTATTTTAAGTGACAGGCCCTTTTTATGCTCTCGAACTTCAAGATGCAATTTCACCCAGCCATCAATGGATAGAGGTAGAAGGTAATTAATTCATTCTTTCTCTTCTGTAGGAGGCTACAAAGAGGCCCAATGGGAAAACAGGAGTTATCACAACTACTTAACCCATCGCTTCTGTCGCAGAGGCTCAGAACCCTCAAAGATCAGTGGTAATAACGAATTCCATCATTGGAGTGGAATCCACCAAAGTGGGTGTTACCATGCAAAGAGCTGTTTATCTAAACTGACAAATTTTACCCCACATGTTCACTTTAACTTCAGTTTGTGGAATTTAAATAGGTCAGCATTTAAATCTAGAAAAACTTGGCCAAATTAAAGCAGAACAAAAAGGCATGTTTACTTTTGTAGGTGGCAAGACAGCTATGACTGGCTGTGTGATTAGTAACGTTAGAAACAGAGAGAATTTGGACTTGGGAACTGTTAAAGAATCGAGAATATCAGTAAATACAGCAATAGCCATTATTTTATGCGTGTTTTTTCCAGAGCAGTTGCAACTGCTCTGTGGTGCACGCACAGGTTGCTATTGCAGTACAAGGACTTAGTAACTCAGCACCCTCAACACTTAAGGAGAAGCCGGGACGTTTCCATTCCTTTGCGTTCTGAACTCAGAATGATTAATTGCTGCAGCCATCTGTAGATTTTGCACTGCAGTTCGTGACGTACTTAGGACAGATCCCTTCCTCACGTCTTTTGGGTTAGGCCGGAGTCTGTAGGGTTTACGGGCTCAGCCTCTAGGCGAGGCTCCCCAAAGCACTGGGGGGTGAGCCACCGTCACGACAGCTCCCCGCGGCCCCTTTCCCTCAAGGCCAGCAGCGGGGCGAGCCCTTTCCT
>VWZY01002575.1:733-43049 GCA_013399075.1 Chloroceryle aenea | reverse complement strand
TTGAGCCCTCTTGCTTTGTGGAGAGAAAGGGGAGGTGTTGCCCCGAAGAGCAGGGCAGTCCCTTTCCTCCCGGGTGTGCGGGGAGAGAAGAGTCTGGAGGCTTTTCCGACGCCGGGACGCGGTTCCTCGGCCGTCGGAAAGCTTTGGGGTTGAGGGAAGTAGTGCCTCGCGTGTGTCCTGTGTCCCTTGGGCCTGCGCGGGAGCTGGAACGAGAGGTGAGGTGAGGCTGCGCTACGGCCCCTCTCTCCAGGGTTTGGCTGTTTTTGAACGAGAGGTGAGGTGAGGCTGCGCTGCGGCCCCTCTCTCCGGGGTTTGGCTGTTTCGGCTTCGTCCCGGGGCGTTGGGGCTGAGGTGGAGTCACTGAAGCTGGGCGGCTGCTGTGACTGATATATCTACAAGTGGGACCTGGGGGAGGGAAAGGGCGAGGAGAAACTGGCCTTGAGCGTTAGTTTCTCTGGCGAATTCTTTCTTTGCAGGCTTCTCTCCCTTCCCTTGGCTGCCCTGGGATAAGAGATAATGCCTGATCTGTGTGAGATAAGTAGAGGGTTTGAGATGCTGTTGATCTCAGCTGAACCAGAAGTTTCTGAGGGATCTTGTTTTATCTGGTCAGGTTCCCTCTGTGCCGCTGCTCTTTATTTTCCCTGCAGCCTTACCGGTATGCATCTTGTATCAGGAAAAGGGTGGTGTCTGAGTGTGACCTTACCTGGAGAAGGGCAAGCAGCCCAGTCATGCGTCCTGAACAGCTGATGGAGGCCTAACACAGTCTTTCTTCTAGAGTCCTGTTGAATAAATTCTGATCCTAGAACATGAGACATGATCTTGACTACCCCAGGGTGCTTTCATAGGGAAAGGGGAGCAAGGAGTCTATACCTGCATTAGGACCAGTGTTGCCATTTTCAAAGATTAACTGCAGTCTGGATACTTTTTTGTTTGTGGGACTCTCCAAACATGACTTCCATAGATCTAAAATAATTGTTTCTCTTGGGGGTGGGGGGGAGGAGGTGGAATGGGAAATGCCTGTCCATACAAGAGCATCCTCAGAGCCATGATTTACAGTAAAAGCCGTCTTTTTTTGACACCTTAAACTCTGCCCCACCCTCAACTGAAGTTATCAAAGCTGAGAGAAGGAACTAACAACTGGGAACCAGACTTGTGGTTCTTGCAGGTTACGTGCTTGAAGGCTGAAAATAACTTTTATTGTAGAGAAATTAATATCAACAGCTCAGTCTTACTTGGCAATAGCATCTTTACAGTTAGAGCAGACTTATTAAATTTTTATCTACTGCTTTAATCGCTTCTGGCCTCTGTATAATGAACTTAGATTTTTGCTTATGATCAGATGATACCAATTTACTATTTTAAAAGCTTTTTGTATTTATTTCTTCTATTAAGTATTTAAGGAACAGAGAAGTTTTCAGAGTAGTCCTGTAAGTAACCTTCCTATATTAGGTTTTTCAATAGTAAATTGTTTGTTGTACACCTCTTTTGGAGCGGGCCAACTTGATTCTGTTTTGCATGCCTGGAGAAGAGTGAAGCTGACCTATTTTCACTGGTGTTATGTATATGCTGCAGAGGAATGTCTAGTTTAAAGATTTAGCTGGAATGCTTTACAGAAACTCCACTGAAAGCTTAATTTGACCAGACAATACTCTTTCTCAGTCACTCTTTAAAACTCTCAAACTTGTCTCTAATTATTAGTGCAGTGGTTCTGGGTATCTGAATAGAAGAGTGGTTGAGACATTTTGATCAAATCAAGGTAGTAATGATGGGACACTGTCTGTACAACTCAGATGTGTACACTTACACTGAAATTCTGGCTGGTATATAGATTCTGTGATCGAATGCCTCTTGCAGGCTTTAAGTTTTTTCAGTTGCAATTTAACTGAGTAAGTACCAACTGTTATTTGACCAAATGGTGGATAAATGGCTTGCTTCTTTGGGAAGCATTGAGGTCCAGAATTGACAAGTAAGAGAACTGTCCTGTGAACAGAGTAAAAGTGGCCAAGTGATGTGGTAGAATAAGTCCCAACATCATCATGCTTTGGGAACCTGGTTCATAGTTTGCGGATGTTTGTTCCATGCAGTGGGTACATGTGCTTCAAACTTAACTTGATAATTTCTTAGTCACATGGAGCTTGAATCAAGTTAATAAATGAATTGCTTTCTATGACACAATGAATCCAGCTGAATTAATGGCCTTTCTTAGCAGAGGCACTGAAGGAGCCTGTTTCTCATGGCAGCTGTGCAGGCAGTAAGCACTCATGGGACTGCAAGTGTGTTGTGGTAGCATGCAGACAGTGCCTAAGGTCAGTAGGTGCCTTGTGCCTGGAGCAAACAACTTGGGAATGAGAGTAGTGGTCTTTGAGGCAGTGTCTGGGGAGGCCACAGCAGTAGGTAAGCATGAGTGCTTACTGCTTTTCATACCCTCTGTGCCTGACTTTAAGTAACTTTTGTGTGATTGACTTATGAAAGGTGCTGATCCTAGTTATCCACTAGGTTAAGAACTATATTCTCAAACTCTTTCTGACTTGTAAGTACTATTCTGCTAAGAAAAAAGTCAGTTCTTTAGGTTTTCTCTCTTCATCCACCTTCTGCTCCCACATCTCTGCTAACTATTCTGCACCACTATCGAGTGTTGGTGATGAAGTTCCATTGCTTGTTACATGCTATTGCATGGAGCGGCAAGGTCAGCAAACAAGCTTGGCCGTTTCCTAGAGGCAACAATACATTTTTTCAGCTTTTGTTCTGTAATACAATTGATACCTGTCTTTTGATAAGAGGCAATGGTGCAGAAACTTTAAAAATGCTTATTAATAGCTGCCAAAGAGCGATCATTTTGTTAGTAATTTGTTTCAGCCCATTAAACAGGACTGAGCAGCTTTCATCCATGCCTGCCCCAGAAATATCAAGCTGTCTTGTCATTTAAGCAAGATATTCTATATAACTCATGCTTTGTCTCTTCATCTTCTAAGTACAGCTTTAATAGCAATATTAGAGGATCTGTTTTGTCTCTTGTGCTTGAGATGTGCAAATGTGTTTTTCAGGACCTGTCAAAATGAGAGTCATGAAGTCATGTAATGTGAGAATGTTATTTAGGCTGCTGTCTAAGTAGGTACTTGAATCTCTACAGTGACAAAGTGATTGCTCAGAACACTTGCTTCCAACTGTTTTATACAGGACCCTGAGCCTATAGCCTTCCTAAAGCTTGCTGAAGTGACTGCGAAAGGAGCATATAGTGGTTGAATAAAGGAATATGAGATGTAATGGAAATTCAGTCTGCTAGGAATCTTTGCAGCATCACAAGTCAAAGACTGAAAAATCAGTTGTGGGATTTTAAGCATTTGTTAAAGCCTTAATCCTGTCTACTGTCACTTTGTGAATTAGTGTTTCTGTCAGTTGATATGATTAGTATAAAATATTTCAGGCCACTGAAAGTGCAATTAAACTGGAGTTTTTAATGTAGACTTCTTACAGTTTGGAATGTGAACTAATCTGAAGTCCAAGAACTGGAAAGCGGAGAACATGCTGAGTTATGTAGGTGCACCGATTTCTCTGTTTTTTCTCTTTCTCTAGGTATCTTTACCTGTGGTAAAAAAGACCATTCTTCAGAAGACTGCTGGAGACCCTAGACTTAGTCTCAACTTTGGATATGATTTTGTTCATGTAGCTGGATATGTTCAACAATGCTTCTGATTTAGATTTAATTTGATACTAGTGACTTAAATCACAGGTTTAAAAAAAAATCTTACCTTACAGGTACAATTAATACCGCATTACAGGATTATACTCAAACATGACAAAGCACTTTAAAAACGTAATTGTAGGAGCTATGGGAACTCTAGGCTCCATGTTGCAGAACACTAATTGAAATGGCTTTTTTTTAAAGGAGTTGTTTTTTTAAGGTTAGTGCTACCCTGCTTAGCAGGGCCCTGTCTTGTGCACCACTCTGAAACAGACATTGAACAAGTGGTTTTTAGATCAAACTCCATGTTGGAGAAAAGAAGGTGGTTTTGCAAATGGGGAAAGCTGTTTCCTGATTAGAATGAACTAATTCTAAAGTATGCACTGATCTCTGATACAGCCTTCCCAGTAAACTGCTGCTGTGGTTCCCCATGATGGTACTCTGCTATTTAGTGTTCTTGGCTTACTAGGGGATCCCATTTTGGGTAGGTAAGGAATTCTCATTAATGTATTCACCAGGAAGTCTCACTGACTGGCTTTTATGGCAACCTTCTGCTTTTACCTACCATATCATAAAATACACTAGCCAAGCAATTTAAGGAATTGGTCTTTCAAAATACAGGATTGTGTGGTTGAAACTTGTGCTATTTTTGATTTTCAAAGCCCATTTTAGGAAGCAGTTTAATTTTTTCCTTTTTGTCTTGTAAGACAAACTATAATCAAAGTTAACTTTATGGGTTGAATCTGTTCCGAAGCTATCACAGAAGGAAACTAATTCAAAAAACTTAGAAGTAGGCTGACTGGTGATACTGTAAATCTTTTATATTCATTTAGTCTGTAAACTGGGAATCAAGCAGTGATCTTGTCCATCTCCTTTCCTTAATTATTCACAACTGTCTTCTAATAGATTGTGGAGCAGCGAGGGAAGACGCGGTCAATCAATGTGATTGAGAAGCGAACTTCATTTATAAGTACTGAGCTGACAGCTGATAGTCACCTCCACAGTAGTCACAGCTGTCCATCCTCTATTGGTTCAATCCACAGGGTCTCTTAGCATAACCCAACCCCGTCACGGTAACAGAAGGCTGCTACTCCCTCATTCCTTCAACCACAGTATTCTATTATTGTACAACTTATCAGCTCAAGGACATGCTATCCTGCAGGTTTCTTGCAGGGATTGCTGCTGAGCTTAACAACTTGCATCAGATGATATTTCTCTTAAAGGTACATGACCCTTGTCTTTTAGACATTCTCCAACAATAGATAGCATGGGATGAGCATACCTTCCTCTCTAGTTAAGATTTATAATTGTTAGCCATGAAATATTTGTTCTAAGTTTTTTAGCTCCACTGTACTACTCGTGCAGGTTATCAAATCAGCATTCCACTTCCAAAGACTCCCTATAAAATAAGAGCAACTGTATTGCTGGAGGAGAGACTTGATTTGTAGAGTTGCTGAGGCTGGAGGACACTTCTGGAGACTCTAGTCCAGGCCTCTGACTGTGCTAATCCTGACCCATAAACTCGCTCATCATCCACCTCTAGATAATGTTTCATGGATTCCTGTTTTTCTCCCAGGAAGGGCAATTCTCCTGCCTTGCCTTCCTGGTCTGTTGGTCCTACAGAGCTTGTAGCCCTCCACTGCAGCACTCTTAACAGTGAGAGCTCGCTAATCCCAGGGATGTTATGACCCCTGCAGCTACACACAGACCTCCAGCGTCTCCTGTTTGTCCGCTGTGCTGCATGTGTTAGTTTACAGAAGCACCCTGTTGTGCTTACTTCGCAAGAAAGGCTTGAGAGCTATGAGATGAGCTGGCTGTGTATCAGAGTAGAAGTTTCTTATTCTGGTAATATGCTCTGTGGAGAGAATAAATGTCTAGAACAGCACAAAAGGATAAATGTCTAACTACTATTTTGCATTGCTTCTGTATTTTCATGCGACCTGTCACTTGCAGGTCATAAAGGCAGGTGTCCTGCACTAAATGTGTCCTCGCTTGTCTATGTCCAGGAGGTTCTGAGTTAGCAGTCTGCCACCCAAAATGAGAGTTTTCAGCAAGCATGTTTTATTGTGCCACACTTCTACAGCACTCTGGAAGCTCAGTAATTGGAGAGCATGTGTTTGGCTGTAAAATCTTTTATAGTCATAGGCAGAAAGCTCTCCATGAGGGAGACTAAGGATAACACTTTTCCCATAAACTAAAAAGCTGTGGAGAGTTTCCTTTTATTAACATCACACTTATGGTAGGGATACTGAAATTGCATGTGACCCTCATAGTAATGTAATAATCTCGTTTGTATTTAAAGTTAGAAATACTGCTTTTGGCTTTGATATAAAGTATATGAATACAGTAGACTGGAAGACTACATGCCGTTGTTATTGAAAACATCTGTTCTCAGTCCAGCAGAAAGGTAGCTGCTTATATGTGCTGAATAGTTTGGTATGGTATTCATTCTCCCTGTATGGGGAAACTGGAGTCAAGAAATCTGTTTAAAGGCAATTTAACACAGCAGCTAAGTTATGGATAACTAGTAATTTGATGAATTAGTAAATGTCATTATTGTTGCTTTGTGTGATGCAAATGCACTGATTGAAAGACTGAGGAAAACATTCAGTGCTTAGCACTTCTGTGATGTGGCTGATTGAGGGAGCTTAGTGACTCGGGTTATACATCTGCAGCTCCTTCAGTTAAATGTTTAAAACAGTGCAAGTACTTTCAGAGGCTACAGGGAGATGATTTCCCAAGGCCCCATGGGAGATGGGACTTCATGGCTAAGAGTAAACTCAGAGTAGGGGTTTATTACTCGCTTGCCTCCATCAAATGTTTGCACAACACTGGTTCACATTTCACCAAATGGAGATGTGAACATGAGACACCTAACTGCAGCTTAGGAGCAAGGAATTTAATTGTAAGGGTAGAGGTGTTTCTGCTGGTAGAACCTAAGCCAAACTACATACTGTTCAGGTTTCTAGTTTATCTCCAGCCTCCAGTTCACTGGGGAAAATGAAGATGGCATGATCTAGCAACATCTATCTTCTGGGGGAGCAATGGCGGCAGCAGTTTGTGGCCGGCCTGTCTGTAGTGTCTTGTGCCATATTTGCAAGACCAGTGGGCTGGCTCTTACAGCTCAAAAACTGAGGAGGGCTGAGGGAAGGAAACTTGGCTGGGTAACACTTCATGAGAGCTGAAGAGTTAAATTCTGCAACTCTG
The DNA here is from genome assembly GCA_013399075.1 of Chloroceryle aenea. Taxonomy (NCBI): domain Eukaryota; kingdom Metazoa; phylum Chordata; class Aves; order Coraciiformes; family Cerylidae; genus Chloroceryle; species Chloroceryle aenea. The sequence continues at coordinate 36,160 of VWZY01002575.1, read as the reverse complement.
TAGCATGCTTATGGCTGAACTGGTATTTGGTGGAATTTTCTGGATCCATGTTAGTAGCAACTTCCTTGTGGGTTGTACAGCTGCAGATTATCCACTGAGGTAACTGAAACCATGTTGTTGCCCAAGTGTCATTGTTTTCCGGTGTGATCCGAATTGACTAGTGAGGGGGACACCTGTTCTCAAAGTAATTAGGCAGCTAGACAGTTACTATCACAGTGGTGAACTCTGAGCACAGTAGTACTGATTAACAGTATTAACTCAGTCTTTGTGTTTGCAGATTTCTGTCATGTTTCCTAGCAAGTTTTTGCTAGGATAAGAGCAGTGTGGTAGATCTTTCCTATAGTCTGCAGGGTGCCTTCTGGGTATTAATGCTAGACCTGGAGGCTTCCTTAAAGTATCTCAAGAGGTCTGGCTAGGTATCTCCTTACAGAAGTAGTGATTTGAGCTCTAATGGCACTAGTGTCTTATAACATCAGGTGATATCCATGTGAAATAAGAGTGTATTCTTCTTGGCACTGTACAATCTGCTACTTGCTCTGCACTGAGTAATATGGAAAATGGATGGTGTTGTTTTTCTTCCCATAAAACTCTGTATAACCATGATGCTTCTGTGTCCTATCTGTGAAACACTGAGGCAGTTTTAATAACTGTTGTAATGAGCTGTAACTACCTTTATCTAAATACTAAACCTTTTGTGCTAGAGTTTAGGGGGACTGTGATGGACTGGGACCTCGCCTTTTGGGAAGAACTTCACTTTGTGATGGTGCTTCATGCCCTGGTTGTGGGGGTGTGTAATGCTTGTGAGCCTGATGCACCTGCTGTCCCTTCTGGTGAAGGGAAGTGTTGTTATTTGTTAGAGACAGGAAGCAGCATGCTTTGTGCATACCTAATTCATCAGTGACATGGGACAGATACCACTGTGACAGGATTCTACAATAGCAGGGCAGAGCTGGTGAATTGCCCCCAGCTGAAGCTTGATGCAAGGCTACTATTAGACTCTAAAAGGACAGGTAAACTGCAGCTCTGCTACACTGTTAATATCAAAGGTGTACGCCATCTGTGGAAAGCAATGTCGAAAACCTTAAGACAAGACCAGGTAAGAAACCTACTAACCGTGACCCCAGCTGCTGCATGGCTTCTGTAAACTTAAAAGGATACTTTTAGTTTAGAGTGCTAAAGTGAATGGAGTAACCCAGCTCAAAGCCAGAGTATTCTCTAAACAGTACTTTGAGTTGTTTTGAAAAAGATTTTCAGCCTCTTAATGTCATAGCCTCTTAATCCCCAAAGATGCCTGCTGTGCAAGTTCCTTACCGCTCTAAAAGGATGACTGTGCTCATTGTCAATGTTGTGGGGACCAGACTGCTCAAGTACTTATCAGGAGGGGTAATTCTAGATTTCTCTGCCTTGTTGCTGTGATCTCTTCCTCGTGTGATTTGTCAGTGTTGCTGGAGCTGATGCTGCTGCTTTCAGGACAGAAATTCAAGCTTCCGGATAGTGGTGATCTGAAGGCACAGTATCATTAGGTGTCTTGGTGCCTTGGTAGAGTCAGGAGTTGCATTTTCTGACATTGTAGCACCAACTAAGTGATATTACAGTTGCTTGTTAACACCGATTTCACAAACTCTCCTTTGAAAGTTGATGCAGCTGGAGTATTGGCAGTTTTCCCACCACTACATTGTCTCCATTTTCTGATCCCCATCAGGATCTATAAGGATCCTCTTAGAAGGCTGAGGAAGTCTGGGTAGAAATGACTTGCCTAATGACCATAGGGGTGCAGCACTATAGACTTTTCATGCATCATATCCTAGAGGTGTTGATCTTGTGAATAGTATGGTTCAGTAGATAAAGCAGTGGAGACAACAGTTAGCTTCTGTTCTTGCAGTGATTTCCAGTGCTCTGTATGTGTTCAGGATATGTGAATTTAATATAAACAGATGACATCTGTCCACTTAGAACCACTTACACAGGTAACTAGCAGACTGCAGTTGTACAAATGCATTACTGCATGGCCAAGTAGCTGTGTTTCCACTTACTGAGCTTAATTTTGAGATGAGCTGTGCCTTTTCTTTAACAGGAATCAACTTGGTATCATGATGTAGTCTTAATTGGTAGTAAATTGGAAAGGCTGTTATGTAACTGTCCTTTTATTAAAATAGTCTCTTTAAAGCTACTGGGCATGATTCTTTGGTTGAATGGTCTTTGTATTCATAAAGATTAAGGGGAGCAACAGACACTGATTTATTGGGCTGGTAAATGGAGATGCCCATCTAGACACTCAATTTCATTTTTGTCAGACACAACTGTAACAAGCATTTCATATAGATTTGTGTAAAGATGCCCCATGACAAAAATGAAGCAGCAGAAATAAGTCTTGCATCCCAGTGTCTGTATTCCATCTCTAAGATGCTGCTGCTTGTGACTACAGTATTGCAGAACAGTACTGTTAGGATGCCTACATGCAATTATAATCTTTTGATACAGTTATCTGACTGTTAAGAGTATTAACTTTATATCATGGCCTTTGCAACCTTATTTAGTCAACATGGATTTTTTTTTTTTTGGTATGTGGCAGTGCCTTAAAAGTACTATTTAAAGGCAGTCCTTTACTTAGCTACTGATCAGAAACAAGATACTCATCTATTTTTCTTCCACTGTTAAGGGAATTCTAAAATAAAACCTGAGATATTTATATAGGGATATGTATGCATTTGCTTGTATTTCAGTTCAGCATAAGATCTGACTTTAAAGGGTTGCCTGAAACCGCTGCTTCTCTGGTGCTCTAATTTACCAGGCGGAGTCCTTCCTGTGACTAAATCTTTTGAAGGTTGCATTCAAATGTGCAACCTTGTTGCAGACTTGGATAGGATTTAGTTCCAGTTTACCTTGGACATTGGGATTATTCTAAGCAAGGTAATTACCCTGGAACTACTGTTAATGTGTAAAATACTGTCTATTGGTAATGAATAATCTAGAATGGATATCTACTGAATGATGTGAGAGGGCATATATTTAAGAATTTTATCTAATAAATCTGACAGCAGGCATTTATTTACTTTCTAAACTATACTAATGCCTCTGAAAACACATAAGCAAACTTGGGCTGTGCTTGGCACGGATGGAGGGCAGGGGAATGTGCTGAGTATATACAGGAATTTCATAGTTAAAATAGATCACAACTCTGGTGACCCAGATCTGATAACCTTAAGGTGGGGTTGTCAAAGTCTAGCTATAACCTGTTGCAAAGAACAGCGTGCTAGACTTTGTAGGTTGCTAGGGTAATGATCAGTTCAAGTAGCAAAGTGTCTGGGAGTCTCCTGTTGCTTGTGATCTTATTCTACATAATTGCGTGTGTTAAATATACTGGAATTATTTGTGTAGTAAGTCCACGCTTCAAAAGATCACTTGATCTTATTAAATATTTTTATTCTAAGTGAAGAGCTGAAGATGATTTTGCATGCAGATGTATGGAATAGTAAAAAAGAGATGGTATGAAGACTTGGATCACTTTTAGGGATTCTTAATCTTAACGGGCTGGCATCTGGTGGCTGAGTGTCTGATTATATTTGTGTGATTTCTGGGGCCTAGTGTGGCTTGCTTCCTTGTGTGTGCATGCATATAGGGAGAACTGATAACCAGTAGGTTAAAAATACTGCTTTTATATTGCATATAGTGTGCTCCAGATGAGGACTCTCCTCCAGTACAAATTCATCATAGAGGCTGCAGTCTTTCTTGTGTAAGCTAACACTCCAATCAGATTCATTTAAATACAATTCCTGAATTAAAACTGTTTCTCAATCTGTGCTTATCTACCCGGCCTTATAGGATATGAGGAATAATCATGGTCTGGGTGTAGGTTCCGGTTTAACCTTAAACTGCTGCAACATTGTAAATTGACTTGTCTCGGGCTTGCTTCTTGTGTCTAAGTAGTGTGTGTATGTATAGCTGCTGCTAGAGAGTAGCTGTGACAGCCAGTGCCTTTAAATATCCATACAGTTCTGGGACTTGGGTGGGATGACTAATTCTAATTGAAACTAGTGTGATGTAAGCTTGTAACTTTCAGTGTATCAAGTAAATAATGTATTGTACAGTTTTTCTTGTACAATTTAGGGGTATGACTGTTGCCACTTCTTTCAACGAGAATCCAGTCTATATATACACCATTCATGCATGCAGTGTAAAGTAGTGCTGTGCCCTAAACTCTTAACTTTCCTCCTGATGTTAGTTTTCTGAATCTGGTTGCCTGTTCAGTGCCCTTATCTTTGAAGCTGCACAGAGAAAAAGTGCCTGATGACCAAAACCAGATCTCAGGTCTGAGTTTCATTCTAGTGCTGAACCTGGACACTGCAGCAGGTTGTTGTCTGCCCCCATGCACTTATCTAAGGAGCACAGCATGAAGACCGGCTTCTACAGTAACCTTTTGGGTGCTGTAGTTCTGCTTTCTTTGGCCTCAGTTATAGAAACTGTTTTTCTTCCCTCATGTCAGCACCGATACTAAGGCATGCAGCCTTGCAGCTCTCCGATAGGAGGAGATAGGCTTGAATAACCAGGGGCAAGGGAGAGGGAGCTGAGGGAGAGAGGATGGTGATAGCAGCATTGGGTGATATGAAGGGGGGCTGTGAAACTGGTGCCTCAACCTGCTCTGCAAGACATCTCAAGCTGAATGGGTTCTTTGATCTCATTAATCTTGGCCCAGAAAATTCTGTAGCCACAACTGAGAAGGTAGAACCACCCAGCAGTAGATGGGAAGGATGCAAGGATATCCCAAGCAGTGTTTTCTGCCAAACCCATCACAATCTCTGTTTAGCTTGAAAACCAATAATTGGAGAGATGCCAAGAGGTAAGATATTAGCACAGCAAAAGAAGATAGATTAGCATTTTTATTTTTAGCCTGCATATCCTGAAATGTTCAGCAGTATTAAATATGCCAATTTATCTCAAATGAACTGGGTTTTTTATAGTTGAATCACCAGTTGGAGCATTTACAGTCCATTGAAAACTAATGGAATTTCAGTACTTAAATATTTTTCTGGATAACATCAGAACAGCTGAGGAGCTCTTACATTTCATAGCTCAGTGAGATTGTTAATTAGCTTTGTGATCCAGGGAATTTCTGTGACTGCATTCTTGTAGGGATATCACAGAAGCAAACACCTCAAAGCTTTTAATTCATATTTGGATAAATGAGGATCACTAAAGTACTGTTGGAAAACCTTGTCCTTTCTGTGCTTGCTTTTGATGACATCATATTTAAGTATTTAATAGGTTGAATACTCAGAGTTTTCTTTAAAAGCTGGTATCTGAAGGGTTTAACAAAGCTCTTCTGTCAAGTTATTTGGCTAAGGGTTTCTAGAATCTTGTTTTAAAAGCCAAAGAATGCCTGCTTTCAGTGGCAGGATAGCAATGAAAAGAAATGCCCAAAGATATCAGCTGCACAGTGAGAGAACAAGGGCTGATCTCATCAGTCTTGAGCTTAGAGCTTTATTTCAGTTTTAAATCTCAAACTGAATTGGAGGAACTAGAGGCAATTCCAATTAAAGCCTTTGGAGTGGTCTAGAATTTGTTATTATAGTAACGGAATCTTGACCGGAAAATAGGTACATTCACTAAAGTTTCTCATAGTTCGTGGGGTTTTTGTACACATTTGTGTGGGCTGTAGCAAAATGACCTCTTCTCCTGTCGAGTAACAAGTGTTTTTTTCCTTTAAGTGACTGTATTACTCTGGAGTCTTAATATGGGTGAAGCAGAAAGGGATATAAAATTGCAGTCTGGCTTGAAATACATGTAGTCACTGAGTCTTGGTATAAGATTGTTAACCAAGTACTGGTTTATGATCTGAACAGTTAAACTGTCTAGGCTTTAGCAAGTCCCAAGACTTGCATTTCTATAAGTAATGGATGAGTTAATGTCAGTGCCTTGACTGATTCAAGGATGCTTAATCTAAAGAATGGGATGAAAAGTCATCCTTTCCTACTCAGAAATGACGAAGGAGAAAGCTTCTGCTTGAGTTAATTGATAGAGCATGTTTTTAACTATAAGGAAGTGTTAGATGTGAGCTTTGAACCACGATGTGTAAACTGTTTCTTGGGCCAAAGAGGTGGAAAGGCAAGCAAACAGCTTCCAATGGTGTGCCCTTGTGAGACATCACCTGGAGTGTTGTGTCCAGGTCTGGGGTCCCCAGTTGGAGAGGGACAGAGATCTACTTGAGAGAGTCCAATGGAGGGCTGTGAGGATGATTAAGGGTCTGGAACACATGTCTTATGAGAAGAGGCTGAGACACCTGGGGCTTTTTAGTCTGGAGAGGAGAAGACTGAGAGGGGACCTAATTAATGCCTATAAATACGTAAGGGCTGGGTGTCAAGAAGGCAGGACAGCCTCTTTTCACTTGTGCATTGTGATAGGACAAGGGAAAATGGATTCAAGCTAGAGTACGGGAAGTTCCGCCTCAACATGAGAGAGAGCCTCTTTACTGTAAGAGTTGTGGAGCACTGGAACAGACTCCCCAGAGGGGTTGTAGAATCTTCTTTGGAGACATTCAAGACCTGTCTGGATGTATTTGAGCGATCTGCTCTGGCAGGGGGTTTGTACTTGATAATCTTCAGAAGTCCCTTCCAACCCCTAACATTTTGTGACTTCTAGTTGTTTTATTAGAATATTCTTATTAAAATTTCACCATGCCCCTTTCTGAATCAGTGATGTGCCCTTAGGCTGTTCTGTAAACAGTGGTACTTCTGCACTGACACTGCCTGTGTCGTTCCTGTGCACAGTGATTCAGCCTCGCCTTTCTCTCGCCCTCGCCTGGCTATTCTGGGGCTGGGGGAACACACCATGCTCACTGTTGCCACTGAAGAAGAGATGCCTTGTGTGAAGCTTCTGGGATTTCACCAAGGGCATACAATGTAAGGGTTGTGTTGTGAGCAGACTTATGCATTCAGAGGGATCGTGTAGTACTGATACTCTAAAGGATTCAAGTGGTACTTGTAGTGGCTCTGTGTAAGGCCAAGTACCTTGGCCATTAAGAGCTGGGCTAGTTTTAGATGCAATCAAGCTATAAAATTTTATGCTATTAGATGTTTTCTTTAATATTAGGCTTTGATTACAAGTTGGGTAATACTGTAAGGCTGACCTTGCAGTTTCTACTGTCCAGTGGAATGGAGGAGGAAGGATTTAAGTATTTTGTCCACATACCTTTACGACAAGCTCATACTGAATCAAGTTGGTCAGTGCTGCATGAAAGGCAGCTGTTCCTGTAATATGACCAGGAAATGTGGTATTTGTATTGATAGGAGGGAGAAAGTTGCTATCTTATCTATTGACTGTAGCAAATAATCCTTTTACTGAAGTTGCATAGCACAGTGGACTTTGGGTAACTTAATAGGCAGCAGCATTGTTTGTGTTGACAAAAGAATGTTTAACTTGAAAGTTTTGTGTTGGATAACACAGCAGTTACAGCCTTAGAATGCTTGTTAAAGGAATACTCAAGGGTTAAAACCAGTTACAATTGCAGTGTTGCTACGAGTCACTTGTCTTCTCCAGAAACCAGCTTATCTACTCCTGTGAAAGTCAGACTACTCTTGAACTAGAACAAAATAAACTTCTCTGCAACTTAAGAGCAAGTTGTTACTACTAGAATTAATAAAGTCTAGCAGTAACAATCTGTAGCTTTTATGCCTTTGGTGTCTGTCCAAGCAAGCTGAATTCTAGTTTATCATCTGTAGAACATGTGGATCATAAGCTAAGAAAGCGTTTCAGCAACAGCTTTTGGAGTTGAGGTGCTACCTGTTGTGTTTTCTCCCAGTTCTTTCCACGCTCCCGTGTCAGGAAGCCCTGTTCTGTTCCCTCATTGCCGTTCTGATGAAGAACTGAAAATGAATCTTGCAATATTCTTCTGGTTTGGAATCTCTGGAGTAATGGCTGAATTTGTGGTTCCCAGCACAAATGTGTGTTTCTACTGTACAGAAAGAATCTGAGAAGTATGAGTTACCACATACCATTTCTGCACTAAGGAGTGTCTTGGGTGAGTGAGATGATAACAAAAATTACCAGAGGAAAATATCTGTCATCACTTACCAGTGTTTATCCTAGAATGAACACTTAAGATGATTAATTTGCATTACTGTACTAAATGTCTGTAGCAAACAGATGTGAATAAAATACTCTGTGTGGAAAAATACTACTCAGATGTTTGAAAATGCTGTCCTGAGGGCACTTCTTGACTGTTGGCACGTTTGTTCTTGTATACAGTAGTCAATGAGAACTCAGTCTGATTTGTTGCTTTTAGAGCATAAAGCTTTGAGGGAAAAATATTCACCGTCAGTGTACCCCAGGGTAGGCTGTTCAGACTGGTCATGGAATTGTTAACCTCAAAACACAGGGCACATAAACTGGATTGCTTGGAGCAGACTGGTTTAAGGGAGAGATTTGGACTGGACAATATCCAAAGGTCCTTTCCAGACTAAAAAATCCTACGGTGTGTTTGTACACTGACAATCCCATAGTCCCTAGTTAATTTTAGTTAGGGGGGATAGATATTCTGAAGCTTTTTCCGACAGAGTACTCTTAATTTCCACTGTAGACCTTCTACTTCTATGCAGTAGAGCTTGATGGTGTGGTGTGGCAGTTCCAGTGTCTTTATGGAGTAATCATGTCCAGGCAAACTTAAGACTCCTGGTAGGCCTGTTACTTCTGCATTAATGGGTGCTACTATAAATAAGCCAGTGTAGCTGCTTTCCTTAGTGGTGTTTCCTGAATGATCTACTGTTCTCCTTACATCTCTGTCAGGGTATGAGCAACTGGGGCCCTTAGTGGTTCTGCTGTGAGGACACAAGTGTTGATACCCTAGCAACAGCATTAGCCATCATATGTCTGGAATACACATGTGTTTTTTCTTTCCTTTGTGGGAAACCTGACCGGTGACACATCTTTTCGTGTTGGTTAGTTCTGCTTTTGTCCCCAAGTGCTGTTCTTAGAGCTGCTACTCTGTGTTAATCAGACTGTGGCAGCTGATGCTTGTGCTGTCACAACTAGTGTGTCCAGCTACTCTTGAATAAAAAAAAAAAGCAGTATTATTTTTGAGGTCTCCAGCACTTAAATTACTTGGTTTGCATAACACACAAAGGCTTGCTAACCAGTACTTTCTTACTGACGCTTACTCTCCTATGGCTTTGCAACACCAGGAGAAGGATAGAAACAATCTGCAATAAAGCAGATATTTTTTTTCAAAAGCAAATTGAGTTTACAGCATTGAAAGTCAGTAAGAGTATAAAATAAATGCTAATGCCATGTCATAGGACTTCCTGCTGGAAGCTTTTGCAGCTTGTTCCTGCCAGAATTTACTGTGTATCTGCTTTTTTCTTGGCCTACGTAGAGAGGAGATGAAAAGTCATCTTCCTTACCTATAAGAAGATCTAAGATGTAGCTTAGTTTCAACCTGGAAGCAAAGCTATATCAATATTAAAGAAATATTTTAGATCTGTATAAAGCCTTATAACAAGAACAGTAAAAAACACTTCATTTCATGATGTTTGAGAGCGTGTGTGTGTTGTTTTTCCTTTGCAAACTGCTCTAGATAGCAGTTGTGTAGGATGGGCTTACAAATAAGAACAGCTTGTTCAGCTAGCAGCTGCTTTGAGAAACCATTGGCACTTTTATTAATGGTGCTGTTGTCACAAATAGAAGGTATTTGTTCTAATACTTAATTCCAACTCATGCTTTAGACATCGGTGACATGGTTTGCTTGCCAGTGCATTGAAACAGCCCATTCTTCAAGCTTTCTGGGCAGAGTTTTAATCTGGTCTTTCAGCACTAGTGAGATTCTTTACCTGTATGCTACCATGATGTCACTAATGTCATAGATGACTGTTTCTTCTGTCTGCAGATCTAATTGGTTGCCTGGCATTTCATCTGTGGCAAGCAGGACAATGGCTGCCAGCAAGAGCAAGAACCAGAGTTCCTTGGCCCTCCATAAAGTAATTATGGTTGGCAGTGGAGGTGTGGGCAAATCTGCACTCACTCTACAGTTTATGTATGATGAGGTAAGTAGCTTTGGTTCAGATTCTCTAAAGTACAAATGGATACAGCTTATTGAACTCTTTTAGTGGGACACAGCAACTAAATGAAAGTAACAGAAGACCTGATGACCTGACTGGTAGGAGAAGAATGCAAGAGTCTGGGAAGGGTTCCCTGTGGGAACACCTTTGGCTAAGGGTGACAAAACTGGTGCTTATTAGTGAAACAACAGTCTTCAAAACTATGCGTAATGTGCGTATGTATGTTTGGGTGCGCAGAGGCCATCACCATTTGGCACTGAACTTTAATTTTGTTGCTTTTTCTTCTAGGCCAGTTCAGGCTGAAGTCAGAAGCAAGCATTCTAGCTCATTTTGAGACAAATAATTAAGTAGGCATGTTCATAGCATGAATCTTTCTCTACTGGTATAGAGGAAGCCAGACCAGACAATCCAGACCAGTATGTGAAGAGATACATGATCCTATAATTCAGAAGTTAGTATTTATCAGGCTTATGACACAACCTTTTGTTGTACTTTGAGGCTGAGAGAAAGGAGGTGGAAAGGTAAGGAGCCTGTGTTGAATGTGTGCTAGGCAGACAGGCTTTTTGATATATTAACTGCTTAAATAACTTGCTTTTTATAGTAACTTAAAGTGATGAAAATTAGTATCAGACTGAATTATGAGAAGATGTTGGGGAATTTAAATGTCACTGAAGTGAAAGAGAATGGATATGGACAAATGCTGAGACCTTTTGACAGTAATTATAAACATTAATCCCTTTCTTATCTTCAGTTTGTGGAAGACTATGAACCTACCAAGGCTGACAGCTACAGAAAGAAGGTAGTTCTGGATGGTGAAGAAGTGCAGATAGACATTCTGGACACAGCAGGACAGGAGGATTATGCAGCTATCAGAGATAATTATTTCCGCAGTGGGGAAGGGTTTCTTCTAGTCTTCTCAATAACAGAGCATGAATCCTTCACAGCAACAGCAGAGTTTCGGTAAGTAGTTTTTCCCCCAGGCATGGGGGAAATACCTGGTTACTGTGGTGCTCTGACAACTCTTCTTAAAAGCTACAGTTTTCTATTCTTTGTCAATTACCATTTGGTCAATAAAAGGCATGACATTTTAGCTTTCGGTAGCTTGTATCTTAAACCACTGTATCCAGCCTCTGGCTCTAGTTGTCTTTGTGCCTGCAACTTATGAGTACATCACACCAGCAGCAACTTGAGGCAAGTAACAGATTCTTGGACTCTGAAAACATGCATAATCACACCAATTTTCAGTGTCAATGGATATGAAGTTTAATTGTTTTAGAGCAGTACTTCTGGAATGAAGTCTGCCTTTTGGCCATATTTCTGACACTGTATTGCTTACCGCTAGAAGCGGGTGCTCTAAGGAAAGGAAGGATTAGCCTCCACTCTCAGGTATGGATTGGTGCCAAACAAGACTTGGCAGCTAAGCGGTACTATTGTAGGCAGACATTCCTAGAAAGACATACAGTAGTAGAAAATGCTTCAATTTTTGTTCTTGGGATTAGCAGCATTAATGTAAAAATCGGCACCAGATTGATACTACACAAGCAGTTTATGTCCTCAAAGAACATAAAGGGGTTTAAACCATTGATCTGGTCTCAGAATTCATGTAGACAGGTTCTTCAGTGCAAGTGTTCCAACTCCAACTTGATAATAGGTGTTGCCTCAGTGTAGAAGGTAATCCAGAGATTCCCTAGGACAGATGTACAGTCTGATTTATGTTCGCTTTGCTTCAGTGGTACAAGCTTAACAGATAGCAACTGGTAATGCAAGGTGCTGGTGCTGAGGTAGATGCCGATTTCCAGGGTTTTCTTAAAGCTATAGCAAAGTCTCCTTGCACTTTAGGACTTCATTCCAGGTTCTTAATGTACTGTACTGTTCCAGCAGTAGTAGGAGACTACATAATCTTCTAAGATATAAAAATACCATTCCTTTATCACAAAATGCTTTTGTGACTTTGCTAGACTTGAGAAGGCTGATAGTCATGTGGCACACAAGCAGAGCTGTTCTGCTCAGTTTATTTTAAGGGGAGCACTGAAAGGAGCTAAACAGTTGAACTCTTCTAGGACTGCAAAACTCAGTACTCTGACTATTCCTAGGAAAAAGTCAGACACTGTACATAGCCTGGGTTTTAAGCACTTCTGTGCTTAAGTGAAATACAAGGTTAAAGACAAGTCTTAAGGCTTTCAATGGAAAGGAATAAGAGTTTATCTTGGCAGTTTGCATGGGGTTTTTTGTCATACTTCTGTGACTAGGTTAACTGTGTTGGTTCAAGATTCCAGCGCAATGGAACAATGAAAAAGCAGTGCTAGTCTTAAGATGAGCAAGAAGGACCTAAAAGCTTTGAGGTGGAGAATTTCCTACATTTCAATGGTTCAGAAGTAAACGTAGTGAAATTAGTTAAATGGAGTATTTAGTTAGGCTGACATGCCAGAACCAGTTCCTTGGAAAAATCTTCCCTAGGAAGGGGGAGAGGGTATTAGGAGTCATTAGGCGTCACCAGCATCAAAGGCTAAACAACAGATTGGTGTTTTTGATCCTCTAACTTCCAGAATTCTTAAACTACCAAGAAAGTTAAAGACAAGCCCATAGTTCCTTCATTATTCAAACCCTCTCTCTCCTGCTGATGCTATGTGTTCAGTGTTTGCTTCAGTGCCTCTGTAATCTGAAAATGTGTGAAGGTACAGTTGAATGCAACAGCAGATTTTCTGCTTCAGTGTTAATGCTATTTTAGACTCTCAAGTACTCTACATGTATTCAGTTATTTTGTGGATGGGAAGAGCAGGCATCTGAAATAGTGTGGTAACTCAGTGGGATGAGGGGGTGTAGCACCACAGTCATGTGTAGTTTGGCTCTTGTTCATAACAAAATGAAGCAAACTAAAAATAAGTGTAGACTGGTGCAGTTCTAGTGTCCAAGATGGACAACAACATTTGTCAGTCTGCTTTCAACCTGTGTTTTACTCCACTAATAGCCCAGACATTGAGGCTGACATGCAGCATCACTCAGCCTCACTTCCTGGAGGCTGATAGGTCCTTTTAAAATGGCAAAGAATAGCTAGGCTAATGCTGATGGTTCACATATTTTCTTGGAGTCTGAAGAAAGAAGTTTGCTAGCACTTTAGTTAAGCACTATTGAATAACTCTTATCTGTTGTGTAAAGTTTAGGGAGCCGTTAAAAATTCTCTCTGTTAGCTACTTACACTCCCAACCTACTGCCTTGGCAAAGCCTCAGTTCTGCCCAGACCTATACTGAGATGTGATGTAGACTGGAAATTGAAGATGTTGACTGAATGCCAAGGTGGAACTTGGCAAGTGTGGCACTTGCCCTCTTTTCCTTATTCAGATATGAACTCCTTATGAGTTGATCTTCTACCATACAGTTCTTATTTATTACAGTCTGGTTAGTAAGCTTGCTAACTAAATGGTAAAACTGCCTTCATGGATGTGCAAGGTTTTTGTTGGCATTGTGTTAAACTTGGAATAATTCTAAAATGTGTGTTTAACTGTTTGGAAATGTACTGTTAAGTACTGTTGTAGACACAAGGCATTTTTGTTGCTGCTACTAATACATTTTTATTTTTAATACCTCATGCATTAGGGAACAGATCCTGCGTGTGAAGGCTGAAGAGGATAAAATCCCTTTACTGGTAGTGGGAAACAAATCTGACTTGGAAGAGCGCAGACAAGTGCCTGTAGAAGAGGCTAGAAGTAAGGCAGATGAGTGGGGTGTGCAGTATGTAGAAACCTCTGCCAAAACTAGAGCAAATGTAGATAAGGTAAGACAAATGACATATGGTCAATAAGATTGTTACTACTTGTTTAGTAGCTGACTAATTATTTACTTTTGCCGGGACAAAGGCAAATCTACAGTTGAGCTTCTGAAAGCCTAGGTTATAAGAAAAATTAATTAACTTACGGGAATATATAGACTTAAGTGAATACATGGCTTCGAGGAGCCAGAAACCTGGTACAAAGTTAATGCTATTGTCTTGTTCTAACTGTTTGTACCTGAACCAATAGCTTTCCAATAGTACATTGGGTAAATGGGCTTAAGGATTCCCTGAAGTATGTTATTTTGTTTATAGTATATACCCTATTATAACAGCAGTAAAGAGTGAGCTACAGACAAATTTTGAATTGTTCTCCCTTGCCTACAAAGCTATGTATGGTGTGACTAATATTAAAGATTTCATTCTTGTGTTCTGCTAAGACTACTTTGAATTGTGAGTACTCTTCTTGCTGTGTCCCCATCTTGTTTTGGCTTGTCTGTACTGGTCTAGGACAGTCATTTTCAGCATGTTTCTGCTGCTGGCTGCTTCCATGAACAGTGATTGTGGAGGAGAGATGAATTATGACTATGGAGTGTTTGCCCAGTAGTAGGGAAAAATAAGTTTCAAGCTTTCCCTTCATTCTATGTGTAGTTAGGTTTTCTTGAAGAGGGTGCCTTTTACTTCAATGCACAGTAGATGTTCTGGAATTACTAATGGGCCCCCTAAGGACTTCAGAGGTGGGGTTTGGTAATCTGCATTTGTTTAAAGGTTACAGATTTTCTCTTTGGACAGAGAATATTTGCAGCTAGCTGTACTGTAAGTTCTCCTAGACAGCTTCCTTTTCTAGTCTATTAGCTTACTAATGGATATACTGTTGGTAAGTTACCTAGTAGGAACTCTTCCTCTTACTGGTTAAAACACTGTATATAAAACTTCTGAATTGAGACCTTTTAGTTATAAAGGACATGGAATAACTTAAATGTGGTAAAGAACCTTTCTGACTTGTGGAATGTTATTGAAAAATCACTGTCAGATGCATAAATTGGCTAATGTAGTAAAACATGAATACTTAGACTTACATTTGCCTGTGTGACTCTCACATGTCACATTACTGTCTCATGTGACTAACAAATGCCTCGACTGTTTTGTATGTTGACTAGCATTCTGATCAGTTGGGATTAAGACCAATGTAGATGTGTCTGGAGTGTACTAGCATGGTGGTCTAGACCTGAGCTCGTAGGTCTTCTCTAGCTAGCTCATGTGAAATACTGGTTATCCTCTATATAAACTCTTGTGTAAAGACCAGCCACTGGCCCTTGTGATGATTGTGCATTGACACTATAGCAGAGTATGAAAAAACCCTTGAGTTTTGAAGGGTTAACTATTCTATTTCTGATCAGTAGTGTTATCTTGTTTCCCAAGTATCAAAGTCTTGCATAGTTTCCCACTGAAAACCTAACACTACAGAATGACAATAAGCTGTTCTGTAATCCTGAAAGTTAATTCTCCTGGTACTCTACAGTGAAATAGCTGTTGCATCTTAAGTGATATGTACCTAGACATCAGGCATACAGGGGTGAAATCAGAATTTTGAAGAGAACATCAGAACGACTTCCTCTAAATCTTATAAATTAGTCTGTGAATTTTTTGTGCCTGACATTGTCACTTGAAGGCTGCAGCTTTTTAATTGTAAACCATGCAGAATACTACTGAGCAGAGTATTCTTGTCACTACATGGAAAGGACCGGATTCTATCCTTTGCATAGTTCACAAGTGATTTGCCGGGAAATACTTGCTAGGCACAGACAATGTTCTCATGAGCTCTGAATGTTATTTGTGCAAAACTGATACTCAGTAAACCTCTTAAAACACAACTGTTGAATTACTTGATAGCCAGGTAAGGTTGTGCTGCTACTTGCCACTGCTTGACACACTACATAATTTTGATGTTGAGTCTAGGTCTAGACTCACTTTTGCTGTAGGTGCAGTGTGGTGATACATGTCTATTTGCTGCTGAATACGGTAGTTTTTTTCCTCTGCTTTCTTGTGGCAGATATTGTTTAATCTTTATTTTTTTTCCCTCCTAGGTGTTCTTTGATTTAATGAGAGAAATCAGAGCAAAGAAAATGTCAGAAAACAAAGACAAGAATGGAAAGAAAAGTGGCAAGAACAAGAAAAGTTTTAAAGAAAGATGCTGCTTACTCTGATGCTTGGGAACTAAATATCTATCTACAGGTGGCATGGATAAGATTCCACTAAGGATATAGGGCTGGATTCATGAAAGGAAGTCTGTATTGACTCCTTTGTCTTTTGCTTTGCATATCACACCTTCAAAATGTGAAAACAGAACTTTGAAACCATTTCTGGTATCCAACAAAAACTGTCTGAAAGTGAAAGGGGCTCCATCTTCCCAGTGTCTTTCAAAACTAGACACAATTTCAGAACTACAATCCTTCCACTTGGTTATACAAAATACTTTCATATTAACTTCCTAGTGTACTCAAATGTTTCTTTGAATATGTTTCTCTTGAACTTCTACTGGCCTTAACAAGCACAGGTGTTCAGGTTCAAACATTTTTATTCCCCCCACTGCCCTCCTTGTAGCTGCCCTCCTTGATGTTGCAAGCTGCAGAAAAGCTAGATGACGTCTTGTAAAGGGATTGAGTCTTCATCTTCTGTTAGTTGTTACTGCTATTTCTTTCACTGAAATCTGCTGGGTTCCTCCCTACACTATGTAGGAATTAGCAACTGACACTTGAAAGGCAATTCAAAACAAGCTTTCTTCCATGTTCTGTTCAGTCAATACAGCATTCATGAATCAAGCCTATGGACTAAAACTTATTTAGGCAATGCGAAAATTTATATTTACTGGCTAGATGCATTACCTGCTGGTCTGTATTCTCATCCTTAAATTAATGGTATGGGATGAGAAAATGACTACAAGCTTTTCTTTGAAAGGAATAATATTGTCACCATATCCTTGAAATGCTGTCCTAGGTTTTTTCCATGCATTCTGGCTAGACTCAATTATACATCTCTCATTCTTCCATTTCCTGGTACTGCAATAGTGAAAATCAAGGTGTTGAGTTCATTGGTTTTGGTTTATATTAGAACACTTGTGATCACGTTGGAAAGCAGGAACATCTGCATCTGTCTCTAGTCTTGCTGAAGGTTAAAACTTTGAGTAAGGATGGGTCACATCACACAGTCATGATGTGGAATAGATAAAGCATACATGCTACCTCAATGATTAGCTGGCTAGTGAGTTGTATGGTGTCAAAGCAAATAAAATTAAGCAGTTGCCACATCTGTTATTCACTGTTAATTTTATATGTACTGTTTCTGGCGCACAGCAACCTAGCACATGGGGATGCATGTTGAGTTTTGCTCTCAGTTACGCAATGGTGGTCACATTTGATAACAAAGCAGCCTAGAAATGGAAAAGTCAGTCAGCTGACATGAGGACCTATTAACTACTGAGCTGAGCTTTCTGATGCAATTTAAGTGCAGTTGCCAAAAAAACCCCACTTCTCTTGCTGTTTTGGAAAGTGACTGTGTCTTCTGATTATGAACTTGATGAATTATGGTTATCTTCTGTTTTCAAGGAGTAGAGATACTTTAAGTAGTGACTGTACCTTGCTTATTAACTGGATGCTTAAAACAAGTTACCTGGTGAAATATGCAGTGTGACTGACTGTTCAGTGAAGCAACTGCAGCACTAAATTAACAAGTACTTAGTATTGTAATTTGAGGTTGAAAGACACTTTTTTTTAACATGCACTAGATTGCTCTTGTGCATTCCACCTTTGAACCCTGAAAAATATAAGATGTGTTAGATATCAGAATGTCTGTTGGCCTGAGGTTTCACAAGGACCTACCACAAACTCATTGTCTTCCATAACTAGTTCAACTTGTCAGGCAACTCATTGGACTGGGGAAACTGTACTAAATAAAAGGTGCTGTAATCTTCATTCTTGTCAAGTTAAATTCCTTCTTTGTTAATGTTATCTTATAGGGGCAGAAAGAATGGTTAACCAATCTTTGAAATGCTTTTTCAGTCAAATGAATTGATATTGCAAAGCCAACTTGCCAGTACACTTTTGAAGCAGAAGCAGGGAGCCTGCTGCCTTGTGAAACTTGTCACTTAAACTGTATCAACAATGTCTAAAACCTAAGCACCCACAGGGATAGTTGGAGCTGTACCACTTGTTTACTCTTGAACTTGTCTGGATAAAATCCATTTTTGATTGCATATTGCACATACAGCAAAGGAAAGGTTGCTTCTGGAGGAAGGCAGCTCACTTAGGCTTGGTTTTAGTTGAGACCTAAAGGCTAAGTCCTTAATTGACCTAAAGGATAAACAACAGTTGAGTTCACATTACAAGCTTATCTAGGTCAAGCCCATCATGGTGGATTGTAAAATGTGCCTAAAAAAACTGAATAAGCTTTCCTTGCTATATGAACGAGTTCAGCAAAGCTCACACTGAACAGCTCATCTCTATTGGCTGAAGAGACTTGCATGCCTTGACCTTTGATTTCTTTACAATACCTGACAGTGTATGATAGGACAGATGAATTTCTACTTGGCAGAGGGAGTCTGCCACTGGTTTTCTCACAGTTCATGTGCTGTTCTCAGGTTATTTTTTTTTTAATTGAAAAAGCTCCACTACTAATGTGGACTTACATGGAAGAAGGTGCTTGCTGCTTTGTGACTTGATACTGCATCTCTTCAGTGTTCTGTGCTTGTCACCTCTTCCAGAAAGATGAGGCTGGGAGTCTAAACACAGCAGCTTTTCAGTGTTCCCCTTCTGTACATGTGACAAACTTCAGTTTAACTTCCCAGTTACATCTGAAAGCATGATAAACAAGGAAGCTACCTTGGCTACTTCATGACAGTGGGCAACAACCATTCTGACTTTTACCAAGAAGGCAATAAAACTGCTCCCCTGGAATGGAATCCTGATGCCACCACCTCACATGGCAGAAGTGCCTGAAAGCTTGCCCTTCTAAATAGGGGCCATACAATTTGAGGTCTTTGCAGTAACTTCCAGGTGTGGTTCACTGGACGCAACAGCCATCAGTATTAGCTGTGTTGACTAGAGTAAATGAAAAATGGCACAGAGAAACGCTTTCAGCTTGATGGCTTCCTGTGAGCAGAGTAAAGGGAGCTTTGGCTTCTGTAGCTGCACAGCAGGCACATCACATGAGGACTGTGGCAAGAGCAGGGGGTGTGTAGCTACCTGCTAACCATGCTGTGTAGCTGAGGCCACTGAAGGCTGTATTGAAGCTGTTATTCTAGCAGCCGTTGCATGTTAGGTATTTTAAGACTTACCAGTCTATAATGTGCTCTAAGTCTTTCTGGAGCGTGGCTGTAGGCAAGTAACAGGATAATTGAAGCTGGAGGTCATGCAAGACTTGACTATGCACGTGCACTTAAGCATTCAAATATTATTGCATAATGGCTTAACATAAGGTCAGGGAGCTGTTTACTGCTATATGCAATCTTCCATATGTGGCTTAGCTGTGGATACGTATTCAAGTCCTCCAGTTTTCCTCTGGTTTGAGCAAACATCTATGAGACAAGTCCCCATTATAACAGGGGCGAAGTCATATGAAAAAAGACAGGTTAAACTCCAGGAGTGCAAAGGCAGACTTGACTTTTCTGTTTGTTTGGGGTTTTGTGGGTATTTCTTTCCTTTTTCCTTTTTTTTTTTTTTATTTTAAACTTTTGGAGCAGCATCTCTCCAGATGAGAGTACAGATGCAGCATGGAGTTCATCTCCAACGACTCGTGCCATATGTATTCTGTACAGACTAATATGCCTTTATCACAATTTCTGAATGAACACTTGGCTTGATGAAGAGAAAGATGTATGCATATGTTTACTGGGCATTAAACTTAAGTAAGATGTTAATAGCCATCTGAAGTTCTAGTTGAATTCTATCTGTCTAATATAATGCTTAAGGATACTAATTCTAAGGCACAGTGCTACAATCTGGAATGTAGTAAAAGATGGGAGGAAATGCACCTAACTAAATGCTCACCAAGGTCTTTTCTTAAAATTTTCCAAAGCATTAACCCAGTACTTGGGTCTGACAGGTCTATTGATTCTTGCTTCAAGGAGGATACTATTTATCAATTCAACTCAAAGCTGATGTAGACAGAAGTTTTCTTTAATTGCTATAAGCATATGTTGCAATGCTCACCTCCTGTTGACTTTGTAGTTGGGAGAAGGAGGGAAAAGGAACAAAAAAGCTATGATTTTCACCGTAATCTCCACACTTCGTGGGAATGGCAGGTGTTCCTCTTGGGAGGGGAAGGTGTTATCTCTAACACCAAGAAGGAGGTTTAGTGTAGAGGAAGTGATTGTGATTGCAGGATTTAATAAAACTGCCTCTAAACTATGTATGCCATACTATACAATGTACTATACAATGTAATTTTTTTCTTTTTCTTACATAGCTTCAGAGCTTTGCCTCTTAACTTGCACAAACATTTTTAATGTCTATAAAGCTGGTCACTTTTCATTATCATGCTAATACAAATCATTTGTATTACTATTGATAATAAAAAGAAAAATAGGCATAATATTTGTTTGTTACTGATTTTTACTGCATTCTAAAAGCATATCTAATGCACAGATTCTTGAGCCAGGCAACTGCTGACTTTCAGTGTCTGGAGCTAACCTTTGTGTCAATTCTGTAACATGCCTGTATTACAAACTGTGGGAAGGGAGGGGAGGAGGAGGTGTCCAAGGACCCCATTATTTGTTTTCTGGAAATGGTCTGTATGTGTTTTGGGATGGAAATGGTACAGTAGTTTGCTTTGTTCATAGTTGTCCCCAACATTCTTTGATCAGGAAGCTTGTATCAACTGTGCAAATGAGAGCTTATTTCTTCAGTTTTGTGATTCAAATAACTGAATAAGAATACTGTGCAGAAATATTGCTCCTTAGTCTTCCAAGTGTGCCAGATGCCATTCTCTGTGTTGGTTTGCGATAAGTAAACTGCAGCAGAGGTGGCAATATACCTGTAGGGCAGGATAGTTCAGGACAGACTCACAGTACTGTTATGCCACTTAATTTGGGGTGACATGGAGATGAGATTCACAGAAAAAGTTGAGTGTAGCTTCTGCTGCCACTGCTGAACAAGTTAGAAGTGGAACATCCCCCAGCTGATGACTTGTGGCCGAGGATTACAGCAATTTATGTGAACTTGTTTGCATGGTGCTTGCCTGGTGTTTGCCATGTGTTTCAGAATGCTGTGGTGGTTTATGTAGCTCTCCTTTCCAGTGAAGTTGGTTTGTTTGGGGTATTTTAGTTTTGGGGTTTTTTGCTTGTGGGTTTTTTTGTTTGTTTGATTGGTTTTGGTTGTTTGGATGGTTTGGTTTGGTTTGTTTTTTTAATATTCTGCAGCAGAGAAAATGTAGCATGAAGAAGGCATGTAGGAGGCAGGAGAGAGTTCTAAGTAGAGCTGTTACATGGCCGTACCCAAAGCCCAGACTGGTACTTTTCCTTCTGATATTCAGTGGATACTTGTGAGGAACAGGCCTTCCCTAAGTTGCAGCAGGATGAAAATGGAGAATGATTGCGTGTACGTATCTTGGCTTCAGTCCTCCTGCTCGCCTGTTTTCTGCCTCAACCAGAATACTACACTAGTGTGGTTCTGTGTACTAAATGTTCTGAGTATTCCCGGGGTAGCACAGGCACCTCTTCCTGAGAACTGTTGGCTCCATCTTGTGGTTTTAAGAGTTAGAAGCTCTACCATGGAGAGGGGCTGTTCAGCATGCTCAGATGAGCATGTAAGAAGGAGCTATTAATCTGCTACCTGAATTAAACATAGAAACCAACATTAACTAGATTCTTGTGTTCTCTTTGCTCTGCCCTATAATTCTTTCGTGTAGTAGGAGACCTTGTTCTAAATTAAAATTTTCCTTTTGCATGCAAATGCTAATGTTAACTCTTGTTTAAACATTCTCGTGTGCAACAGAATGCAGTTTCTCATAAGGATGGTGTCTTTAGATTTCTATGGCTCTAAACCAGTCTGCATTGCAAGTGCAAGTTTGTTCTGCTCACTGAGCACTGTTTTACATGCCAGAGAGAATACTTATTGTTGCATGGGACTGTGCAGTACATCACAAAACATT
Source organism: Chloroceryle aenea (assembly GCA_013399075.1). Classification (NCBI taxonomy): domain Eukaryota; kingdom Metazoa; phylum Chordata; class Aves; order Coraciiformes; family Cerylidae; genus Chloroceryle; species Chloroceryle aenea. The sequence goes on along the minus strand of VWZY01002575.1, from coordinate 14,203 downwards.
TTCTTGCAAAGGGTTACTAAAGATGCTGGGTTTTCTTTGAAATACAAAGCCTTAACTGGGGTGTAGAGGGATGGGGAAGAATATCCTATTTAAAAAATATTTGGTTTTTGTTGTTTTTTTTTTTGTTTTCCCCTACCCCTCAGTCTCTTCTTCCCCAAAATGACTTAGTGTCTGTTGTGGGAATAGGATCTACTAGGGAAATACCAGCAAATGGCCTCTTGAGTCTTGTAACTGAAGGGGGCTGGAGGTAAATGCTGAGGTGACACTGGGGCTGTATGTTTTGTGCTTGCCTTCCTGATAAAATTGATTAATCTCCAGTGTTTACAGTAAGTTTCCCTCAGTGAGTGTTGTTACTTTTACTTGGCTTTGAGGCAGAATCATGTTTTTGATATAATCAGAGTTTATAGAGTTTGTTTTTAAAGTCTAGTGTTCAGGGTATCAGAGGTTTTATGCATGTTGGCTTAATAGGCGAAATACCAGAATTCAAGGACAAACTTGTGCATACATGTAGTATTGAGAGAAAAGGAAAGTTACTCCCTACTGTTTAATAGTGCTCTGTTTTTGTTTTAAAAGGAAAACACATACAACCACCCCAACTTGCTGTTTGAATGTTTGTCAACCTGTGGTCTGTGAGTGCTTTTAACATGATTACCCTCCCCACAAAATGATGGCATTACAGTTCTATACACGTAAACAAGGAAAACAACTGCGGACTGGCGGAAGGAGTAATTACCCAAGAAAAATAGCCAACTTCTTTTGTGCTTCTAAATGAAAACCACCCTGATAATATTGTCCAAGGTAGCCTGGAATTCTGCTTCTGAAACATTGGCACCCTCTTCAGTTTTTGAAAGGCTGATGAGAACCTGAGAGATGGTCCTTGTCAGACACAGAACTCCCTGACAGAAGCTTCTTTGTCCAGAAGCACAGGATTCAGAAGTGAAAACTTTGTTTCCTGCTTCATTTTCATAACTCCACCTTCCAAAACCTACTAGGTTGCTGAACAAATGCCTGCAGGGTAGACAAGCTGTTTGCATTTAAATATGGTTATTCTTCTAGTTAGTGCCCTGGTCATGAGTATGGAAGAACCTCTTTGACTCTGGAGTTTCCATTTTCATTTCTTTATAAACCTGCTTGGCTCTTTTGTCCTTGGATGATCACCTTTACCCCTAAGGTTTCAAATATTCCTAGTTCTACTTGGGTTCAGACAGCCTAACTAATAATGAGCACTTCTTTCCCTCCTGGTGACTGTACTACCATTAGGTGCTGAGGAGTGACACAAGATGGCAGGCACTTGCATCCCCAGGTATGGTCAGCTGCCCCATTCCAGCCCTAAAGACTGAAGGATAACAGAGGGAATCAGACTATGGGAAGAACAGCTATGCACAGAAGGATTATGAGCACTAGGGGAGCTGGACACTTCAGTCTTTGCTAATGAAACTGCTTCCTACCTGAGAAACAGCAGCAGAGTATGTGATTCACCTATTCCTGTAACCAGGGTAGAGCTTTCTTATGTGGTACCTTGAGTAAATCCATCTGAACGATTGTGGTCGTGGAGCAGAGGGTAACACTGTGCCCATTTCAGTTGTTTTGATTTGCCTTCCCACCCCCCTTTCCCTCCCTGAACAGTATGGAGGGAGGAGGGCAGGCAGAACTTCTCCTGCGTGGGAATAAAGGCCGCATTTGCAGCTTTGCCTCAGGAGCTTGAAAATCATGTCAGGCCTCCAAAACTACATTTGGTTTAGAAATAATGAGATGCTTTAGAAAATGAACTTGGAGTTCTCTTTCACAATCTTTGTTTCCAGGCTTTTTGAGTATACTTGCTTTAGGTTTGCAAGCTTGCTTTCTTTGACAATGATGGTAGAAGTTTGGGGGATTTTGTTTGGTAGGGTTTTTTTGGTTGGTTGGTTTGCTTGTTTTTTGTTTGGTTGTTTGGTTTGTTTGGTTTTGTTTGTTCTTGGGTTTTGGGGGGGATTTTTTGTTGTGTTTTTTTTTTTTTTTTTCAGTTAAAAACAAAGATGCTCTTACACTTGCTGATTCTAGCACCTGGGGCATAAATTTTTAAAATATTGTGGCATTTGGAGAGGAGTTGAGGCAGGACACAGAAAACACTCAACTTTAAGCCCTGTTTCCATTGGGTCACCATCCTCCACAGCAGGAATCTGAAGGACTGCAAAAGCTGAAGCATAAGGACCCCCTGTTGGTGGTCCCAGTGTCTTTCTTGGCAGCTTGCCAGGAGCCCAAGGGATGCACTTAATTTTCTTTATTCATTAGCATATTTTTAATCAAATCCATCAAACCACAATGTTTCCACATGTCTCTCCCATGACAGATGAACAAAACGAGGTCAGTACTCAAATACACTTTTAACGTGCGGCAGTTCACTCCTCTTCTATAATTGCAGTGGGACAGCAAATGATTTGTTCTCTGTACCTGGTGAAAATCTATGAAGATGACTTCACTTCTCTCCAAAAGAGAAAGCAGGTGGAGTTTGTCGATGATACAGACTGCTTTCCATCCACTGCCCAGTCAGAGGGCAGCAAAAGCTGCAGCTGAATCTGTTCTAACTTAGCTTCAAATTCACAACGTTTTGTTTAATGTTAATTTCTAGTGAATAATCAAGCAGGTGCAATGTCCAGGGCTTAATTCCCTGGCCCTAATGAAGTTTCAAGGCTGCCTGCACTTAGTTTAATAATAGGCTTTTTAAATTCTTGTCACCTGTAACCTACCTTCATATACCTCATGCTGCCAACCCATCTCTAGCCAGGCAAGGAAAATGTTGCAGTGTTGAGATCATGTTCACACTTGCAGCCGAGACGTGTCTTGCCTTGTTTCTTATCTCTGAATTGTTCATAACGAGCTAAGTAAAAATTACTCTTCATGTTTTTTACATGAGCTTTCAAAGTTGGTTCTGGGTGGGGTGAATATTGCATCAACACCAAGTTAAAACTTATCTTTTGTTCTTCTTTTTTGGAAAGAAATGAGGATACAGGTTCCAGAGGAACAGTCTTCTCCATAAGACAAAAGTCAGGTAAAGTCTAAGGTATTAAATAGGTTTGGAGTATTTGAAATGTGAGTCTGTAACAAAAGGATGCATGCTTTACTTTCTGTTCTTTTTCTTTCTTCCTCAAAAACCAAAACAGGACTTTGACTTAAACTAAGTCAATGAATACCCATCCTGAATGTAGAAACTGGAATGGATTCGCAGCCTGTTCCTAGCTGCGGAAAAGCTAAGGAAGCAAAAGGTGAAAAGCTGTACAGCACCCAGGCCTGTTTCCAAGCAGCCACACCTCTCCTGGTAACCCTTTCCTGATGATAATGCCGTCACCCTGGACAGGCTGCAGCAAGTGACGCACACAGAGCAACCCCTACTTCCCTCTGCTGCCAGCAGATTCTCCCTTTTGGTCACCAAGGGCTCTTTTGTGGTCTCTCTTGTTTTGGGAGCTAACCCAAGGGGTGAGGGTAGGAAAGGTGTCTAAGCAAGACTGTTAATTTTGGCTTTCCAGTTAAAGGTGACAGGTATTTCCTGCTAGAAATGGGTTTTACATGTATTTTTGTGTCAAAAGCCCCAAACCAGAATATAACCTTTAAAGCCTGGAAGTCCATAGTGAGAAGATGAAGTCTCTGCTAAATAAAACATCCTAGCCATGGGTATGGTGACAACTTTACTCCTTCCTTGTTGAGTGCCTGTAATAGTTCACAGTAGCAGTCATGTTATGGGCAAATACTCTGCTTCCATCCATTTACTTTTCTATTAATTAATCTCTTCCACTTCTACTTTAAGGGACAGTCTCCATTAACAGCTATCAATCACTTCTTTTACTTTCAAGTCTTAATATATACAGTTAAGTGTTCGCCTTGTTTAAATCCATGCTTATTTAGACCTGTATTCTTATATTGTTCTTTAACAGCTACTGTTAAACAAATTCAGCCGCCTTAACTTACACAGAAGGTAAGTTACAGCGGGACCAATTTTGCTAAAGGCTCAGTCCACAAGTTCATTTATGCCTTGTGACTTACCAAGATGGGAAAGAGTCACTTTGGCAACTTTAGCTCCGTGCTGTCCAGTAATGCCCACTCTTTGGGTAGACCTGGATCTGTACAGTGTTTATCATGCGGTAGTTTGGACTCTGGGGGAGCATGGCAATGCTGGGATGTTTTGGTCTGGGGGAAGGAGACTTGCAGAAGGTCTTGGGCATCACCATTGGAGTGTTGCAGTGCCTGTTCTCAGCAGCTACCACAGACTCCAATTCTTTGCCTTCTCTAGCAAAGCTTCCTGTGCCATACACAGCCTCAGAATGGTAGCCACCAAAACCAAGAGGCTGCTTTGCTGCCTGAACAAGTGTTGGGGAACACAGCCTCTAAAATCTACTCTGCCTGGGGGCTGAGAATCCCTTGGGCTTCATAATTTAGGCTCTCTGTTGGCTTTCTTCCAGGAACAGAGCGTGGGTCCATTCTTGCAAGGGAAAGGCAGTGTGGTTGGCAGTGCAGCAGTGTTTTGTATACACTACGCTGAGCACTCAAAAGGCTAGTGCCGAACATGGGGAATTTCACATGGCTCAGTTCCTTTTTGCCCCAGGGAGTGTGTATGTCTCTTCTTCCAGCAGAGTGCACTTACCAGGGTATGCTCCATGCCAGGGAGGGGACTGTCTTTGTCCTCTTAAAGCTGGTCTCATGTGAATTGGGGTAGTTCCAGATGTTTTGGCTAGCACAGTGAGAAGCAGGAAGGCCTGGCCTTGCAGCTTTCTGAACTGTCTACCTAGAGATCTGTGGCATCATGTTCCTTTTGGTCACACACTGACTTAGCTGGAGGCTTGGATAGTGCTGCCGTCCCAGCGTTACTGTACAGCTTGCTCCTTCTGAGAAGACCTGACCTGCCTTTCATGTTCCCCAGAACTTCTGTCAGGCAGGGAAGCGGACTGAGCCCATCTCTTCTTTCATGAACCGTTGGACTACTGACTAAATTAAGGTATGAATAAAAATAGCCTACGCCCATCCCCTCCACCCACCTTGAGCTCTTTTAGAAAAAGGGAAGAAAAAAATATATTTATTGCTGCATTTTTGGACACCTGATCTGGAAGGTGGGCAGATTGAAAACACCTGCTGCACTGAGTCCTTAGGGAAGAAAGTCAGAGATGTTCATCTAGTCATTGTAAGGGACTGAAGTCCAAGATGAGTGCTGCAGGCTTTGCAAGGCTCGGAGGCTTTTTGGCTTGTCACTGAAGCGAGTGACAGGCAGCTGGGCATCTTGAATATATCATCATGAAAATTGCTACCCCCTCAGATGCCAAGATTTCTTTGCATTTTGCTAAGACCCAAGCAATTTTAACATACAAAGTCAATTAATAGGAGAAGGAATTCGGCATCAGTTAAAACAACAGATTTTATAAACCTGAGGTTGCACTAGCAAAAGTTGAATAAGGCAAAGCAGCATCTTCTATCTCCATAAGCTTTTTCCTGACCTTAGTGCACAACAGGGGTTTTATTGGGAGTGACAGGGAGTGGACATGCAACAAACATTTCCCGAGAGTGGAAACTGTGTGACAGCTTCATTTCTCATGAGGTTTGTCCAAGTAGTTCATCATACTGTGGTCAATTTACTTTGCTGCCATCCAGGAAATACAGGTAAATACCATGCAATCATACTGGTGATATTAAACAAAAATATTCCTTTCCATTGTGACTGAACACCATTGGTGTCTCTGGTGTCCATTTTGTGGTAGGGGAAATGCTCTGACCAAAGGAAGACATAAGAAAATGAAGAAAGAGCCCTTAGAAATACAGTCTGAGACATCATACCTAATGCTCGCTTTTTACATCATGATGAGGAGACTAGCTTCCCCACCACCACCCTTCTATAGGGGTACTGTGATGCCTAAATAATTATCTTAAATTTCCCCTAACCCTGACATCTGGAAAGAGCTGAGGCTGTCTAAAATTACCATATAATGTTAATTCTTTGTACAGCCCTAGCACCTCTCACCCTGTAGGACTAGACACCTTGAACTCTGGACCATGACTACCTTGCCATTCCCCCCAGAAGGCTGCAGTAAATGAGGACTTCTTAGAGAAGTCCAGCTGCGTGATAGCAGCTGCTGCCTTATGCTGCCCTAAAGGGAGAGTGGGGCCTGTTTTAGGGTGTGATGGGACCAACTGAATGCAAGCCTTGTGTTTTCTTTTTCTTGGTGCCCTTCACTGCTTTAGAGAGCTGGCCCTGCAGAAAAGAGTCCCAAAGGATGTGCAGCAGCCAAATACAGACTATTGGAAGGAAAGTTCCTGTATGATTCAGACCAAGTACTCCTTTACAATAGCCTCTAGTGAAGAGGAGTTGTGGAGAATAAAACAACTGGGTCTGCATTGGGCTGCTTTAGTACCTGTGATGAAATTTGGCCAAAAAAATGGAGCTTACACCTTTCACTGTTGCACACAAATAAACCAATATTTCTAAGGGATCTTTCACAACCAGCATTGGTGAGGATTTATCATGCATAACATCCAAACCTGAATACACCTGGCTCTGGTATGGGATCATTGGTGAAAGTTTTGTTGGTTGGTTGGTTTTGTTGTTGTTTTTTTTAATATTCCATTTTCAGCTGGAAATTACTGATGTGACCAAAGTCCGATTCCCTTCAGCAGTTTCTCCCTTCCTCCCCCCACCTTTTCTCACTCCCTGAGGTCTGACCATCTGGAAATCCTCCTCCACCTCTTCATCATGTGTGAATTTCCACCTAGGGCTGAAAGTGTCACTGTACTAAAGTGTGATGCATTAACACATTGAGGCAGAAAGCAGAGGGGAGTTGGGGATTATAACACTTCATGACCCACTCTGCAGTCGCTCTATGATTTAATCATCTTTATCAGCTTGTATCCTTCTCTTTGAATCCCTCTATTTTCCCTGTATCCTTTATTAAAATATTCCCATAATTAAAAAAATAGCTCTATACAAACAAGTAGAGTACAGTGCAGTACCTTGTCTTGAGACTAGGATCAGCTGAAAAAGGCAAATGTCTCATCAGAACACGCCTCGCTCAGGCAAGCTGGGGGACCTGGACTGCTCTTTCGCAATGAAGATCACTAATTGTGCCTATCTCCTATTGCAATAGTGGAAACTTGGGGTTCTTTCCCGGCAACCCTCATGCACATGATCTGAGCAGCTGCAATTTTAATTGTTATACATATAAACATAACAAATACATATAAAGTATAATGCTCTTGTACAGAAATGAAACCAAGCTCTGCAAACTATATGCTGTGTTGGTTTAAGTTTCAGCAGTGCGGAGTGGAAAATTCACTAGTTTCGAAGTCGGTTAGCTGCCTAGCCTTCTTCTAGCTAAATACCGAAGCTTATTATGCTTCAAATAAATAAATAAATTTCTTTTGTGGCTTGGTTGCTGTAATCATCTTGGATGTAATAATGTTACTAGCCTCAGGGCTATATTTATTAAGATTTTAATTTAAAATCTTTCTGTCCTTCAGCATTTAAACAGAGGAAAACCCCATCTGGAGTAGCCAAAAAAAATAGTTCATCCTTTTCTTTTTCATATGTTCCCCTCCCCTAGGCCCTCTCTCTCATCTTTTAAGCAAAAAAAACCTAGAACACCACACTTTTCTGTTGTAGCTCTGCACCCTCCTGACACTTCAGTACCTGTGTAGGTTTGGTAGACCCAGTGTCTGCTTAATATGATCCATGTGCTCCTGTTCTTGCAGTCTCCAGAGCAGTGGATTGTTTTCTTATCCTTGTATAATAGTACCAGTGTACTTCACAGTAATATTTCTACATACTGTGATTTATTCTTAATAATGCTCTTGGTAAGGATTTAAACCACAGCAATAGATGTTGGGGGGCAAGACTATTACTCAGAAATGGCAAAGGGCTGTGGAGAAGTTTTAGAGTTATTCTTTTTTAATAAGCCACCACACTTCTGAGAAGATCATAACAGAGAAATAACAGAACAAGACCTGCTTATAACCTAGGCAGTGGAAAAATTCTCACAATTTTAAACCCCCTTTGAAGGGACATCTCACTCAACCTCTTGGGCAAGGGGACAGCCTGAGCTGTCACAGTGTATGTGCTTTATTAGGTGTTTTGGAAGAAATGGCAGATGTTAGCACCCAACTTGTATACAGTTTGCAAGCTGCGTGGATATTTTATTTTTTTTTTTAATCCAACAGCTCATGAGGGGACAGGCAGTGCTGACTTATAAATGATAAGTACTAAGCAGGGCAGAAGGTGATTCAGAAATGTTTAATAACTCTCTTGGTGTGATTTAGTAGTATTGGAACATCAGTGATGGGTGGTACCTTCCTGGTACCTATGTCAATGTAACAAACACGGGCAGGAGAGGCTGCTTGTACATACTTGCTAGAGGCCTGCAATGGCTCAAGGACTATGCATCATGTGGGCCAGCTCTCAGCTGGGCTAAACTGATAGAGCTCCACTAACTGTTACAGTGCCACTGCTTTGCCCCAGTGGAAGAGCCTCCTTAAACTGGTGGACTTTGGTTCTGTTATGGGAGCCCCTTGCTCCTGGCCCTTGCAGTGAGTGCATCAGTCAACCATACCACAGTCATCTTTAAAAATCCACTCTGATGTTCTTGTGCAAACAGCCAAACTGTGCAACAGTTTTGGTTTGATATGACAAAACTGGGCAATTCAAATATGAACAGATTGAAAATTACTTTTGATATACAGCACCAAGGCCATGCTGCTAGTGTCAAGCTCCATGAAAAGGATTAATTCCTATATGCTGCTTTTTTCCACTTGATTTCAAAGCAACTTACAGGGTCAAATACTGTCATCCTCAACTTACAGCTAGTGAAAATGGGATAAAGAGGAAGAAGTTCAGGCCTAAGCACAGGTCTTCTGTCTGCAGCCTGTCCCACAGGCAGTAGGTGTAGACACTTCCTCTTCATTGCACTGCTTGTTTGTAAAAAAAAGAAGGTAGCTTATGTTCAGGCACTTACTCATCAAGTGGTACTGATTGTTCATCATGAGATGACTCGAGCTTCTGTACCCCATTTCTTTCATGGCATTGCAAGGGTACCAGACATTTTTTGCTTCCGATTTCCATTTAAAATTGGAGGGAAAACTTTCCCTCTTGTCACCACTCCCTGATAATCACTGCTTTTCCGAGGACAGCTGATTTCAACATTGCTCTGTCCTGCTGTTCATTTTCCTGTTCCATTAGATGTATCAGTCACAGCTGGACATGTACAAGAAATGCTAGCAGCCGACTGCTAAATGTAATGCTTCGGTAAGTAGTGCTAAAATGACGAGAAGTCAAGTTTTAACTATTTTGTTTACCACTTAAATGCAGATTTTATTTTTACTCACTTTGCTACTTTGCAACTTTGTGAACTTAAACAAACATGAAAATCGTGTTCTTTAACAGTATGTTAAAAGTGCTTATATGTTAAAAGTGCTCACCACAAAGCAGACACTTCTTTGTTGGGCAACCAGCACAGCTTTTCATGTTGTCTGTGTGTCCTCACCCGCCCCAACCTATTTAGGTCAATACAAGCAACTTCAGAGGAAGTCACTGCCTGGTTATGAGGCTACAGCTTTGGACTGCAAAGGACAGACTGTGCAAGGAAAACAAGAGCACTTCTGGGCTGTCAACAAGCAGTGGACAGCTTCTGAATATCACACAGGGTATCCACCTGATGGTATTTGGTCCCTTTACTTTGAAAGTTGAAGCAGATCCCTGAACTCAGTCCTTTGCCGAAGGGCGTGCTGCTTTCTGTGGAGACCTGCCTCAGGCCAGGTACCTGACTGTGCCACTTCACTACTCTTGAGATCCACCCGCACTTCATTCCCCGCAGTGAACCTGGGAGCTTGGATGCAAACCTTCCTCAAGTGCAAAGGGGTTATTGAAGAGGACCCATCAGCCAAGATGTTGCCCGTGAAGCACTGCAAGGTATTTGAGCTGAAGGGAGTGGGACTACAGCCATGTTAAAGCAGACGTAGTGGGGGGCTGAGGCTGTGAGTATACCCCTGCAACCCTGTTGCCTTCCCCATGTCCCCATCCTGCCCAGCACTTGTGCGAGGAGCTGGCATTCAGTAGCTGCTCTTCAAAACCTTTGGGGGGGTCTGATTTATTTCTCTGTGACTCATCTTCCAGACTCTCATTGTTTCGTTCTGTTTCTCACTGATTCCTGTTTTAGATGAGGAGTTCCCAGTTTGGTCAGGTCCTTTGTTTCTGCCCGCTGTACACCCTTTTTCCAAGTGGTGTTCAGAGTAGGACCCTTTCTTAAAGAAAAAGAGCAAATATCTGTAAACAGACAGTTTTCAGTTAAAGAAGCACAGACAGGACCAAAGGAGACAGATTAACCTCGTAGTGATTTGTTGGGGTTTTTTTTGTTGTTTTGGTTTTTTTTGTATGTTTTCTTGTTTTGGGGTTTTTTATGAGTTATGTCTCCCTTTGCCAGTTCAGAAAATGTCCTGGTCGTTCAGAATGGCATTTAGTTACTTGATTTTCTGTAGGACTTTCCCTTCTGCAGAACTATGGTGCTTTTGAAACATCCACTGCTTTTGTTGACTTTGTTTAAAAAGCAATTGTGCATAGTGAGGAGTCAGTCTGATTATGGATACACTGGTTTCATCTGAAGCAAAAGAATGGAACAAATACAAATTGCAGATAGAGCACAGCACTCCCAGCCTGCCCCTGTAATTGTGCGTCTCAGTTTTTCTACATTTCCAGCAAGATGACAATGGCCACCTTGTAAAAATCTTTTTCAAATATGAGACAGAAGTATATACTTCCAGGTCTAGCCTTGAAACTTTGGTGGGATAGAAATGCTCTTCTGAAGTGTCATTTAAAACAGATTGTGTTTCACTACGTGCAAAAATCCTCCATATAGATGCAGCTATATGAGCAAAAAAAAAAAGGTGCTTTTGCCAGTATAGCCTATTTTATTTGGGAAATGCTTGCAGAAAAAGATGCTTGTGCTAGTGAAACTTGTATTTGTTGGTTATCAAAGGAGAAGCATTTCTAGTGCAAATCCTGCCTTTCATACATGAACCTTTATTCAGTCCAGCCATCAGTATAGTAAAGAAAATCCTTCCTCAAAGGGATTAGTAAGGTTACCTAATAGATATTATTAATGGTTTAAGAGTACAAAAGGTGCTTTAGCAATACATGAGAAACTAGACCCTTTGCTACTGTAAATTGTTTATGGTGCCACTGAGGGCATCATGGAAACACAGAGCAGTTAGGGAGCTGCCCTGTGCCGTTGCTGTCTGCTCAGTTTCTAGAGCTTCCCACCAACTCGGAAGGTGCAGAGCTGCAAGCTGCACTGACTGGCCCCTCCAAAAGCATGTCTTCTGCATCTGCCACCCCCTGAGAAAAATGTGCATAGGCAAATATCTAGGTTAGAGAGTTGTAGTGGATTGATATGTCGGAAACATGCTGATTTACACCGGCTTAGGATCTTGGTTTATACTGATTTAATTATACTAGTAGCTTTAATAAGCATCAGATTGCAGGCATGAGACTTGATGTTGCTACAGAAAATACCCTCTGATACTGTACCTTAACACAGCAGGGCTCCTTGGCTAACCCTCTGCTTGCCCATTAAGCACAAATCCCAGCCATTTCCTTCCCGTTTTTCCCCGGCATTTAATGTATGGAAAAGCATGACCCTGAATCAGATGAATAGCAGCCGGTTTGAGAAGGTGTGTGTGAAAATGTATCCTCACGCAGATGAGCTCAGAACAAATAGAATAGAGAGGAGGAAGGGAGGAAAGCGGAGCGGGGGGAGTGTGAAGCTACCCGTTCCGTTCCCTGATAGTTCAGCCGGTATGTGTAAGCAACAAGTTTATGCCCAAGGGAGAGAACTGAAAGCTGAGGAGATCTTAAAATTAACAGCGCTTTATGGCTCAATCAATAGGCTGTGCTCCCCGAGCAAGATTAGAAATCAAATGGCACATTTCTTTCTGTTAACCCTGTTTGCTCTCCCTCTAGCCTCTCATGCCTGAAAGCATCTAGGGTTTGATTAAGTTCTTCTCTAGGAGGAAGCCAGAGAAAGTCCATTGTGTGAGAACTGCCTCTAGAATACTGTGTTGGACACACTTTAAATAACAATAGAGGTTATTAGTGTATTAGTTTGCTAGTAATTGCTAGAGAAGATAAGTCTTCCCAATATTTGAATATGCAAAATGGCTTTGGCTAACCAAAAAAAGGGGGGTGGGGAAGCCTAAACATGCCACTGCAGTGAGTAATAGAGATGATTAAAAATAAATCACTGTATGTAAAAAAGAAAACCTTCAACTAGAAACACATTCCCAGATTTGTTATCCCCACCAAAGATATGACATTTTTCCTCTTTGGCATTTCCTTCTCACCAGGACAATGAAATAGTTTCTTTCAAAGGGAGAGGAACTGTGTTTGCACCTATTTCTTATTTGACAGTGACCTCTATGAACTAGTCATCACTGCTCTGCCTGTTGTTTTCTTGTTAGCTCTTTGCTGTCAAATTAATTACTGTGAAGTACTAAGCTTGTTGCATTCACGTGCTCTCATTAGCTCACAGGATGTCAGAGTGATTGGATTTTTAGCATTATTTCTTTTTTTACATTCCAGGCTTTCCATTCAAAACATGTTACTGGCAGGGAGGAAATACTGTATCTAATTCTGATCTCCCATCAGGGTAGCTCCAGTGATACTGAGGATTTGATTTGCAGGGCGGTATATGCAGTTAGACTGTGTTTATATTAAAAGCAGCATGAACAATCAGATTGGGATTGCAATGTGATTTTGAAGCACAGCATTAAGTGTCTTTCCTTCTGTTCTGCAGAACAAGAAAGAAAATATTTATGATGAGAATAGCATTTGCTCCCTCCATTCTTAAATCATAGTAACTAGCTGCTCCTCCAGCTGACTCCCAATGCTTCTGCATTGCTTGTATGATTAGTAATAAGTAACAGAGCTCACGTGTGTGCAGTCCAGGAATACAGAAGTTTTATTATTCTTCTTCTAAAAACTGAAATGAGCAGAAGAGGCTTCTTTGCTGTCACGCCTGAAGTTTGTGTCCCGCATCTGCCCTTTGAAAGCCACCATTCGGCTCAGTGGAAAAGATGAAGGGCTAGAGAATTGCTTTTATTCTTGAAGTTAGATTTTTATTACAAAAAAAAAAACAAACCACCAAACAAAAAAATACCCCAAACAACCCCCACAAAAAAAACAAACAAACAAACAAAAAACCCTCAACAACAAAAAACCACCAAAACCAAACCAACAAACAAAAAAAACCCACCCCCAAACAAACAAACAAACATAATTAAAACACCCGGCAGCCCCGTTGCCTGGCCCCGCTCCTGAGCTGCCGGAGGCTCAGCCCAAGGTGCTTCTTTGCCCAGTTCAGAGCACAGGCTTCACCGCGCATCTCCCCCTTCCCAGCCCTCCGCCTGTGCGAGACCACTCCGAGCCGACCAGCAGAAACCTACGCCACCGCCTGCGACCGCCGGTTCCCCCGC
>VWZY01002570.1:2854-14806 GCA_013399075.1 Chloroceryle aenea | reverse complement strand
GCGCGTGGGGGGGGAAATCCTGCCTTGCACTGGACAGACTTGTGAAAGTGGGAGCTAGAATCTCTATATTTATTTAGTAGCCTTTATTAAGCCCACATACTTAAGCTTCTGTTTTGAGAGCTGTGTTAAGTACATTCTTTAGATAGTTCAAGACAAATGAACTCCTAAATAATTAAATACATACTGAAAAAAAAATCTGATGCTATACAGATTTTATTCTGTCAATTCTTACAAATTTAAGAAAGTGGTTTCTTTATGGTAAAGCACAGGAGCTTGTATTAGCTGTGGAGAAAGTGCTGTAAAAGTTGAGTAAAAGGGGCGATACCCAATTACAAACTGGAATATTGAATTATGTGAGAATTAGAAGCACTGTTGAATTTGAGACAAGTCTACTTCAACTACTTTTATTTCTGTTTTCAGTTTTTTTTATTTCTGTGTACCTGTTCTGGAAAGCTGGGAGATGATGTGCTGGAATTGAATGCTAATTTCACTTTCTTTGTTTGTTAAAGCAACCATATGTTCAACCCTTGCAAACCTTGAAGGTGAGGAGAGTTTTGAGGTATTAATGCTGGGACAGGCAGAAGAGGTGATTCAAGAGAGAATCTGCAATGATGAACTGATTTTAATCAAGAAGTAAGGATACCTTTAAAAAACACTCATTTTTATGTACACTTTCTACTAAGTTTAGGGAAAAAAAACCATTTATTTACTTCCATGGCATCTCAGTGGTACGAGTGGTTGTATGCATGGGAAAGAGTATACAAGTCCACTGTAAATTAGAGGTGAAAGTAGCAGTATTTAATCTCTTCTGCTGGGGCTGGATGCCTTTTTTATCAACCATAATGTATGAGATAATCAGATCAAGTAAAGTCAATCTAGCAAAGCTTTGTTGGTAAACAAATATTGCTAAACTGGCTTCCCTTTACAGACAGTAAATAGAAATAGGTACCATCTGAGTAATTCCATTCAAATGAGGAAGTGTAAGCTAAATCTTACAAGTTCTAGTGGAAAACAGAGTTTACTTGTGCTGATTTAATTGAATCAGTTACCTGCTTGGTAGTATGAAAAGGACTACATCTTAAAATGTGTGGGTTTGTGGTTTTGGGGGCGGGTTCCTTCTTTTTCCCTGGAATTTTGAAATTATTTTTTTTTATTACTTGTTTTGGGGTTTTTAGGTTGGGTTGGTTGTTTTTTTGTCGTTGTTGTTGTGATTTTTTTGTTGTTGTTGTTGTTGTTTTGTTTGGCTTTGTGTTCTGGGTTTTTGTTTGTTTGATAGTGTGTAAGAGCAACAGTTCATAACTCTCCACACATATGCTATTTTCCCTTGAAGTTTTTAGTATGCCCCTGCTGTTTGGTACCTGAAGATTTGAGTCTTTGTTTAACAAGAACGTACCATGGGTATTAACTGTGCTGCTGCTTTAGTATCCCTTTCACTGTTCACCTTCTTGTAGTCTGATTTGTGTGTGAATGAAGTCCTGTGACCATGGCACTTGCGTGGCAGTTATGTGTCTGTTTATAGAGTGACGTTGGCAGTCATAAGCTCACTAGGTCCCTATGCAAAAGATAACTTTAATACCTAATTCCACTTCGTCCCCCTTATTTGTCAGGAAAACATTTTGTCTGTCATACTCAGGGCAGGTAGCTTTTGCTAACATTCAAGCATATTAGAAATTAATATATTGATTAAGTTACAATGTCCGTATCCTGTAAGGGTGTGTAAGTGTTAAGATTTTCTTCTAAATATTGAAAGACTGTCTCAACTGAACTTGGCTTTAGAAGAAAAAAAATATCAAGAAGAGTTTTAATGTGTATTCTGTTCAACACAGCTAACTCCTGATTTCTTTTCCCCTAGTACAAAGGCTCGTACTTCAGCATCAATTATTTTACGAGGAGCTAATGACTTCATGTGTGATGAAATGGAACGATCTATACATGATGCACTCTGTGTTGTCAAAAGGGTATTGGAATCCAAGTCTGTTGTTCCAGGTGGTGGTGCTGTAGAGGCAGCACTTTCAATCTATCTTGAAAATTATGCAACCAGCATGGTAAGTCCTGCATGAAGAAGCAAGCCTGCACGTGTTAAACTAGGACAACAGGAATTTTCAAGCATTTCTTTTCTTCTGCTAGAAATTGGTCCTATGGTTCATGAAAACCTAATCACATCACAGAATATAAGATGCTTCTTTACAATGGAGAATGAGTTGTTTCTCTGATAATTAGCTTACGTGGTTCTGTGACCTCAAAACAGGTTTTGTATGTCAGAATCCCTGCCTGCTATTGACAGTCTTGATCATGGCTGTATTTCTTCCTCTGTTGCTGTAGCAGTTGGTTTAAACCCTTTGTTTGTTTGCTTTATTTAGGGATCACGTGAACAACTTGCAATAGCAGAGTTTGCAAGATCACTTTTAATAATTCCAAACACCTTGGCAGTAAATGCTGCTCAAGATGCGACAGATCTTGTTGCAAAGTTGAGGGCATTCCACAACGAGGCTCAGGTTAACCCAGATCGCAAAAACCTGAAATGGCAAGTATCTGTCCCAGGGGAGGGTGTTACTAACAGTGAGGTGGGTTGGTGGATTGAAAATTTTTCTGCCAGTTTACTGAACCATGATTTGCATGTAAAAAAGGGCCGTGGGTTAACCCTGACCTTTTTCCCTCTGTCCTGCATTCAGCCCCAGCTATGTGTCACTGGGACCCAGCAGTATTTAAGTAGCAGACTCACAAGTGTATTGTGCTTTTTCTACCACACCATCTGACAGTATTTCTTTGCAGGATTGGTCTTGACTTAATTAATGGAAAACCTCGTGATAACAAGCAAGCTGGTGTCTTTGAACCAACCATGGTCAAAACTAAGAGCCTGAAGTTTGCAACAGAAGCTGCAATTACTATTCTCCGAATTGATGATCTTATTAAACTGCACCCTGAAACTAAAGAAGAGAGAGGGTGCTATGAGGATGCAGTTCACTCGGGAGCACTTGAAGAATAGTTTAGGTTTTATTTATGTTTGTCTATCTTACATTTCCCACTCTTGTAACGAAACTGTTAATAAAACGTGGTTGAAGCTGCTATTTTCTTGTCAACAAATTTCTCTTTAAAAGCAGGGTTGGTCCTCCTGTAGAGAACTTACACTTTAGCCTTTGTCAACAACTAGAGTAGCTGCAATTGAGAGGTGAAAGTAATGGAGTCAGATTACTTAATTTTATGCAAAAAATCCAAGTATAAGCTTCATGATTAGAAGTTTATTAGTGAACAGTTTCAAAGTTAATTAATACATGTATTCACATTCATCTCTCAATGCACATGGCTATTCCCATTCCTCCTCCTATACAAAGAGCAGCAACACCATGTTTTCCACCTGTTCGTTCCAGTGCGTGTAGAAGAGTAACAAGGATGCGGCAACCAGAGGCGCCCAGAGGGTGGCCAAGAGCAATAGCTCCACCTTGGATATTAATCTGGAAAAAGAAAAAGCCAACAGGAAAGCTTAAGAAATCCTGTAACTAGCTTAGCAGAGTTTCAGGGTTAATGGTGTCACTGGATAGTCCTTGGTTGTGAGTAAGCCTGAAACTGCTACCTGCATTTCAAGGAGAAATTGAACATGGATGTGAGAGCTGTTAATAATTAGTACTGCTTCTGAAAGGGTCCCTTCTTTACTCTGAAGGTAAATTATGGTATTAACTGGGTGTTATGGGAGAGCAATACCAGTGCTTTTTGCCTTCACTGGAAGAATACAGCGGCAAATACACTTCCAGGGGCAAGTTCAAATTCTGATGTGAATTGCAAGTGCACTCAAGCAGTTACCTAGCTAATGTACAGCTCTGCTATGATACAGTTCACTGGGGTACAGTATGCCTGCTAGCAAGGCAGGGCAGTAGTGTAAGGAAACAAAGGGGTTCCCTTCTTTTTTCCTTAGGGCAAAGTGAATGCAAGAGGAATATTCTCACCTCTGAAATACAATCCAGAGGTACAGAAGGGAACAGCTTTGAATTAAAGGGAGCAAACTATGGCCTCAACTACATTATTACCTTTTCTGGATTTACTTTCAGTTCTTTTGCTATTGCAACAGATAGTGATGCAAAGGCTTCATTAATTTCAAACAGGTCAACTTGGTCCAGAGTCCAGCTGGCTTTGTCAATCTGAGAAAACAAAATAAATAAAGGCTTTATTAGCTTTTAGAGCTCCTGCACCAGAGGAAGTTTTTCAGAAGACCTAAAATTGAGTGAAGCCACCACTTCTAAAATCTTGAAGGAAGCAAATTTTTTAGAGCCAGGGTTGTTGACAACTCTTGAAGCAACAGACAAAATTTTAGTGTCTGCAAAAGTTGGTACAATGTGCTTATAGAATCTGTTGGCTGCTTTTAAAAAGGCCTGACTGATTTTATGCAGGTGGTGGTAGTGCAATTGTGGGAATCAGTGATGCCCTTAATGTGCTGTTTTTCAAGAGTGGGTTGTAACAGTTTAAAAGCAGTTTTTTTCAGGATGTAAGTCTGATTCCATTAGACATTCTCTGGCTAATACTGATTTTTACAGAGGAAATAGTGAATGACCATTAGTGATGAGTGTCAACTCTAATTCCTCATCTCCTGACTTTGAGTTGAAAGTTGTGACTTGAAGCTTTTTGCAGACAACTATTTGGGAAGATGATTTGGTTCATGTTTGCATAGGAGTTTCTCATGTGAAATAGCCTACTTATGTAAACACGCCTAAGCTTGTACCCATTTACATTTTTACTTCAAGTCACCTTTGTTTCTAATAGCACCACTTTATCAGCAGTCATCTCTAGTGACAATGTTTCACAACCTGCTAGCCGGACTTTACTACTATGAAATTGTGAAGAGAGAAACTGATAATAGATGGAGAGTGGGAAGTGTTTGATAACACACAAAGTTTACATTAAGTAGTGTGCCCTTTTTCAGAGTACCTCTAAAATTAGTGTTAAATACAGCTTGTCTGTTCTACAATTTAAACTGAGGGTGTATATTGTGTGTATGTTTATAGCATTCTTGTTTTAAAACAAACAGTTTGAGATTTGATAAGAAAAAGGTTCAGCATTACAGTTCTGATTTTACAATTAAAAGCCACAGAGTTTGGGTGAGCCCACGTTAGGTTTCTACATTGCCAGGACATTTCAGAGGTGAAAAAATGTGAAAATAAAGCCTTCACACTATAAATAAGGAGTATCAGAGCAAATGTATCATTATCAGCTGTACAAGAACTTTTGATGCTTGATTTCACAGCTCAGGTTTAACAATAGGCTGGGGTTGCCATGGACTGCATCTGCATCAGCAAGTAGTGTGGTATCATAGGGGCTGCATACTCAGGGCATTTTGAGAACCTTGTCCTGCGGACTGAAGGCAGAGTGCCTCGGCATGGGCAATTACGGTCTGAGCACGTTAGATGTGGCTCTGGACTGCACCTTGTTACAGCTTATCTGAAAGGAATCCTATTTCCATGCTCCAACCCTTTCACAGGGCAAACTAAAACACAAGGGCCGCCATCCCCTCTGCTAATGCAGATGGACTCACCGGCCCTTCTCAGTGTGTTGGGCTATAGCAAATTCCATCCAGAAGTGATCTGAAAAGTGACCAGGCCAGACACAGCATCATAACCATATTATGGCAGGACCAAATCAGCCCCAAATGAAGTTAGTATAAACATCCAGGAAATGTGAAATTTCGCTTCCTTGGTTACCTAGCTGGCCTTTTGCAAACTCAAGTAGTTTATGCTCTGAACTCCATTCATGCACCTATACTTTTTTTTTTTTTCCCAAAGAGTAGACACTAGCCTGGTAGCACTAGAAAATCTCATACTCTGCTATTTTAAGTCTTGTTTTCACTTAGCCGATTTTTTCTAATAAGATATATTTTTTCTACTAAGCTTTCCTTACATTTTAGAAAAAACAAGACATTGCCAGAAAAAGAAAAGCAATTACATGCGTTACAAGATTTTAAATAGATACAGACAGATAATTACTTACAGCTTTTTTAATTGCTGAAATGGGGCCTACTCCCATTATAGATGGATCTATACCGGTCTGAGCCCAAGATACAATCCGAGCCAAAGGCATAAGACCTCTCCTAGCAGCTTCCGACTTCTTCATTAGAATTACAGCTGCAGCTCCATCATTTATACCTGTGGAATCACAAACAACTTGTACATATTTGTGGGGGTTTACGGCTTTTACAGCACTACTTCCTCACATAAGCTCACCATCTAGACAAAACAAAAATTACAAATCCTTTACTGGTTTATGTCACTATTGTCCAGATCAGCCAAGACTGACCTCTGATGCAAACACAATGGGTAACATATTTATACTGCTGTACATGAGACAAATTAGTGATTTCTCTTTGGAAAGCCAGGTCTAAGTACTAAGGCACAATCTGAAAAAGGAGCACATCATATTTTTCAGGCAGACTTTGGAAGAGGCAGCCTGAGGAACCAAGGAATTTTCAAAGCTGCCTGTGGCAAAAGAATTAGTCCCACAGGAGTAACATTTTCAAATATGAATTGTTAAGTTTTCCTTTGTCTAGACCTGCAGCATTAGAAACCACTAGACAGCTAGTTTTAAAAAGAGAGGGGATGTATTTTTTATTTGTTCCAGCCTACCAATTATTGCTGTTATTTTTCCAACACTTGTATTGCTTCAGAGAAAGCAAGCAAATAAAAGACAACTCCTCTGTAAAGAAATCCTCCACCTCAGTTACATTTGAGTTCTACATATGTTGTCAAACACATTGCCCTTTCCTGCAGAACACGTTCAGCAGTAACCGAACAGCAACCTAACCCCTCACAGAGACCCTGCCTCGAGCCACAGCAACTACTGTTCTTTTTGGTTTCATTTTTCCCAGACAGACCAACCTGAAGCATTAGCTGCTGTTACTGTCCCAGTTCCATCTGTCAGGAAACAGGGCTTTAACTTCGCCATTGTTTCCAAGTTGCTTCCATGTCGAGGGTGTTCATCTGTTTTAACTTCTATAGGACCTGCAAAACAGACGTATACTCAAGGAAGGGTCTAATCACCCACAGCTTGAACAGAAATACAGCACAAACAGCAGCCTGATAGGGAATATACAGCAGATTCCTTTTAACCAACAAGCCATTTGTATGTCAGAGGTAGCTTCTAACTCAGTGCAGTTTATCAAATTGCTCTAACCATCCAGCTGCTTCTAGCGGGATGGACAGCTGGGTTTTCCGAGACAAACACTAACAACTAAAATACTGCCTCGTTGTACAAAAGCAGATCTCGTTTTTGCTGTTCTTAAGCTAATAGCTTCTCCTCCAAACAGAGAGCCATCTTCCAAATGATACTTGTAGGAATCTTGTTGCAAAAAGTAGTCGTGTCAGTAAATGTTACTACCTAAACTGGTATCAGGAAAGCTTTTCGTTAGTTTGAAACTGGCCTAATGGCAGACCTTTGTCCAGAGCATCTATTCAATGCAAATCTTGAAGAAATGATTCTTGCTTTCTGTTCAGAAAATTCAGTTTTCACACCCACCTCACAAAGAGCTTGGGGAATTCCCCTGCTCTAGAAACAGACCTTTAGCTCAAGCACCTTAACAGGTATGTTTATATCCTCAACAGATGTAAAGAGAAGCATACGTATATATGTAACTTGACCTAGTTAATTAACCTGTAACCCTAATTATTGTCACTGTGTATTTTACTAGGTGGGCAAGGCTTGCCAGATGAACATGACTGGTATAAGTTTGGTGCAGCGGGAGTCTAACAAAAGAAAAAAATACTCACTTCTGTAGCACATCCAAACCTATGTTATGTCAGCAGTTTGTCTCAGCAGTAGTTAGATCTCCAATAAAACACAGAAGTGTTTTTTTTTTGCAGAGAGCTACATTTAGATATTCCACATTTATATCACTTCTCTCTTACTTGAAAAATAATTACTGGAAAGTTGAAAAAGAGAGTGACAGGCTACATGGTTACAGAACAGCTTACAGAAAAGGCTGTGTAAGTGGGAAACCACACATTTTATTATAGAAGACATAGTAGAAAACAGATTTTTTTTTTAAATCACTTTTCATTATCCATTCACACCTACCTTTTTTAGAAGGTACAAGAACAGGAACAATTTCTTTTGTAAAATAGCCAGCTTTCTGTGCTGCCTCTGCCCTGTTCTGTGACTGTACAGCAAGCTGGTCCTGGTCCCCTCTGCTGACTTGCCACTGACTGGCCACATTTTCAGCTACAATGGGGAAGAAAATGCAAATCACCATCAGGAAATGCTAAAATTGATGTTGTAAAATTGTAAACATAAAAGTAGTCATTAATGTTTGCTGTAGCAAGCAGCTAAGCTTGTTGAATAGTTTTCATTCCAATTTCCTCATTTTGTTTGCTCATAATTCTTTACTATATTTTCTTTCCAGGGTGAAAATTTCTGTGCAGGATCTCCTTCCAGATGTTCTATCAAGTTAAATACAAATGCAAACAAGCTTTTCTATTTTATTGTTTCTCTGGATTATTATGCCTAGATATCCCTACAGCTACTGCAGAGGAGGGGATGTTCTGAATTTACTTTGTTTCGTAAGCAGGGTCTGAAAAAGCAATTGGCTGACTGTCCAATGCCGGATGCAAAAACCTGAAGCTACAGAGCTATGTGTATTCCCAGTACAGTTCACGTAATTTCTGCCCACTGTAATTTTTCACTGCTGAATGCTCCAGTTACATACAGGGGTTATTTAATTTAATTTCAGGAAAAATAAATAAAATTAGTCAGATGCAAAGGAGATTCAGTGAGATTAGATCCAACAAAAAACAAAACAAAACAAAACCCCCACAAATAAACAAAAACCCCAAACAAATAAAAATGCCAACAAGCAAGCAAAACAAACAACCAAAACCAAACCAAAACCCAACAGAATCCAGTACCTTTATAAACAAAGCAGAAAATGCTTTCAAAGCATTTCAGTATTAGGGATTTCTTTCTTTTTCGCAACAACAGCTTAAGGCTAGCTTGAAACACCTTATCTAAAACTTCAGGTTTCTAAAATTTCTTATCAGTGAATTCTTGCCCCCTCCCCTTCATCTTCTGAACTGTCACCACTCACCTGTTATACCCATATGATACTGATAAAAAGCATCTGTAAGGCCATCAAGGATTATTGTGTCCTGCAAGGAAGCCTCTCCCATTTTCACTCCAGCTCGCATGTGAATGACATGAGGAGCCTGCAAGAAGGCATGTCAAAAGGGTTTAGATGTTTTATGTCCCCAGCACACAATACAGCCAAACAGCAGAAGAGACAGACCTCTGCCTGGCAGCTGCAAGTAGGTCCCCCAAATCCCATCTGTTTCCCCAGTTTCCTGCTCTGTTTCTTCCTCCAGAGTCTGCCAGCTGGTGTGGTCTGTTTGGCTTATGCATTTCCCCAGCAGCAGATCACAAAGCAGCAAGTCCTTTCTTTCCACAGATCAAATCAATCATCCCAGCACCCATACAGCTGCAGGTCCCCCATCCTACCAGTCTGCTGTAGGTTGTTCCTGATAGCACCCTGCTGAAAGCCAATACTAACATCACTCTCCACATGGGCAGCTAGTGAGGCAGATAGAGGGCAGAAGCCACCCCCTTCTTGGACATCAGATCACTGAAACAGCACCATTCCTCAGTACAGACGTGGGCTGAACACCGTGTCAGAAAAGGGCTTCACTTTCTTTCCAAGCTCAAACTGCTTTCCAGTTACAAGCTGGTTTGGGCTTCTTGCAACACAAAAATCTGTCTATTGCCAGCTGTCACAAGCGAGTAATTCACCACAACAGGACCAGAATGGAATTAAAATGGAATTTTAAGTATGGTATGTGTTTGGGTAGCAGCTTTTCAGTAGCTACATTATCAGGTCTATTTAAAAAAAAACAAAAACCGAAAGTGACTTAGGTCAGTTGTTGCATGTGCAAATTCATTCCCAAGTGCAGAAACCGAAGTTACTCTTTTAATCTGCCTCCAGAGCATTAGCCTAGAAATACAGGGTTTCAACATAATGCTGTTTGCTCCCACTTGGTAGCACAAGCACAGCTGTTTGCTTTACCTTGCTCATACTTTCCATGCCTCCTGCGACCACGATGCTGGAGTCTCCTGTCAGTATGGACTGAGCACCCAGACATACCGCTTTCAAGCCTGACCCGCAGATCATCTGGCAGCTCCAGGCAGGCACAGAGTAAGGGATTCCCGCAGCAACACTTGCCTGACGGACAGGGTTCTGGCCAGCACCTGCAGGAAGAGGTAGCATACAGAAAAAAAAATGTCAGCCTTGGCATTTTTCACAACAGTTACCTTGATTCCACCAAAATTTAGATATCACCCCTATTTTCAATTGGTAGAGGAATTCCCAACAGTAAACAGGTGCTCAGTTACATCTCTCATTGATACTGTTGATCAATAAAATACCTACAAGATCATGGACCTGCTACTGATAGTTTTGTATCGGCAACTCTGCTTTTGATGGTAGGTCAGATGAAACATCAACTTGAAATTAGCTTTAGCCTGTTGTATTTGTGTGTGTAAGGTAAGAGCTCATTTAAAATACTACTCACTGAAGGGTTTCTTTGTGACATCCCCTCTACATCACCAGAAAACTTTCCCTAAAAGGTCCTATGGGAACCAAAAGCATAATTACGCAAGGACAGTCCCAAAAGCTTCCATTCTTTGTCATGATCCTAACAGAGAGAATAGGAGCACTGTATTCAAAGAAAACATTCATCTGCATCTCCCCAGGCCAAAGTAATGCCATCTCTTTGTACACAAAGAAAAGGATAAGGAGAGCAAATCATTCAGTGAGCTAAAAATATACAGGAATCTGGATCAGCTTTAAGACAAACTTATTTCCTTTATTTTCTTCTTCTGCCTTTAAAATACAAACCTGCCCTATGATTCTGCTGACTAAACATTACCCTGGAAAAAGCTCAAAACAAACAATTCCCTGCTCAAAACAAACAATTCCCTATCAGCCACTTTTCATTAAATCAAAGTATTTGTCTGCAGACAAGTGATATTGCAGGTCGGACTGACAGAGAAACACAAATGCCGGCCTTGTTCTTAAAATCTGAGTTGTCCTTACTTCTGATGTTAAATGTACGAGAGGAGATGACCAGTGCAAGAGAAAGGATGCTGTAACAAAGAGAATATACTGACTTTCGCACATAAGCTGTTAGGTATTTTGGGGNCCACGACCCTGGGCAGAGCCGGGAGGCGGGGCGGGCGGTGGGGCAAAGGCGTCTTCGCCCCCGCCTCCCCGCGGCGGTGAGAAAGCCATCCGGAGCGCCTCCGCCTGGCAGGCCCGGGGCTGCCCGTCTCCTCCCTCTCCCCGTCCCGCGGATACACCCACGGCCTGCTCAGCGCCTTTTGCCAGCGCTTCATAACAGTTTCCCTTTTTACTAATGAAAACGTGCAGATCAAATGCTATATTGTGGCTTTGAGGGCAGTTTATTTATTTCATGATGGCATTTCATAGGATCTACATTAGGAGAAAAAAAAACAAACAACAGAATAATAATTTAAAACAAACTATAATGTGTGAACCGGCTCCGCAGGTCGCCGGAACAACCACAAAACCACGGATGAAATGCAAAGAGTAAATTTATCTTCGTCAAGAATTGGAGGACTCCTGCAGGAGCACCTGGGCACAGGCACGCAAGTGGGGNAGTGCAAGAGAACGGATGCTGTAACAAAGAGAATATGCTGACTTTCGCACATAAGCTGTTAGGTATTGTGGGGGGCAAAAAAACAAACAAACAAACAAACAAAACAAAACAAAACAAAACCAGACAACAACAAGAAGAAACAACAGAACAAACTATCTCTCCCTGCCACATCCTTTCCAAAATCCCAGCAGTAGGTCTGGACATCCAGAGTATATGGAGAAGCAGCCAAGATGCCGCTCAAGTTCTTTGTTAAGTATCCCCATTCCTAACGGCAAGGAATCACGTTCCGAAACCCGAGCTGTTCCCATGCGGC
>VWZY01002563.1:112578-162858 GCA_013399075.1 Chloroceryle aenea | reverse complement strand
AACCTAGATGATTCTATGAAATTGCAGGCTTATAAAAAACTTGAAAGGTCCTATCAAAACAGCTACTATATTTTTTTTTTTTATATATTTACACAACCTCTCTGAGTGAGATGATCTAACAGAGTTTTATTTTTAGAGCCAGTAAATAACCTGCTATTGTGGGAGTGCAGCTGTATTGTTCAGTGGAGTTTGTCATCTCTGTAGGACATTGGTCAAAGTACTGTTCATAGGACAAACATTTGTTTTACTAAACTCTTCTTGCCCAATTAATTTTCAAGCATTCCTATCCAGTTGCATCATTCCTTGAAAAACAAATCAACCTACTGTGTAAGGTCTATTGCACAAAATGTTTCCATGTTGACCCTTAGGCAGTCCCACCCAGAATACACATTTTCAAAGGCTGGTATTCACTGCTTCTTTTCTGAGTCCAAAACTGAAGTTCTTAATGAACCATTTTAGATGATTGGTGAGAAAAACAACAGCTAGAGTAATATGCAGCACTGTAATCTTGCATTTAAGGTATGTGCTTTTCCCTCTCTGTAATTTTATATATGTTATAAGCCTGCCACTTCACTGACAGAGCAGACAGTTCTGATAAACATCAAGAACCTTATTTACACTACCTGAATGTACACATACTATTTCCAAGCACTAGCAGATGAACAGAGATTTTAAAGTTGCTGTAATCGTATTTTCAGCACACATATCCTTAGTACATTGCTTAGTTTAGACCAAAAGATGTAAAATGCATACAAATGTCATTTGACTGATATATAAACAAATGCATTCCTCAAGATTTTTTTTAAAAGAGATCATTGTTTATCAAGACTATCGTGTATAAAGAAAGTTAAGACAAAATCTTACATCTTCTAATTTCAGCCACAGTTTCCAGAAAACTTATATGCAAGTAATCTCAAATTTAATTTCCACAGGTGCTCTACTTTAAAGATTTAACAAATTAATGTATTAAGTGCTGTCTTGTATAGAGAAGATCACAAGAGTCATCCTTAACAACATTCTAAATAAGCAAATATATTGGGCACGTTCACTGTTAAACTAGTTTAGGTAAATTAATGAATTTATTAATAAATGGTATAATTCAATGGTTTAATAGGCAGATGGCAGCCACTGTCCTAAACCCCTGCCTTATTTTATGATTAATATATTTTGCCAATATTGTGGAATATAAATTGTCTCATTATCATTATATCTACACAATACTCATAATAATTTATAATAATCCTGCCTAGGGATGAGTATTTCCTGTGTATTAAAATAATAGTACCAAATCTGTCTTCACAATGACTGACCTCACATTAAAACAGCCTTTCTACCAGCAGATATTTTACAGGGCAAAAAACAGGGTCACAAACAGCAGTGGCACCTGCAGGTAAGAAATATACACGACTGTAACACCACAGTCAGGAAGCACTATCACCGTGTTCTGAAAAACAGAACTGATGATTTCTCTGAAATGCAGGTGGAAATCCCATCTCCATCAGTAGTCAAAGAGCTTCCAAATTTCTATGTTACAGTGAAGTTAAAGCAGCTAAGTGATTCCAGTACAATAGTGACTACATGGTAATATAAATCGGATGTCTCTGAGATTCCTATTTCAGAGGATAACACAATAATTGTTCCCATGATGTGAGGCCGCTGCATTTTAAACAGCAGACCATAACTCTGTATCTTTGTTGTGCTCTCAACCTATGAGCACCTGTCCTGCAATTAAACCTTTTCCAGATCAGCATTTATTAGATAATTTTTTTTCTTTTAACATCAATGCAAGTGTGTTTTCTACATGCTGCTAACTGAAGTTAGGAGTGTTTACTTCAAGTGCTTTTAAAAGAAACATACTCAGGACTCACGCTTGTCTTCCATTAAATGCATTGATTTCATCATTGGTAGCAAACCATTCAGGGATTCAGCCAAACTGTTTCACATGTATAACAGGGAACTGTTTTTACAGATGCTCTGTACGGTCTCTATCCTCAGTTGTACGCCAAGTAGAAATCTGAAAGTCATGTAATCCTTTTACCCTTATTCCAATGGAGAAGAAAACCCCTTGAAAATTAAGATGATGACAGCATTTTTTTTTCTCTTAATAAAAGCAACACCAATACATAAATTAAACTAGTGACACCATTTATATATACAAATGGAATGCACTTACCTGGATCAGAGAAAGTCTGATTTTGAAATACACAGCATAAAGTTCATAGTATTTTAGGAGGTATAAATTAATAGATGTTTTTTGTTTGTTTACATAACTAGGAGAACCTACAAAATGAAATAGATCAAGCCTTTTATGAAAGTACATCAAGAGAACAATGTCCAAGCCAGAGATTTATATTTAAGTTCTGTGTTGTACATTTATTTACACTGATGTGCAGTTCCAGCTTATGTGAGAGCCTATTGAGAAGACAATGTAGCATTTCAGCTTAGAAAGAAAGAGGAAGAATGAAAGAACATTGCACCCAAATCACAAATCCTGCCTATAAAAATGTGAAAGCTGTTTAATAATCATATAAAAATCAGGTAAATTAATTAAAAAATGGAGTAAACAAAAGAATATATTGGTCACTTAAGTAATGGCTATGTTATAATGGTAAATCATGCATTCAACCATTTTTTGGAACAACAACAAAAAAGTTTCTTCTTTCAAAAGCCTGCAGCCATACCATCTCCTTAAAACTTTTCTATTAGCCTGCACGAACCTTTTTGTACTTGTAGAGAACAGATCAAAGAAGAAAGCTTGTGTATTGATTCGCAGCAGGTAGCTGGCTTCCTTCTGAACCAGCACTGATCTAACGCCATGTATCAGTAGTAGGGATACTGCAGTACCCCTGAATGACTGGTAGTAAAGCTAGTGCCTGACCATACAATTGCATTAAGACTCCAGATCTTTCTTTCAGAATACGGAGTGGTCACTTGGTACCTGACCAAACTCCAGTGTGGGCGATTACTTTCTGCCTCTTCCCTGCAGTTCCGAACTGTGACTCTTCGCACAACAGCGTGCTATCCCAGAGTACTGGCGTGCTATCCCTGCTGTTTGCAGCAGCACGAAAAATAACTCACTGCTTTGTAAATGCTTTGAAATCCACTGAGCTGGGAGCTATAGATGATGTGCCTAATTTCTCCACATACAGAGGTGGCTTTTGGCTATTTCAGCAAACATCTCAGGATTTTAGGCCTGAAAGAGAACAGCTCCAGCTACAATACTAGCACCGCTAAGTCATTTCATTAAGCCACTGGTTTATATGAAGGGCGTCACAACACCCAGTTTACGGGGACATTACTTAAAATTGACTGTAGATTTACAGCAACAGGCAGCGTAGGCTTTCACACACCTGTACAATACTATCCTCACTACAAGTGAACTCACAGCGATAGAGAACCAAGCCAAGGCTGTATAAACTTATACAAGCTACCACCAAAACACACGCCCTTACCTACCCCAGCCTGCGATTCCTCACCGAAACCCTCTTCGTCACTACCGGATGGCTCCCGGGCCAATCCAAACCAGCAGGAGTATAAAGAGCGCAGGCCCGCGAAGGTCCGTACAGTCACTGACCCTCCTCCGCTGCCAGCCCCGGCTCCCCACAGCGCCGCCAGGCAGCCCGCTCGTCGGAAGCCGCGTTGTGCGTAACAGACGCTCTAAGGCGCCGGCGGGAGGCTGGGCGCAGGAGAAGACGCCCCCTTCGCCACGGCCCCGTCGCCATTTTCTGCCAGCTAGACAGGTTTCTTTGCTCAGCCACGAGCTTCATCTTCTGCGTTAAGACTGTAAAGCAAAACAGAAAGCATAATCTTTCCCTCGTTTTGCCCCGAAACACGTAACGGGTCGACTGATGATAAAATTGTAAGGGTTACCGAGCTTGGCTCGGCAGATGTATACTGGGGGGAAGGCGGCTAAAGCCACGTCCCTTGTCCCTCAGCGATGGTGGCGTCTGCCCTCAGCAGCGCTGCTGTCTACAGGCTGAGGCGGCTCGGGCTCCACTAGCTGTACAAGCGAAGAGCGTTTTGCCTTTCTAGCTGTGAAAGAGAAACCACGGGAAACCACGCCCGTGGGTGCGGAGCTTGTTACCGCCCTTTTCCCAATGCCGGACCTGATGTCGCTGCTGTAGATGAGACTCCGGCGCGTTTGGGTGCGTTATGCCTTTTCCTCTGCCTTTCCTTCACATCTCTTTTCTCACTGCGCCTGCAGCAGGGGCGTCCCACCACACCGCGCTCTGCCATCGGGCCCCTTTCCCTGCCCAGGGGCGGGCTGAGGCGGGCGCGGAGAGCCCGGCCAGCCGGCCTCAGAGGCGCCTGAGCCCACCTCGCTCCCCAGGGGAAACGAAACGGCGCTGCCCGGTCAGCGTGAAATTTTTTATCTTGCGGAGCGGAGTTTGCTCTAGCTCCATCTTCTGAGAGTGATTTACCATGATGCAATTAGAAAGTCGAGTGGTAATCTGCGTAAACTCCCTGCGGTAAAACCAGTTTTAGCTGGGATTATTTTTAGATGAAGAGAAATGGGTGTTAAACAAGCGCATCTCTAAATGGAAACTAGCGCAGTCACTACTAGTGATTACTACTAGGAAAAAAACAATTTAAGCGTAATAAAGTAACGAGAAATCTAAAAGTTATTGCGGGATTTCCCTGTTTTCCTGTAGTATCTCGTACAAATACTGTTTCTTTTATAGGGAAATGTGGAAGTTGTGGAGCATGCTCCAAACAGTTCAACACTTTAAAAAATGCCAGGTGGTGCAGACTCAAAATGTAGTCACCTTTGCGTGGTTTCACCACTTCTACCTCTTCAAACAAAGCAGAGCGGGGGAAGTACAAAGTAGAGCCAGTGCCTCCGTTAGCAGAGTAGAAGCCTCCTACTCTCCCGCTAGCGTAAGGACTTACACATGAGGTCATCCGGGAAAACAAAGGTCATTTTTCAAATCAAAACTACACCCACTGATGTTATATCCTGTTTGTTTTTTTTTTTTTTGCTGGGGAGATGGCTGTGAGATGTCCAAGAAACAAGTGCTGTCAGAAATGACAGACTGTAATT
The DNA here is from genome assembly GCA_013399075.1 of Chloroceryle aenea. Classification (NCBI taxonomy): domain Eukaryota; kingdom Metazoa; phylum Chordata; class Aves; order Coraciiformes; family Cerylidae; genus Chloroceryle; species Chloroceryle aenea. The sequence goes on along the minus strand of VWZY01002563.1, from coordinate 157,817 downwards.
GCAGACCACGTTTAGAGTCTGAAATGTTCCCTGCTTCTCTTGAAACACCTTCCCTTTTAATCTGAAGCCTGATACTTTGACCTGATTGTTAATGCGGGACGCTTCTCTTTGCCTTGATAATTGCTATTTGTATATTGTGTTGTAATCGTGGGAAGAAGTGTTTCACGCATGGTAATAAACAGCAGAGTAAAATCGTACGTGCATACCAGCCTTCGCTAGTTAATGCCAGCAGGGAATTGGTTACTCGAGCAATGTGTCTTCATGTGTGAAGTTGTAGGATGTTGTATTTTCTGCTCCTTGGGTGAAAAAAACCAAAACCAAAACCAAGCAAACAAAAATCTGTTCCTCTTTTTGGTTGTATTCTGTGTGGACTGAGGTCAGTGTGGAATAGTTCAAAAGTAGGAGTATATTTAATTTATTAGCTTCATGGAAGCTAATGAACATACAGATGTTTTTATGACTTTAACATTAAAAGGAAACATACTTGTGGTCTGAGGAGCAAATATGCTTGCTGGTATTGTCAGGTGTTTACCTTAAAAAAACTTTTGCTTGTGAACCTCATTGAACAGTGATACCCCAGGTCATAAGTCCATGCAGACTTAGACAAATATGTCTGTGACAAAGGTGGTTTCCTATGTGGTATGTACAAAGCATCAACAGGTTTAGGATCTTACACTTTGTTCAGGGAAGTCTGAAAGTTAACTAAGCTCATAAACTTGTATTTAAGTGTACTTTGGTACTATCTCCTTGAGATGTGTTTTCTCTTGGACCTCTTTTGGGGACTGGAGGACAGATGAGTCACCCTAGAATGAACTATTTTCTTACCAGAGACCCGAAGACCATTTCCCAGAAGAAATGTTCCTCTGAAAATTTGGGGTGATAGTGAATTAAAATAACAAAACTTACAGCAAACTCTCCCCTCATCAGTCATTTACCCTCAGCATGACAGGGGTTTTCCAGGTTCTTTCAACACAGGAGGAAAGGAGATTTTCAGTTGTGTGTGTAGGCCTGCCCCTTTCACTAACTCTGCCCCTAATGTTACTGACCTCATCTTGCACTATCCTTTTACCTGCAATTGGTGGTGGTCTTGTTAGACTTCAGCTATTTGGAATGATTCTGGGTGTCTCATAAATCAAGAATTTAAAAGACAATGTGTAGTACTTCATGTTTCTTTTTTCAAGCATCCCCCAGCTCCATAAGCTTTGCCTTGAAATCTTTACTCAATACATGAAACATTGAACTTAAGATGAAAATCTTGTTTTCTTATAGCAATATTGGCAAATTATACATGCACAAGAACACACAAACTATTGGGGCAGCTTTATCTTTGATGAATATGAACTGGTTTCTTTCCTCTTGAGAAGATAAACTGGTTTTCCTCTCCTCTCTGCAAAGAATTTATGTTCAATAACTCTTCTTGCTGCAGGGCACAAGTAGTTTAAATTAAAAGCCAGGCTGCTGGGGTTTACATTGTCATTGCTTTTCTTGTTTTCTTTAATTGTTGCAGCTATGATAACTATCTGTGATGTTTGCAACAGTGGTCATATCAGAGGGAAGGGTGAAGCGTGATGCTCTTCACTTACGGTGAAATGGATCTGGCTCACATGTGTGCAGATGGAATATATTGGGCTTTCCCCAGTGGTGTGATATTCATGCTATCAAAACATGGTGACATGGGTTTTGGACACAAAGTTATAAACTGTTTTGGTTTATACTAAACACTTTGTGTTGCCTGTACTCATTCCCCACTCAGAACCCTGGAGGAATGAATGCTATTGACAAATCACTATACATGTGCAGTTGTTTTTCCTTCTATTTTGAGCATCATTTGTTTTTCACTGGGTTTTTGTAATCATATGGAAGAATGCATGATCCTACTTCATTTTTTTCCCTTTTTTTCTTCCCACTAAGATTAGGAAGTATCTCCTAGCAATAATTTCTGGTGTTGATATTTGTCCAACAGAAAATGAGCTGATGTAATCTACTTTGTTGGTTGTAATGGTCCACTGGAAAATACCGGATGGAAACCACCGTGTGCTGGATCTGGATCGGTGATTTAGCAATGGTCAAATGCCAGTCTTCCAACGTTCATGTGGACAGACTTGCATCCAGGTAAAAGAGTTTCAGCACTGGAAATATTGATCACCATTTTTTTATAATGAGCATGAGATTTATATAGAGTAAGTTCACAAAAATAAGTAATTCGTATGTGTTTTTTAAAGGCAGATTATTTTTAACTTAACATATAAATATTAATTATGCGTGTCTACACTTTCCTTACTACACACATACCTCTTTTTTGACTTTAAAAGGTTAGACAAATACCAACGAGAGTAGAGTAATAGTGATAACTTACTGTTGTGACTGTTGGCAACAGCACTGGAAGAGAAAGCCACTGCAGTCTTTGAGTCGGTAGAAAATATGTCTCTGGGATAGATACATCTCAAGGAGTCTTTGTCGTAGGAACTCGAATGTGAAGCGCTCTTTTAGTGAGTAGTGGAATCCAATCCAGGGGTTTAATCAGATCCAACTTTTACTCCTTTTTGGAAGAAAGACAGGTGTATTTTTCATTTAACAGCATTGGAATGAAAAAAAACAAACAAACAAACCCCACAAATGTGTAGATGAGTTTATCTCTTCTCTTTAATGCGCGGATGCAATATGTGATCTTGATTGTAACTTCCAGAATGTGTAACAAAAGGCTGAAAATGCTTTAAAGAATGTTATCCAGGTGCTAGAATCTTTCAGTGTATTAGGCTTTGAAGCTGAATTGGCTTTTGCTTTTCAGAATGCTCTAAACAAAACTATGCAGTGTAGTGACTGACCTTGTCGGGGCTAAAGCTAAGATGTGTCTTCAGGTTGCTTATTTCACTGTTTTCCATGTAGGAAGTGAGGATCAGAGGAGGTTAGACAGTATTTCTGTAGTTGGTGGCAGCAGAAATTGAGCAGAGTACCCTACTTATTCTGTTAATCACAAGGGTGCTTGGGGTTTTTTTAGGTTTAAATTTTATTCCCTATTCAGTATAGTGAAATATGAATGTCACACAAAGAAAAAGGCAGTCTGTGGCTTAACTGAACCTTCAGAATTAACCAATTTGCATACTTAAGGTTGGAAATTTTTCTTTGTGTGGTTCTTAGATCTTTTTGAGCGGGGGGATGATCCTTAAAACCCCAGTAATTCATTCAGATTGGAATAACTCTAAATTATGCTAATCAGTAAGAAAATCCACACATTCCTGAATTTACAGGTAATTAATGTTTTACAATATTACATATTATAGAATATTTCCTTTTTTGACTTAGTTTAAGGCAAAGTGCCTGATAGCAGTGGGTTTAGCTGTGTTGGGTTTTTTTTTAAATTATTGTGTCTACAATGTGTGGCTACACCACCTCTTAGCTCCCAAAGGAGAGGGAGAAAAGGTGGCAGTGGACAGAGGACTGGAGGGTTGCTAGCAAGAGGTCAGAGCTTTAGACTTAAGAGTTAATTCCACAGCAATTTATTTCCAGAAAGACTTAAAATATCACTCATGAGCAAGCTGATGACTTTGGTTTCACTTCCTATGGAATTTACAGACTTCTGTTAAGGTAATTCTACTTTTAAAAGAATTTCCATTTATTTCTGATTAGGGTGATCTTACCAAGTACTTTTTTGTTCTGTAATGAACAGCTGGGAGAAACCCTTGAGAACAAAAGGACTGTGTAGATTACATTGGTGTTTTCATTTTAAGTGAAATACGTCAGATGGGAGAGCTAACTGTGAATTTGTGCAGCAGATCACTTATACAGGGTCTTTTAATTCTCTTCCACAGAACTGCTTATGTGAACATGCATGTAGTTAAGAATGAACGCCAGAGAAGCGCTGTGATAGACATGGGCTTCATGTCGCTTTGGTTTCCTGTTTAAAAAACAGTAGGCTGTCAGTTTTCAAAAGTTATGACCAGGTGCCAAGTGCCAGCTGCCCTTATTTACCAGATTGAACAAGAATTGGATAAAGAAGAAGAAGAGATGATGCTTTTCCTATGCCGAGACCTTGCTCCTGACTTGGCCACTGCAGACCTTAGAGAGCTCTTGGTAGCTTTGAATGAGAGAGAAAAATTGTCTTTTCTTGGCTTGTCTGAGCTGTTGTACAGAGTTAAGAGGTTTGATTTGCTGAGGAGGATCTTGAAGACTGAGAAAGCAACAGTGGAAGCTAACCTTGCCAGGAGTCTCAGACTTGTCTCTGATTACAGGTAATATATCCATTTCAGATTTCAAAGCTACTCTATTTTCTTTAAAAATCGTGTGAGTTGGTTTTGGTTTCTGGTGGGGTAGGTGGTTTGTTGTTTTGTTTTGTTTTTTTTTTTTTTAAATAGATCTTGAAAGTAAAACAAAAGCAGAAAAGGGCATTGTATCTAAAGTTATAGTGAAAAGAATATGTTAAGTTTAGTCCCTAAAATAAGCCTTAGTATCTTCTTACAAGTCATGGCATTAGAAGCATTTATCTTCAAGGAGTTTGTGGGTGTTAATCAAAGCAGTGATGCTTGTTTAGTTCTAGACTAGCTGATAGAAATGATGCTTTGGAGGAATATCATTATTTAGAGAGATTTTCTAGTTTGCTCTGAGCACATAGCCCTGTGGTATAGCTTTTCTCAGGACCTGTTTCTTGCTGCTTCTTCCTCTGTAGTTTTAAGAGGTTTAAATTATGAATTTCTAGTTATTTTCATGGAGTGACTTCAGAAAGAAATACACATACTCATAAGGAAGATTTTCCTGGGTTAACTTCTCACTGAAATAAAAAACTTGTAACTCCTAGGTGAAAAAGATGTGTTTTGTTGTCTCATTCTCTCACTTCATCTCTACTGAAATACGAAGGAGACTCCTGTTTTCCTAGTAGTGGCTATTACAGCCAGTTTGAGTAACACAGGTGCTGATTAGCAAGAGAAGGTATTTTGTAATTGGACCTTGGAGCAAGATAGGCTTTTTTTCTGTTGTCCAACTGGGAATGGTACATTAAGACTGGAACATGGGAGAAGTTGGGTAGCTGACTAAGGAAAGCTAATCCTTTAGAAATGTCTCAACTTTATTTCAGGGTACTAATGGCAGAGCTTAGTGAGGATCTGGAAAAAGAAGAAGTGGGTTCTCTTGTTTTTCTACTCAGAGATTACACATCTCGTATGAAAATGGCAAAAGATAAGGTATGTTTTTTGTGCTGGTGTCCTCTGGAACAATAAGAAATTAAAATGGAAATAGATAGCAAAGGAGAGGAGATAGTACTGGTAGGGGTGCTGAGGCAGGAGTAGACAAAAGTCAGGAAGAGGAGAAAGAGTAGTGGATTCTATTTCAGCTTTTATTTTTTTAATTCAAGGAAAGATGTGTGAGAAACAGTAAGAGGGAATGGTGAAGACTTGCTGTAGTGAATGATGTTAGCATGAACCTCACAGGCAGAAAGTGTTAAAAAAAATAAAAATCCACACTCATGAAAGTTCACAAATGAAGTATTTCAAACCAATAATCCTATGAAATGTATCTTGAATTACAAGGTCACTTCACTTACTGAAGAACAGTTTTATCTTAATTATGTACTTCCCTGTATTTCTCTCTTCAGATTTATTTTTGCCTTCTGAATATTTTAAGTGCTGTGAGAAAACAGAGATTAAGTAGAGAGGGTCCAGAAAAGTTGACCACTGTGCATAAAAGACTGAAGATTTCTATCTTCTTCATTCGAGGATTTTTCTTTTTCTCTCTCACCAAAGAAGGAAAGAGGCCCTGAAAATTCCCCAGAACTTTTCTTACCTCTTGGTTCCTGCCATGTGAGGTCACATTCCAAGTGACTGACTTTGTATCAACAAGGAAATGCACAACTGTTCCCTCAAAAACTTTGATTTCTTTTTAAGACTATCACTTCCTAGTATCCATTACTCCTATGATAATACCAAGAACTCTTATCTCTTCCACATAATTTTATTAAAGGGTAATGTCCCTAGTTCTTGAATATACAAACTTTATTTTCTAGGTTGCTTTGTTACTGATAGAGAACAAATTACTAATATGACAATTTCTGTTGCTATTCTAGAGTTTTCTTGCTCTTGTGATTGACCTGGAGAAACGAAATTTGGTGGCTCCTAATCAACTGGATTTGATAGAAAATTGTTTTCATAGTATTCACAGGATAGACCTGATTAGGAAGATTCAGAAGTACAAACACGAAGGTAAGAAGCTATTTTTGCACTGGTTACGCTTGATAGCAAGGATCAGATAAGCTCTTACTGAAGATCAAATCATGATTTACAAGTGGGAATATTTGCATACTTTACAGAGATATGCTTTTAAAACAGTTGATCTATCATGGTGTATTTCTGTTTCTATTAAATTTTCAGCTTTAGTGTCCTCTGTTCCCTCTCAGCCCGTATATGTAAATGCGCTTCAGGCATCTCTCCCCAATCTCACTCTGATTGATCCTCCTTATAAGTCAGGGGTAAGTATACAATAAATTAGACAGATTCTTTATTTCTAAATATTGCCAGACACTGAAAGGGGATTCATCTTTGCAGAGCCTAAGGAATGAGAGATTGCTAATAACGAAAATATTACTTCGTTTATTTCTCTTATTACTGCTATTTGCTGGGTTGAGAGTCTGATTTAAATCCTTTGACTGAGAAATATTCCCTTTAAAAAGCTTCTGTGAATTTTTTCCTATTAGTTGGTCATTGAAAATCTGTATCTTGATAGGTTTGGGGTTTTTTTCCTACCACGCTGAGGAGCAAAAAGTTTTGCATTGACTGTTATTTGCACTTCTTTGTACTTTGAGGGAAAGTAGCTTTTTAATTTTAGAAGCTGAAGGTTATGGCTTTTTAGGGAGAGCTTTTCAGATTTATTTTTGTGTATGTATTTTGCTTTAATCTCATTTTAAGGAAGATAGATCTCAGTATGTGAAAAGTCATAAAATCTTCCTGCTGCAGTGTTCTTTATATTTGGATTAGATCTGATATTATAATAGTGTGACCTTACTTAAAGTCTTCAGCCTTGCTCAGTGTATTTGATGAGATTATTTTCTGTCATGTGTTCATCAAATATTTATGTTCTAAAGCTTACATACAAGATGCCAATGATGCAGTTTGTCTTTACTAAGTCACAACAGCTTTGTTTACCAGACCACTAATGAAATCTTGCATTGACTTGCCATATTATGATAATATTGTTATAATTTTCCTTCTAGTTCAGTAAAAGTTCTTCCCTGCTGCTCTATAGGAAACAAAATTCACATCTTCAGGAGTATTTTTACTTATTTTGTAATTATCATTAGCTGACAGATGCCAATCTGAAATAAGTAATCCTTTTATTGAGGAAGAAAAATGCTATTTTATTCTATTTTGGAAGACACATCATTAATTCTTGAAGGATAGAGGGAAACTACACCTTTTTTTCTTCATTTTAGATCCAGAGTGTAAACAAAGAAAAAGCACAAAATGGAGAAAGTCTTATTCTGGGTAAGAACATTTTATCTGAGCTTTGATATTCTAAAAGAGCCAAAAGATTAATTTTATCAAAAGGGCTGTTTTTGATAGTTGTGTTTATGGCTAATCCAGGTGATTACACCAGGAGCAGAAAGTATTTGGTACCTACGAAAACTGAGCCTTGCCTTATTGTTTGCTCTTGTACTTGTTTTGCTTTTGCTGCCACATCTTAAAACTGTACTGAAGTTGTTGTGGGCTTCCACTGTCACAGTGTTTTAACAGAATAAATACTTTGTTAATAAAATAATGGAAAAGATTGACTTACCAGCTCTGGAGGCCTGTGTAGTGCAGCTGTGCCCATTAAGTCCCGAGTAAGAAGTCTTTGTGTCAGTTTAGCGGTGAACTCTCCATGAGGTCAGCCAGGAAGTTTTCCAGTGATTACCAGGTTCTTGCCACGTGTGTTGTGTTCTTTCTGGAAATTCAGAATATCTCTGAAATTTGTAAGAGTAGCTGAATTACTTCTCTCAGTGTAGCAGAGATTGTTTGTTTATTCTAGTCAGAAGCAATGTAGACTGTAATCCAACTAATATTTTGCAGGTAAAAATTTGGGGGAGGTTTAACTTCAGCAGCATACATAGAACTTGTCTGAACTAGATTGGTTCATAGAATAGTTTGGGTTGGAAAAGATCTTAAAGATCATCTAGTTCTAACCCCCCTGCCTTGGGCAGAGGTACCTTCCACTTACACCATGTTGCTCAAAGCCTCAGTCCATCTGGCCTTGAATATTGTCCCTTCCAACCCAAGCCATTCTGATTCTATGATTTACAGGGATGGGTCACTTAAAGTTCCTCTTTAACTGATTTGTTGTCAAAGAAATGTCACTGGTATCTATCTACACTGAGATTACTTCTGTATATTTTAACTGCAGAAGAACCAGTCCACATGTCTATTCAGGAATCAGGACCAGTGTCACATAAGGTATGTGCCTGTGCATATGTATGGATGTAAATATAATAAAAACCTCTGCAGATATTTACCTTATTTTCCTTGTGTTTCATTTTGACATTTCCTTTAATTGCATGCAGACAATGTATACATGCATATTTTCCTCAGCCATAAACAGGTTTTATGAATTCCTCTTGCAGAATATATTTTTAGTATAAAATATTGGCTGCTGTTCTGGAAGCAGCAACATACAAAATGCACTTGCATATGATGTGCACGTAGAACTTGTGTGTGTATTAAGGGAGACTAAGCCAAAACCTGCTGGAAGTCAGATCTCTTGCATTCTGCATTAGAAATCACAGGGCTTCTTAGTGTGCAGTAAATTTTGTTCTTTATTCTCTCCCTGCCCTTTGTACTCCAGGTAGAAGACACAACATGCTTTGGATATTAATAAGAATGGACTAACTGCTATTTTTGCTGGCTCTTCTCTGGAACCAGGGAGTTACCTATAGCAAATTGATTGTAATATTTTTAAAGGGAGAGAAACTGTGCTAAATGTAATTGCAGATTATTTAAGAACAAAGAGGTTGCACCACTACACAGGAAAATAAATGTTGTTCATGTGAGCAGTGCTTGCTTGCACACCTGAAGAACACAGAAATTCTCTACATTTATTGTGGTGGTGATAGGACGCTTATAGCTCCCAACATCTCCATAATAGTTACACATTAAGGAAATTAATTTAGAAGTACTATAAAGTACTATAAATCCAGAGTTGAGGTTTAGTCTCAGACTTGCTTCTCTCATTTATGGTACAGTCTTAATCTTTGTTTAAGGATCATTATGGTAGTAAGATTGCATAACATAAGGACACCAAAATTAAGCCTCTAGGGAAAAAATCATGAGTCTATGTCTCCTGATTTTTGTTGTTCTTGTTGTTGTGTAGGTAAGACATACCACATCCCAGTAGATAGACTTCCACTAGCAACTCTATGGAAAAACAACAGAATGGAATTGAATAGATCTGAGGTGGTTACTTTTGATAAAAGAATCAAATGTACAAGTTGACATTAACTTAGTATTAACTTAGTATTTGTCCCTCACATTCCTCAGGTGTTTGATGATCAGTACAGAATGCAAAGTCAGCCTTTAGGAGTATGCTTGATAATAGACTGTATTGGCAATGACACAGGTAAGTCTCTGGAATCTGAAGTTCCTTATCTTGATAATCTCAGGTACTTAGAAGAAATTTAGGATAAAGAATATGATGTATCTTTACCAGCCAGACTGTTGTCCTTATCAGCTAGCGTATCGATCGCAGTCTTCTAAAGCAGAGAGCTGGAAGACCTAAACTGAGGTTAAAGCCAACTTTTCTAACTATTGAACTTTTTTTTTTGGCTCAGAATCTCTGAATGAAAGAACTTTTAAGGGGATAGACTGAATTTTTGGAGGGAGAAAAAAAGAATGTTCAGAGACCAACATAACAGTTAAGCTGCAGTCATAAAGCACATGATTGGCAGAGATGGTAAAGACTCTTTCCCACCTGTTAACAAAACCAAAACTATAGCTGTTGTGGATTTCAAGTGTAATCATATCAAACACCACAGATTTTGAATAGCTGAAGGCATGTGGTCTGTTATTAATAATACATATAGGCGTGTTTCATCTTGCACAGTTTTAACTGAAACTGTCACCATAGCTTTAGGGGGGGAAAGGAATTTTCTTCCTTCCCTTTTGGTTTAATTTAAAACGGAATGAAAATATTTTGCATGTAAAATTTAGGTAGTCAATGCCCTGGTTAAAATGTGGGGTTTTCTTATTGCCTTTGTGGAATCCAAAAATTAGATTCTTGCATNAAAATATTTTGCATGTAAAATTTAGGTAGTCAATGCCCTGGTTAAAATGTGGGGTTTTCTTATTGCCTTTGTGGAATCCAAAAATTAGATTCTTGCATAAGCAAAAAAAAAAAACCCAACCCAGTCTCTAATCCCTGTGACACGTGATTCTAAAAAGAAGAGTACTTGTGGTCAGTTCTGTAATAGGCTAAGTGATGTAGGGGAAGAGGAAGGTTTGGGGGCCTGTCCCTTCTCCTAACTAATCTTTTGGTCCAACTTAGAATTATTGCAGTAGTTGTTGAAGAGCAGTGTATGCAGAGAGATAGTAAAATTTTTGTTTGCTTGACAATAGTGAATGATACAAAACAAGACACTTAGTTTGCCACTAGGGTAGCAGGAACCAGAACTGATTCTGACATGAATGGAGAAGAGAGACAAGGAAGGCGTTTTAACTTGGCAAAAAGAACAAGGATGCAGTTACTGGATGTAGAAGTTAAATTGTTCAATCTAAAGCACTTCTTCACTTCTACTGTCAAAAAAATCCCACCAGTAATTACTTTGCCACTAGAGGAAAATAAAAGAAAAATAGCTTGGCAAGGACTTAAAGACTGGAGGGGACAGCTCTTGGAATCAAACATTGTGCTCTGTCCTGTTGCGTGCTTCTTTACTTGCCTGTTCTCCTCTCTTTCATGGTAGCTTTAGAGAACAAATAACTCTTTTGATGCAATAAACTTATTATGCAGCCTTTATCTGGAAGATAACATGATAGTCTGCTTCAGTACTAAAATTATTACTTGGAGATCCATTTCTTGAAAGCAAATGCAAAAAGCAACGCTAGAGAAATTTCAGTGTGGAGAAACAGAGAAAACACAAGGTGTAAAAGTAGCTTTGTTTACAAAAAAACCCTCTTCAAATGTCATTGTCTCTGACAGAATATGAGAATATGCTGACCCGATTTATTGAAAAAGAATGTTTTACTACACCCAGTGTAAGTTTTTAAATGAAACAGTCTAAAAGCATGTAAGGCACACACGCTGGAGAAAACAGGAAATAAAGAACTGCTATGGCAATTCATAGTCACAGATACATCTAGACCTGCTCTTCCTTAGAAGGCAGAGATCTTTTGCACAGACAGCATGTTGTCCAGACCCCTTTATCCTAGCAATTGCTACTAAATGCAAACATGCACCAAAAAAAAAAAAAAAAAAAAAAAAAAAAAAAAAATCAATGCATGTGCTCATCATGAGCTCATATGGTCATTTCATTACTTGTACAAGAACAGAAAGTTCCAATGTGATAGAGGAAGTCTGCTGACTGTAAAGGACAAAAATGGGTTACATGTCAGATACACCCACAAATTGTTGGCTCCACTTCTGTTGTGCCAAAACCACTGAAAGGAGGTCTTAGTGTGCCTCAGTCTCCATGCATGTCTGCACAGGATACAGAAACACCTAAACATCTGAGACATAGACATGGCTCAATGTCACCAGTACATCAGCAGCAGAATAGAAAGCAAGATTTTCACTGAAAGACAAGACTGTGGTAGTGAGATTGAGGAGAGGCAGGACAAACAGCATTGCTTAAAGGAGTTTGTTAGAAAGGATTTCAGTGCTCTGTAGAGTTGTTGTGCCACGCTACTTCTGAATTCTGAAAATACCAAAGAATGAGAAGAGGGAAGGAAGAATGTTAGGAATCTGTGGTGTGCAATAGAGTCTGTAGTTATCCTGAGGTTTAATCGGAGGAAACTGAACCAACGATACTGTAGGATCAAGGATTACAACAACTGAAAATGCCTATTGTAAACCTATTGAATTCATCAGATGCTGATGAAATTCACACTGAAATGCACCTTGCTGATTTGTAAATAGCTGCTTTTGACTTTTCCGTTTGGAAACCAATTTTTATCCTTATCTTGTAAACAGTCAAGGGGAGAAAAGGGTAAATGTTCTGTAGAATGGAAATGCTCACTAGTCAGTGGAGGTTTACTGGGATGATTATTGCTGAAGAAACAGATGTTTTCTGATTTTGGGTTTCAGCATGTAATGCTGTTATACCTTGAATAAATTTGCTGTATCCAAAGCTTACTGTGTATAATTTCTGATTCCTTGTTAAACTAGGGAATCAGCTCTAAGTTTGTTGGGTTTATTTACTTTCTTTTTTATAAATCATGACACGCAGAGCATATGTACCATCTAAGGTGCTGCCAAGTTTTGTATCTTTAGGTGTATGTGTATGTGCTAGGTAAGTACATCATAGGACAAGCACTCATTACTGTAGCTCTCATCCTGTGTGTACTGCTGCCCTCTGATGGATGAATGTAAACGGTATGATACTGTCTTCCACATGAATTTTGAAAGCATGTTTTATTGACTAAAATAGAGGGCATTTTTCTTTCTATAAGAAAATTAAGTATATAAAGTTTTTGAATTATTTTTTTAAATTTAATCAAACAGAACTGGAAGAAACTCTGTAGTTCCTGTTTATCACATCACTGTAGTATAGAGTTTGTATCTATCCTCTGTTTGGCTGAGGAAGGTTCTGAGTTCTGTTCCTGTTATCGCTGTGGACTCCTGCTCTGCTGCCAGTTACCTCAGAAATAGCCTCTGCTATTTAGGGATTGCTAAACTGTTGAAGTCAAGGAACAGTCTAGATTCCTGGGTCTGTAAGGTGTTTCACATAAACATGGCACTTGGTGTTTCCTGTCATATCGGAAACAGAACACGGGTGTGTGGTTTATACTAAAGATACCATGCTACAGGTATGAGTCATAGTAGCAGCTTGTGGTCCTCTGAACACTTGCATAGTCTTTAAAACCACAGGTATCAGGTATTTTTTAATCTGGTTTCACTCCAATTTTAATAAACATCCAAAGTACCTGTTCAGAGTATAGCACATGTTCCTTCAGCACTTGGGATACTCGTTCTAACCGAAAGTATAGAAGTGTCTGTGGAATTTGGAACAGGTCACGTGTCAAGTAACAGTGTCTTTGCTATCATGAAGTACGTAACTCATATTAAAGACAACATGCATCTAGCACTATGTGTGTAACACACTGTGATTGACATCAAAGGCTCCCGATTTTTTAAATTATTGTGATGAAATGAACATATTTCCAATAGTGGGGTACTGTAAATATTGTAATTCAAGACAGTTGAGACTGAGATTCAATGGGCTGTGACTTACATTACATCTTGCTTTTTTCAGATGTGCTGGAAGAGACCTTCAGAGGCTTAGGCTATGATGTTTGTTGTCACAGATATTTAAATATGGACACGATGAACCAGACATTGCTTGAAGTTGCAAGGCTGCAAAAGCACAGAAACTGTGACAGCTTCATTTGCATATTGGTCAGCCGTGGAAGTCCTCAGAGCATCTTCTGTACAGACCATACCCTTTCTGGATTCCCTCTGGAACAAGTAAAGAAATACTTTACAGCAGACTCCTGTCCTGAACTCCTAGGAAAACCAAAGCTTTTTTTTATTCAGAGCTACATTGTGCCAGAAAATGAGCTAGAATGTACTAGCCTGTTGGAAGTAGATGGGAATGATGAGAAAGTCATTGATAATGCAAAAATCCCTTGGAAAGTTACTATCCCCCAAGTGGCAGACATCTTTTGGAGTCAGTGCAAGATAGATGCATCTACACTAGAAAAATCTCCAAGTTCATCCTCATATTATCTGCGTTGTCTGTCTGAGTTACTCCGCAATCCTCATAAAAGGTAAAGAAAAAAAAGAAAAGAGGAAAAAAATAACCCTTTTCCTATGACAGCCTGTGGTCTTAGAGAGAGAGAAACCTTAAATTTCATCCTGTCTGGACCTGAAAAGTGTCTTCTTGCTGTGTCATAGGTTAAGAGACAGGTATACCCGATCCTGGAACAGTGGCTCAGGAAGATAGTCTAAAGTAGAAGTTTCTGATTCTAGACAGTTAAATAAATATGTGTTATGGCACTGGGGCTTGCAGAGAGAGAAGGGAAGAAGCTGTCCTGGGTAATGTATGTCAGTGCTTTAGATAGGATTGGAAATCTTCCTTCTGCAGGATAAAAAGGCCCATGCCAGACTTCTGTCAAACTGACAACTGCCTTTTATTATTAAGGGCTCTGCTTGCAAATATAAGTAGTCAGTGCCTAAGTTGGGGGGGGAAAGGCAGTTGAGAGGGAAAGATTTGTCCTTCCTTTATGTCTAATTAAGCCTTTGCTCAGGAAGCAACTAGATAGTTTAAATGCAAGATTACAAATTGACAATCAAAAAACTTGAGTCTATCCAAAGAGTCTATCAAAAGGAATCTGGGCAAAAATCAGGTATGTTTGGATATATAACTTCCCAACAAATGTTTTCTTTGTACAACTGATCTACCAGGGAGCTAGCAATTGTTTTTAACATAGATGCATGGTTACCGTTTAGTACCTTCTCACAAACCCCAAAACCTTGTGATAAAATCAGATCATCATATGTCAGCATAAGCAGTATCACAACAGTGATTTGGATTATAACGGATTGTTTCCAAAAGGCAGATTCAGCCTTGGGTGTTAGAGGGGTAACCTCTGAAATACAAAACTTTCTCCTTACTGAGTCTAAAGTTGTCTTCTCTCTTGTGCATTCTTAAATGGTGTCCTGCTTCATTCTCTAATAGAAAACTTTTGCTTCTGTTGCTGCAGGAAACTCTCTATATTAGATATCCATACGGAACTGAACAGAAAAGTCTACGAATGGAATAAGACCACTGATCCAAGCCAACAATACTCACTTCTACTTCAGCACACACTGAGGAAGAAACTTTTTTTTTCTCCTACTTAACAGCTGTTGGAAAGAACAGGTCTGAAGTGGCTAACAAGATAAACACTGTGATCCTGACAATTTCACACACACTTTTACTCTATACAGTGTTATTGCACATATACCTAAAGTACCTATTGCTCCCAAACTCCAAAAAGCATTTTGGCGTGAAAGGCACTAGATTTTATATTTTATTACAGAAGGCTCTGAATGCTTGGATGAGAATGTAAGATCATTGGCAGTGTTAGAGGATAGCTGCCAACCACGTACAACAGGTAAACAGGGTGGAGAGAGCTCTAAACTGTATTGCCATTGGGTTTTCAGGGTTTTGTGGTTTTATTGTTTCATTGGTTGTTTTTTTATCATACCTATTAGTGGTGCATTGATACAGACTCTTCTGTTGATGCTAAAAACAAACACAAGCTAATGCCAGTTACTGAAATACACCAGGTGCTTTCCCCAGCACCTAATAATGGAAAAAGTATCAGGAAAGAATACCTGCCCAGCAATGCCAGTTCTTCATTAAGAAGTTCTCATTTGCATGCCTCCACAGAGTAGCAAAAGAGGAGGAGGAGGAGAGATAGGCTTTTTAATCATTTGGATTCTATCTGCCTGCTGCACGAGAGGTGATTCCTCCAGCAACCCGTGTCGTCAGTACTGTCCACAGCACACAAGGGTTATGTGTTAATAAAGGAGACAGCCCCAAAGGTGTCAGACTAGGTTTTCCACTGATGAAAAATTGAGTCTACATGTGGCAGGGCTTTGCATTTAAACTTATCACACAACATTTAACTTACCTCACAGTTTTAAAGAAAAAAAATGGTATTTTGGCAGATGTTCTGTGTAAGCTGATTCTCACTTGTTTCCCTTAGCATAGTTATAAAAGTACACATTATCATATTTGAACCTTAATATTGTGTAGCAGTCAGCTGGCTCTTAAGACTGCATTAAATTAAACACCTCATCCTCACTGCTTTTGATTATGAGAAAGGATATGGTTTTTCAGTTGACTGGTTTTGTTCAAGCTTCACTTGTTCTTCTGAGAAAGCTGAGTGAAAATTGTGCTAAATACAGATGCCTTACATGAAGAATCCAGTTAACCTGCTTTTTAGATAACAGCATAGCCTGGATGAGTTGTATTGCAATGTATTGTCACTGAACTTAGGGCATGCGCTTCCCTCCTAAAGCAGGCCACCTGTAAACCTTTACTACTCCTAATACAGTCTCCTGTCCAGGAAAAAAAAAAAGTTGAAGGCCTTTTTTGGTTTGTGGTATAGTTACACCATACGTCCTTCTGATAGGTGTTTCATGGAAGCAGAAAGGACAAGGGGTTTTGCTAATATGGGATATGCTAGTTCCTTGAGCAAATATAGCACAAAAATTTTTTGCTACTGTAGCTACACTTGATTTGCGCAAAAAACACGTCTGCTTACATATAAAACTTCACCAACAATGCTTTTCATTGTTAACCAAGTCTAACAGGCAGCTACCCTATTGATATTATACACTGTATACTAACAGTGTACGTTAGTATATTGACAATCATTAGGAAGGCTTGGTCAGTAAACACTCTGGTAGCAGTGACTTTTTATTCCTCAGTATCATGTTGTACTTAGGTGTTGGCTTGACATTATTTTTTAGAATTTTTTTTTTTCAATCAGACTTCCTAAGTTTCATTCAGGAAAATAACAAATGAGTTTTCAAGTAGCTTCTGTAATAGAAAGTAAAAATCACTTTTCTTTGGCAAAGAGTAGATCCTGAAATCTAAAAGGGCTCAAGAATCCTTCCTTGTTACGTGCTGCAGACCCAGCCTTTTCATGGATTAAGAGGCTCCTAAACTGCTGAGTAATGAGGATTGTAGAGAGTATACACAGAGGAGAAACCCACTGAACAAGTTTTATATTCTAGTCTATAGCTATCCATATAAAATGTTAGGATTAAAATATGTATTTATTGATACTAGCGTGTACTATTTGGTATAATGTATAAATACCTTTTATATCCTTGTGATTAAATCTTCACTGATTTATCTTTTTCATTTTGTATTAAGTTTTATCTGCATGTTCACCCTAGAAAGTTACAAACACAGTTGTGAAGAGAAGAAACTTTTGCACAATTTCGAGAAGTAATTCCCTGGTATTGCAATCCTGTGCATTCCATAATTTTTTCTTTCCACTTCATAAGCTACATCACCCTCTTTAATAAAAGTATATGGAAACTCTTTAGTAGCTTAAAACTAGGAAAAGGAACACAAAATCTTATGTTAAACTGTGGGTAAATGTGTTATTTATTAATATCATATAATCATAGAGTATTTTGGGTTGGAAGGGACCTTTAAAGGTTATCTGGCCCATTACATAGGCACAGGCTTAAGAGAAAAAATAGAAAATACTTTTTTTCAAAGCTCAGACATTTTCTAAAAGCTTGTTCACTGTGAGCATTTAAGTAAAAATATTCACTCTAATTTCACACTGTTATAGGTGTGGAAATAAATGTGTCATAGCATGGCAGGGAGAAGGGGCAGCTTTTCCTTTCAGCTTACCGTTTTCTGAGAAAGAAAGGCACTATTGAACTGGTCCTTCTCTTAAATTAAGTGGCATATAACTCCTGGCTTTAAAAATACATTTTGTCTTAAAATTACATTCATACATAATCCACACACTGAAGTAGAGAACTTAGTAGGTAAGTTAGATAATAAAGCAGCATTTGTTTCTAACCCAGAACAATTAGCAACTGTCTATCGTCCAGTAAAACATAGCACAAGTGTAATTCTGAAACTCTACCTTGCTCATGTTTCACTGGGTAAAAGGATTATAAAATGATGGATTTAGAATCTTAGAAGTTACTTCTTGTGACTGGTAAATGAAGCAAGTGGTGAAATGTGATTCCTAGGTGTCATATCTATGTGATGTTAATAAATGTGATTTTTTTCACACATTAACATCAATATTTTCCCTTTTCCCTTACTAGCTTTTTCATGTGATGAGCACTTCTGCTGCCTTATAGACAACCAAAAGCAGGGAGCATGGAACCAAGAGGAGGCAGAAAGATGAGGGAAAGGAGTACGGAAATTTCAACAGGAACAAGAAGGGGAATGGTAGGGAGAACCAAGAGAAGAGCACGTAGGGAAGAGAAGATTTGCAGGAGAAATATACCATCAATATTGGAAGGAGAAAGAAGAAAACAGGAGAAAAGGGAAAAGGAAGAAAAATAATGGCTGTCCTTACAAGATCTAATTATGGAGTGGTGCTTTATGGGTTGGTTGCCTTGGGATGGAAGTGATCACAGCCTTCTAATGACTGAAGAGTTGGGCAGATATATCATGTTTTGTGCAATATTCATACATGCCCGATACTGATTTTCTACACTGCCATCTTCACCCTCCGCATATTCTTAAACCATAGCAGCACTCATTCTCTAAGCATTCAACTAAGCAGTATTTATTACCTTGATATCTCAGGCGTGGTGTGTGGATAGATTCATTTCCTGTACTCCGTGCACAGTGAAAAGTAGAATCGTAGAATGGTAGGCGTTGGAAGGGACCTCTGGAGATCAGTGAGTCCAAACCCCCTGCCAGCACAGGAACAGATCTAGCTGGGTCTTGAAAGGCTCTGGAGAAGGAGACTCCACAACCACTCTGGGCAGCCTGTTCCACGATCTGTCACTCTCCTAATGAAGCAGTTAAGGTGGAACTTCCGGTGTTTCACCTGGCTCCCATTACCTCTCGTCCTATCACAAAGCACAACTGAAGAGATTAGGCCCTTCTGCTTGACACCCACCCTGCAGGTATTTGTAAACATTAACAAGATCCCCTCCCAGTCTTTTCGAGGCTGAACAGCCCCAGGGCTCTCAGCCTTTTCTCATGAGAGAGATGTTCCAGTCCCTTAATCATCTTTGTAGCTCTCTGTTGGACTCTATCTAGTATTTCCCTGTAGTAGTAGCACTGATTAACATCAGGAATTTTGTCACTTCTCCCATAGCTTTTTGTGTCTCTCCATGCACGACAGGGACTGTGTTCTAGCTGTAAGGTTCCTCTAAAATTTGAGTCTGGAAAGTGGCTGGATGCAGTGCATGGGTTGCATCAAGTTGTATTGCAGATAAAGTGGTCGAATGATAATCGAACTTATGTTGTGTCCAGGGGGGGCGAAAAGATTTGTTTCTGGATCCGTCATCAGTTGGGGGTGTTGGCACAGGAACATAAGAGTGACATACTGGTGAAATTTTATGGTCATAGACTGACAAAAAATCTCGTTTTCAGAAACTGCTGTTGAACAAGATAAACCACCTCTCTGCTCCTGCACTATCTGTTGCTGGAACACAGCTGTCAGACTCGGTGCTTCGTGACACTGAAATCAGTTTTGCGTTCTAGTAAGTGAGGAAGAGACTTCTAATATTTCTGTATGTGCTGTATATATGGAGGAGGGAAAAGAGAATCGTAAGAATATAGATGATGCCTTTCAGCGGCTCAGAAGGTGTCAGTGGAGATGCTGAAAGCCCCGAGGAGTCTGCACTCGGCAGGGCCTGCTCACCTTCCTCCTCCTCCCCTTACCGTAGCAGGGCTGTGTAAAGGCGGCCCCGGAGCCCTGCCACGGGCACTGCTCTCAAGGTTTTTGTGAGGGAGCATGCAAGACAACTGCCAAACGCGTTTGTTTTTTTTTTGCTGTACCCTGTTTTAAAAGGCGAAAACTGTTACTGGTCGCTTTTATTTCGCTCTGGAATCGCTGTGCATNGGGATTCTTGTCCGAGGTAAGAAACCGGGGACTAAAGTGTAGCGAGAACGAAGGAAAACTCCAGCGTCCGGCGCCTCAACCTCATCTTCCCTTCCGGTACCGCGCGGCTGCCGCGGCGGATAGGCGCGCGCCTTTCTTCCGGGGCTGTGGGCTGCTCCTCGCCATTTATTCGCGCCCTTTGGTTTTGCGTTATTCTCAAACCTCTTCGTCTGGCAGTGCCCCAGTCGATAGAGCTCGTAAAGAAGTAGTGCTGGGAGAGAGGGGCAGCCCAGCCTGCGCTCCCAGAGAGGTTCCAGACGGCCGGTCAGCGCAGCGCGCCCTGAGAGGGCGGGAGAGTCTTCCCAGCTCAGGAAGACTTTGGGATGAAAAAAAAGCTATCCCAGGATGGCAGCAATACGGATTTGAAAACTGTTTTAAAGGCAGAGGAAGGAATTTGTGCTGAATCTCGCTTCAGTTTGATTTGCTGATGACTGTGTGCACAGCACAAGACATTTAAAATAATTAATTAGTTTAAAGTGTAAATTACTGTGAGCTGAATCTTAATCTGAAGCTCAAGTGCATAACACATGGGATTTCATGCGAAGAGAGATGGAGTGCAAAGACAGATTCCTGAGCTATGGGAGAATAGCTCTGAATACAGGAAAAAAAAACAATCTGACCTTTTTTTGTTTGCACAGCTCTGACTTAGGAGCAGAATATGATTTAGGATTCCAGAGTTCTGTCAAACCTTGTTTCCAATCTGGTCATCTGGNGGATAGGCGCGCGCCTTTCTTCCGGGGCTGTGGGCTGCTCCTCGCCATTTATTCGCGCCCTTTGGTTTTGCGTTATTCTCAAACCTCTTCGTCTGGCAGTGCCCCAGTCGATAGAGCTCGTAAAGAAGTAGTGCTGGGAGAGAGGGGCAGCCCAGCCTGCGCTCCCAGAGAGGTTCCAGACGGCCGGTCAGCGCAGCGCGCCCTGAGAGGGCGGGAGAGTCTTCCCAGCTCAGGAAGACTTTGGGATGAAAAAAAAGCTATCCCAGGATGGCAGCAATACGGATTTGAAAACTGTTTTAAAGGCAGAGGAAGGAATTTGTGCTGAATCTCGCTTCAGTTTGATTTGCTGATGACTGTGTGCACAGCACAAGACATTTAAAATAATTAATTAGTTTAAAGTGTAAATTACTGTGAGCTGAATCTTAATCTGAAGCTCAAGTGCATAACACATGGGATTTCATGCGAAGAGAGATGGAGTGCAAAGACAGATTCCTGAGCTATGGGAGAATAGCTCTGAATACAGGAAAAAAAAAACAATCTGACCTTTTTTTGTTTGCACAGCTCTGACTTAGGAGCAGAATATGATTTAGGATTCCAGAGTTCTGTCAAACCTTGTTTCCAATCTGGTCATCTGGATTTGGGGATTATATTTTCCATCCACCACTGAACACAAAAATGCAACAGTCTCTTTGCTGTCCGCCACATGCTGTGGTACCCTTTGTGGTTATCTGCGAGCTGTCCTTCCACATGCTTCAAAGGCTTTGAATTCAGAGGTTCTGTCCCTATTCCACCGCTCTATTTTTTCTCCTGCTTCCTTATGTAGAAGCCTTCGCTGTTTCAAGCTGGTCCAAGCAAAAGATCAAAGACCTACCTACACATTTGACTAGAAGGCACTGAAGTACCTTTTTACCTATCTAACCTTTCACAAGCAGAAAAGAGCTGCATAGGCTACGTGAAGGAAGTTGCTGTAGCAGAAGGGTGATTAGTCTCCATTAAACTTCAGTAAGACTGAGTTGCTTGTGCAGAGCTATTTAGACGGAGTGGTCAGTGCTATTACATTTTAGTTGACATAAGGGAGGCTTTAGGGTTTTCCAGTTCCTAATGTAAAACGGTCTAGCAGTAAGATGTTATGAAGAAAGACTTTGTTCCTTAATTAGTAACATTTATGTTTAATAAATGGGATGAAAAAAAGGGAAGTAAACAGCTCTGGGTGCACGGGGAGCCTGTGCTCTACCAACATGTGCAGCCAAAACAACAACAGATCCTCTTTTATATTTATCCTAATACATATTCATGAAAGGGAGGGTCATTCTAATTAGTTCTTGGAAGGGGCGTTCCTACCTTAGCGCATGCGTTCTCTGTCCTGGTGGTCTCTGGTGGTTGCCCACAATAAAGATTTTAGTCTTCCTCACCAGTTCTGTCCTTCACCCGTCCTTCACTTCATCTCCTTGTCCAAGCAACAAGCTTGGGTTAGTCAATCAGGTCTGTTCTTGACCACAAATGTTACAGTTAAACAAGCAACAGACTGGTTTAGCCAATCACTATCCAGAGTTGTGGAACCTTTAATTCCTATTCCTACTTTTGCATGGCTGGTGGATTCCAGTGACTCATCTGGTATGCCTCCCCACACCACTGACACGAATTGTTACACCATATATCACAAAGATATAACTGAGAGCGGATGGATATTCCACAGCTTCAGCTTGGATGTCCTGCCTGTAACATGAGAGGAACACCTCCTGCTACAGTCAGAGAAGAGTAAGTCCTCTGACTGCAGATCAAGAAACGTGTCTGAACTACTGTGGTCTCCAGACTGAGAGTTGTGGTAAATTACTGCGAGGACTCTTTCCACCTACAGACAGTGGAGAGAAGCAAAGATCTTGAATGTGGAGGTTTAAAAGAGACAGAAGAATTTAGGATTGTCTTGAGGTTTTCTTCTCAGAGCTGGGCTAACTTCAAATCTAGGTTGTTCGGGGTTGTTCAGAGCTTCTGCCAAATCTGGTCTTTGTTGTAGTCTTGTGTTTGAAGAAGGAAGTTTCAATTTATTTAAAAGGAAACTCCTCTTCTGCAGAGAATTCAGGGCTTTCAAACAGCTGTTGGAGGAAATCTTATAACAAGGATTTTTTTACTTAAGATTCAAGTGTTATTAGCACTCACTTTCTACTTTCAGGCTGAGAGACTGTTGTTTCCTGAAACATGGAGAATGATGTCAGCTTGAAGTTCCGTCGGCAGCTTCTACTTATTGATGAAAATCTGCTGGCTGAAGATCTAGCAGCTTTAAAATTCCTCTGTACTGACTTGCTCCCATTCAGAAAACTAGAAGGTGTGAAGTCAGCAGTGGACATCTTTCAGCTTCTAATGGCTGAAGAATATCTGAATGAGGAAGATACTTTCCTACTAGCTGAACTCTTATATAGAATTAAATGTCACTCCTTGCTCAAGAAACTTGGTTATACCAAGGAGAAGGTGCAAGAATGTCTGCATGAGAAGGGAAGAGTGTCTCCATACAGGTGAGCTTGTGGTGAGGTTCTGTTTTCTCTATTACTGCCATCTATGCCATACTGTTTCCATTTCAGTTCTTATACTCTTAGAGTGGTTTTAGTTTCTACCCTATCTTCTGTTCTGCTGTTACCTCACTGGATCTCTCTCACTGTTACAGGCAGATGCTGTATGAATTGTCAGAGAACATTACCAATGAGATGTTGAAGAATATCACATTCCTCCTGCAAAACTGTCTTCCAAAGCGACGGATAACTCTTTTATGTGAGGAGAGAGCCGATTCTGTATGTGGTGGGAAGAAGGGGAGGGGGGGGAAATATGAGGAAAAGTGTGAAAAGTATTGGCAGAATAGGGCATAATCTGCAGCTAGGCTAGTCTGTATTTGTAGGGTTAGCAAGGAGGAAGCTGTTGACAAGTAAGTGTGGAATTTGGTGCTTTATGTCACTGACAGTGCAGAGTCTCGCATTACATCATAACAGGGTGACAGATCAAATCTTCACCCTGCTTGAGCCATGTGCAGAAGAGATTCATGTCCATATGTCATTGGTACTGTTTCACAGCACAGAGTCTTTTCAAAGAATCAGTAATATGGTTTGGGTGAATCTGTTTTAAACAAGACCATAGGAAATAAAACCACAACCAGTAGTTTACTACTGAGTGACATTTCCACCTCACACAGTGATGTAAAATTGATTGGACCTTGTTAGAAGGAAGCAATGAAGATAATCAGTTGTTTGCAACAGATGAGGCTGAGGCAGGTTTTGATATCTAAGGAACAATAACAATATTTTACTCTCTCCTTTTGGCTATCAGTCTGCTCTGGAATTGCTGACTTTATTGGAAAAACAAGGTCTTATAACTGAAAACAATGTACAGATGCTGGAGGATGTCTGTAAGAATGTTTCACCAGATCTCCTGGAAACAGTAAACTGCTACAAAAGGGCAAAAGGTGAGAAATTCTAAGGCAGAGAGTAGGTTTCCTAAGATGCAGGAAGAGTCTGGGCAGCTGAGCCTCTGGGTCTTAAGTGTGCATTGCTGGAACAGGAGCGAGAGTGGGATCTCCCATCTTCATACACAGATTTCATGTAACTGTCTCTAACTTGCATCACTTCCTGGCTGAATGCCAGTAGGGACATGCTGGAATATCATGAGGCAACAAAGCAGTCCTGTACATATAGAACAGGCTGGGAAACTGAAAATCTGTTTAGAATTATGTTGCATTTCTCCTTTTCCCCATGAATAGTATTGAGATGATGATGACTGTCCTGTCAAAGGCACTTTGTGATTTATGAGGGTACACTACAAACAGGTGCCTACTAATAAGCTGGACAGGCAAACTGTGTCTGCCTGTGTGTCTGATATGTGATAGGCTTTATTATTAAATGTGTGATTCACCTAATCAGGGTTTATACTGCAGATTGTCATTTTCCTTCATTTAATGTCCTGTGAAGTGATGACTCATGCTGGGGAAAAAGTTCTATTTCCATTTCTTTAAGCACTGCAAAACAAATTCTGGGAAGTACAAAGCTATGTCTCCCCAGTAGGTGCAGAGGCACTCAGCATTTCTTGAGTCCCATTCCCCTGGGCTTTCTGAGTGTGGTTCAAAGTTGCTTTCTATTTTAATACATCTTTCAGGAAGTATATATCCTCATCTGCCTAATGTGCAGGTTCATACTGGTTTAACTAAGAGGCACTTGGGTTCTCTCATTTTGTCTCTTTCTGCTCTTAGTGTCTCTGCCTCAGGAGAACACTCTGCCAGTCAAGGAATCTTTACTCTTTCACACTGGAGGCATCAGAGTATTCCCTTCCCCACAGGTACACTGGAGTACATACTGACAACTTGGGTTTTAGTGGTTTGGGGGTTGTGGTTTTTTCTCTTGCCTTTACTTTGAAGCTGTTCTGGCTGTGAGATTCTTTGCTAAATCTTCTTACTTGGTTTAGGAAGGGAACAAATGTATTTGTTCAACATGCAAGAAACAGAGCTGCATATAGTATCAAATAGTGGAATTTTAAAATCCTACTATTGGTCATGTGCAGTCGGGGAAAAAGTGAACGTTGGGAAGAGAGATGAGTGAGAGAAAAGGCTGGCCTTCTGTTCAGTTAATTGGTGCTGGTTTTTCAAGTTTCAGCAGATCAACACTGAACTCTGCAACAAACACTGTACTTGATGATCAGCTCAAACTGCTGCTGCTAAAGGAAGTGGTCCCATTTTCTCAATGGACCAGTCCTTGATCAGTTAAACCCCTCCTGCAGCTGCGTGATAAATCAGATGGAGAAACCTGTCAGGGCTTGTAACTGATCCCTCTTTTGGCGAAGAGGAGAGGGAGGGAGGGAGTTTTAACTCAGCTCTGAATGAGGAAGACCAGTGATCTTTCTAAGGATACTTCCCAGGAGTGAAGTTCTAGTGCACAGGAGCTGAGGAAAATGAGCTATATGCAATCAGAAAGATTTGTGTTGATGCTGCTTTGAGCTACATTTGCTCTACACGTGTAGCTGTTTGGGGAAGTCTTCACGTGTGGCACATGGCACAGGAAGAAAATGAATTAGTTTTGTTAAGAAGACATAGATTTAAAATAATATTTTAAAAAGACTAAAAGACTGTTTACATATTCCTCATTATCATGCTTGATTTTTCTTTAAAACTGTGAGAGATTATACACTTTGTCCATGCTTTGTCCATTGACACTGATAGATGTCTCTCAAGCAAGACTAGAATCACTAGTTACAATGATTTATACTCAAATAATTGACTATCCAAGAGAATTGATATGGGACTATGTTGGGACCTTTATTTTATTTATGGTGACTGCCTACCCTTATAGTGAAAGGATCACTTGGAAGTGAAAGAAAAATCTTTGCTGTTTCCCTTGATCCTTAAGAGAAGATATTAACTGTTTCCAGGTCTGTGAGACTTGCTGTAAGTAGGGAAGTCTTTTGTAATTTCATTACTAAATGCTTTGCTGCTCTTAGGAATTCACTATTTTTCCTACTCACCACTTAAAGAACTTTTATATTAAGCCTATTTTGCTAAAATCAGTATGAAAATTTATTATATCTAATAATAATTTCTAACATGGTGTTCCCCCCGTTCAAAATATAGGAGACTTCAATCAATTATGTCAGTTCTAGTATCAATGGTAAGAATTTCTGATAATATGTTTCGATTTTATTACTTTTATGTTTAGTGTTTCCTTACTCTCTCTGGGAAAATGCTAGCATTTGGTTTACTGCAAGACACTTCATTACTGTCTTCTTGGAAGGGTCTTTTGCTTTCTGCATACATAGATTTAAAGGATTTCTGTTATTATTTAACAGAAGCAAGAGAAAATTTGCCTTTGTCAGTCATTTACTAGAAATTAACTGTCTTTCTGGGAACTGAAGTAAGGGCTGGGCTGATTAGAGGTAAAAAGATTATTTCTTTCCTGAAAACAAAAACCAAGTTTTGAAACAGTATTTCAAATACAAAAAGTACTGTACTATAGCTAAGCTCCTTTTTGCTACATCCACCAATACTGGATTTCTTTTCATAAATATATATGCTGGTTTTTGTTTTTTCTAGATAACAAAGCATCTAATCTTACACAAGGCTTCTCTGAAATGAACCTGAAGCTGCCTGGAGGATTCGTCAATGTAGAAAATGAATCCAAGGTTTGAGACAATCTCTTAACTCCTTCTTTTTAAATACTTGGGTGTGTAAGGTCTTCATCTCTCTAATGACATTTATCATGCAGGGACACATGAGGTGTCTGTGTGTCTCATGAATTTTTTGAGTTGTCTGATCAAATGGAATATTTCAGAGAATATTTTAGCATTTGAGGCCAGGTACTTATCAATACTGAAAGATGTGGTGAAGGCAAAACAATCATAATACCTTTGATATCATCAGTGCATCTGCTTAC
Source organism: Chloroceryle aenea (assembly GCA_013399075.1). NCBI lineage: Eukaryota > Metazoa > Chordata > Aves > Coraciiformes > Cerylidae > Chloroceryle > Chloroceryle aenea. The sequence continues at coordinate 130,952 of VWZY01002563.1, read as the reverse complement.
CTTCCAGATACAGGCAAAACAGTGGGCATTTTCTTAGGATGGCAGCAGAATGTGAAAGGCACAGAGACAAACATCGCTTCACGGTTCTCTCTTTATGGATCTGACTTAGAAAAAGCTTCAATGTGTCTGAAATTAAAAATGATAAGAGGTAGCATGCAAAGACCTTGTGAGAACGATAAAAGAAGACAAAAGAGTTTTTAGTAAGCTACAGCAGGCATGTAACAATCTTCCTCAATAAACTAAAAGTTTTGGTACAGGAGGAAAGATCCCTTTTGTGGGATCCCTTCTTAGAAGCCTTATGAGCACTCTTTAACTTTGTACACCAGTGTAATCACTGAATACTTCCTCTGGCTTTTTCTGATGAGCATGGCTGTTGAGGGAGTAATTTGCTGCATTTGTTGATAGCTATTTAATTCCTTGCAGTTCTGCTCTATAACATGTTTTTTCTTCGTGTGATGTTCAGACTGCTGTAGCAAAAGCATTTCTTGCTGCTGTTGAAGGAGCTTGGAACACTTTGTTCTATTAAATGCACAAAAGCAGGACTTTGTTGCACTCTCTAGTGAGCAGAAAGGCACTGGAGTGATAGTTTTTGATTTCAACCTGAGGTTGAAACAGTACTTGAAGTTTTGGTGAGTTTTCATTTTTTAAGAAGTTTATTCTTAGGAGTGGGAGGTAACTTAAATCTCAGCAAAACTGGTAGTGTGTCAGGTTTATGCACTTCTGAGATCTCTGTTCTCCTTGCATCCCTTTCTAGTATGCTCCAAGTATGTATCACTACTGTCAAAAAACAACTCAGGTGTCTAACATCCTGTAGTTTGACTGTGAACCCTCTGCCCTCTGAAGTGAAAATACTCTCTTGACGTTGGGAATTTCTATCACCATCGCCAATTCAGACTGCAGAGTTTGGCTGCTGAATCCTCTTGCATACAGATGACCAAGACAGCTGCTACACCTTTCCTCTGCAGTTTGATAGTATGGTAACAGAGTGTGCTTGAGGCTTCAGCAGTGTCTTTCACACAGAGAGGCACCACTGAGTTCCAGATTTTCCAAAGTTTTAGGTGCCTTTAATTTTTGGAAGCCAATTTTGAGACATGTTAAGGAAATATGAGTAAGTTGAATAAATGCACTGAGGCCTTAAGCTTCTTTCCTCTTCTTTCTACAGAAGATTACAAGCTACAAAATGGATGGACTTCACAGAGGATTTTGTCTTGTTATTAATAATGTTAACTTTGATAAGCCTCTTCAGGAGAGGAAAGGCTCTTGCAAAGATGCTGGTAAGTTACCGAAGTGAGATTTTTCAAGGATTAGTCTCTCTGTTTCTACATGTGAGTGGATTGTCTTGTCTTGCTTTAAATTTTATTGTCTATATTTTAGTTAATAATATTAAAGAGTTTGATCTGTATTAAATTATGTCATTTTATGTATCCTGGGGGATGAAGGGTTCAAGAGTGAGTAATCACTGAGTTTATGATGCGGTTGCATGATTCTTGAATCATTGTAAGAATCTCTTTTTACTTAGCCTTTAGCTATAAGAAACAGCTAAAACTAAACCGTCACTCTACATAATGTAATGCAAAATTCCATAATTAAGCAATTCTGTATACTTCTTTTATTCTGTTCATTCTCTTTCTGTGGAAAATAATAATGTGAAGAAGGTTTTGAGAGATCCAATCTGAATCTTAGTGGTGGGATTCCTCTTATTTCAGGTGTCATTTGTGAGCTCACTTCGTGTGTCATTATACATTGTAAAATGTCATTGTATTTTCTCAAAATTCTCTAGAAAAATCCAGGAACTCTGTGTTTGAGCTGATGCCATCTTTTTTATTCCAGTTAACCTTTAGTTGATACTAGTCTAAGGATGAATCAGCAGAAGTGTCAGGGTGTAAGGTCTCTCACAGTTCAGATTAGCTTGCAGAGTGATTTCATATAATGTTTTTCCTACTGCTTCAATTTCTTTGTTTTATCTTTCTTTCAACTACAGAAGAACTGGAGCGAGTATTCACATGGCTTGGTCTGGATGTGAAGACTTATAAAGATCAGACATCTCTACAGATTAAAAATCTCATGAAAATGTGGCAGCAATCTCAAGATCACAAAGACAGGGACTGTTTTATATGTTGTATTCTATCTCATGGAGAGTCGGGAGCAATCTATGGGAAAGATGGAGAACTTGTATCAATCCGCACGGTCATGTCCTATTTCACTGCAAAGCAATGTCCACAGCTGGCTGAAAAACCCAAACTCTTCTTTATCCAAGCATGCCAGGGTAAAGAGATACAGTGTCCTGTCTATGTTGAAGCTGATGCACGAATTCCTGACTTGTCTTCCATTCAACACAGTGTTTCTCCTTCTGAAAGTATTCCTGAAGAGGCTGATTTCCTTCTAGGCATGGCCACAATTGATGGATATGTCTCCTTCCGGCACATTCAACAGGGTGCTTGGTATATTCAGGCCCTGTGCAGCAAGCTGCAGTTGTTGGTACCAAGGTAAGTACTTTGCCCAGAGGTTCCATGAAAAAATGGGAGGAATTTCCCACCCCACTTTTTTTTTTTCTCCTAAGGCAAATTCAAATAGTACACTAACCCATGTTTGGAGGTGGACAAAAATAGTTAAACTGATGATTTGTTTGCTTGCCACTGATTAATTTACATTAACACTGCTAATACCATAGAGATAATCTGGAGAATGTGAAGCTTATTGTAAAAAAAAAAAAAAGTCAAAACCTCCCATCTATATTCTTTAAGACAGAGCCATCTGTTTCTTGAGTGGATTTAGGTTAAAACATTTTATTCCATTATTCTTCTTTACTGGTTGAATCATGAAAGATAAGAGTATGAAAAGGCTCTCTGTTTTTAATGGGACTCAAGAACAAAAGATACATATACTCTTATACTCTTATCTTCTAGATCATCTGGGAGGTATCAAACTGAGTGCCATCTGCTCCTTAATAACTCATGTTTTTTACTTTTGCTCTTCTGGCTCTAGGGGTGAAGATATTTTGTCAATTCTTACAGAAGTTAATGAAGATGTGAGCAGACGTGTTGACCGCTTGGGAACAAAGAAGCAGATGCCCCAACCAGCGTATACCTTGAGAAAAAAATTTATATTCCCAGTACCTAAAGACCCGCCTCCTTCACAGCAATGTTGAGGCTTTTAAAATGCATCCTTTTATCAGCATCTCATTTAAGTGCAATTCACCACACTACCTGTTGGAAGGCAGTTACCCAGAATTGTGAGGAACTGTTAGCTTCAAGGCAAGGCCTCGTAATTTTTTTGCCAAAGAAACTATAAAACTGGAAGGGACACAATTAAAACAAGCCATGTGCCAGCTATTTACATCTATATTTTCAGAGTTATCTGGTTGGGAGAAGCATTCTTCTATCATGTTGAACATTTTTGTACCTGCATAGACTGTTTGTATAAAAGTCATTTTAGCCTCCCATACCTAAACCAGAACTGTTAAGTGGTCTGGTTTAGTCTCATGTTTTATTTTGCAGGCTAACTATTTTAAATCTTGCCTCTAAATCCACTAGCTATGTTCATAGAGAAAGACAAAGGTGGGAATGAAGGGGAGAAAGCTTAAGTAGTAAGTGGAAAAAGATTTTTTGCACCTCTAACTTAAATTACATTTAACTTGGTGGAGAAATAGTTAACTATTGAAATCAGTAATTTGTTCCACAGTGCACACTGATACTAATGGCTAGCTAATGTACACTGGGATCATTCCAAAAGTGATGAAAGCCAAAATACTGTGTAGTATTCCCTCTGTGAAACCTTGTGACCTGTCACTTCCCCATCACTTCTGGGAAGAAGACTTGGGGTAGAAGATTTCCAGGCTATGAAATACAGTCTTCCTCAGTCAATCTGTATAGGTATATCAGATTGCTTAACTTCATTAAGAATTAATTTTTTTTATTATTGTTCCTTCTTTTGTAGCCATATGAGGAAGGAGGCTTCTTGTTGAGGAAGCTTCTAACAGTGATTTGTGAGTTAACTGAAATAATGTCATGTTGTTTTGTTAGGAGCATTTACTGCGTACGTCTGTGTCCTTCCTGTTTGTTACTGCATTAAATTCATACTTCTTTTTAAGAGCTTGGTGAGAGAAAATTTCTGTACTGGGGTAAGGTTTATCCTTGTTTCTGACTGGCATCTGTGCTTTGTTGGGCTGCATGAATCAGTTGGGTTTTAACTGCCTCAGGGTTTAAGCTGAAGTGAAACTCTGTATTTCAGCAAAACACTGATTGCTGTGTGCAATCACTAGCCAGAATTCAGCAGATTTGAAAGAGTACTGTCTAGTGCTTTTGGACACAGTTTTTAGCTTTCACTATCCAGGATTTCTATGAGGGAAGTTTTGCATCATATGGATCATTGATATGCAGCCTGTTTGCCAAGATATAATGGTCACTTTTTACCATGGTGAATTGATAGCTGTTCAACCCATTGCATTTTGAGTCTTCTGAGTTGGTAAGGCTGCCACACTTGAAGTCACTTCTGTGCCACAGAGAGAAAATGTTTTGTCCCCTAGAGAAAATCTATTGTAATAGAAAATACACTGTAATAGAATCATGCTGTTCAGACTTGCTGCACTCATTTTGTATGCTGAGGTAACAAATTGTTCTCAGTATGGAGTAAACAGAATTTTGACCTTGCTTTGCAGAATCTTGTTTTCATTTTTAAATTGGGTAGACAGAGAACTTCATCATGTTGTGTGGTTTTCTCTGTGAACACTTCTGCCTGGGTCATCTCCAGTTAAATCATAGGTAGGTAAAGGCAGTCAGAAGAATCTAAGCCTCTTCTGCCTTGATTTCCCAGGGGAGAGGGATCCACACTTGGGAAGTATCAAAGACTGGTAAAGTCTCCCTGATAACAAGGTTTGTTCAAACACAGTTTTCACTACCATGATTTATACTATTCATTGTGGATATTGCGTGTGTGTGTGTTGAGGATTGTTTATATGTCTGTACACTGTAGGATTTGGGTTCATGCAGCAGTACTCTGTCAGCACAAGCCCAAAGGCAGGGCAAGCTTAGCACTTTAACTGCAGATGCCATCCAGCAAGGTGGTTGTATGTTTCTCCATGATCTCCTGTGGTGTATTACAAGACAGCAGCTTGAAAGTCTCAGGGGACAGTGGGTGTTTTTTATAGAACTTGGATACTCGTCTCTCCTTGCTGTCCACCTGTACACTGTGAGTGTAACTCTAGTAATACAGAGGTGTGCCAGAAAGGAATCAGCCTCAAACAAGCAAAGAAAGGCATGTTTGGTTTCTTTTGAGGCTTTCTGATAGGTTACAGAAGCATATGCACATGTGCATGCTATCCACCTACAGAATTAAAGGGTTGTGACTTGGGCAACCCTTGTTTAGACAGAAGTGGAACTAGTGTGAAAAGAGTCTTTTTGCTGGGTTAGTTGGCATCTTGGGAAGGTCTGGTATCCCTTGCCTCCTGACCTTTGTGCAGGAGCTGTGTGTGTATCCTGCCTTGTGCCAGTAGAGGAAACAGTCACTACAGATGCCGAGTAGTCAGTAGCCTCAGCATTTTCACTTCCACAAGACCAGTCTTTCTGGGAGGGATGAACTTTCAGCAGGCTTCTGTACAAGAAATAGATTTGGACAGTTCTAGAGGAAACTGGAGAGACAAAACCAGGGTACAGGGGATCTGAGGGAAATTGGAGAGGCTGTATGTTAACAAAAAGACAGGAACATTTTGAGGAAGGGTGAGAGAAGAAGAAATAAAAAGTAAATACAAAGAGGAAGTAAAGACAAAGACAAAAACCAGTGCCAGGAGGGCTGGTCCTTGACACTGATGCATGATGGGAGAAGCCTTTATCTGGAAAGATCCAATTTGGGATTGGTCATATCCGCAAATATTTTTCACAGAATGCTGATCACGTTATGCCTCCTCTTAGACTGCAACTGGAGTCTTGATTCAGTTAAGACAGAGAGAAACTAATGCAGGGAGAAAGGCACCGAGGCATGGGATGACATGGAGACACCCATTTTGGACCTGAGGATAAGGTCTTTGTGCTTTGGATAAAAAGGGTAAAAAAGCAACTCATGCCAGTGAGGTAAGTCAGATGCGTTTTCTGAGTGTGTCACAGCCTGTGACTTTTGGAAGGACTTTGCCTGCCTTATTCTATCAAAGCGCATGTTATCATTTTGAATTTTTAAAGGCAGATAGGTTGAAATCAATGATGATTTGTTTAATTGCAAAATTTTAACTAATTTCAGCTCTTCTGTCTCTCTTCACGACCTCACAAGCTTCTGGTAGCTGTACTCATTGCTGGGCATGTATTTCCCACTTCAAGAAAGACACTGGTGAGCAGCAGACCATACTGGGAACCTTCCTGTTGAAGGCAGAGTTCTATACTTCAAATAGGGTGAAAATGCCCAAAGCTAATTATTACTTAAATTCTCTTGTAAATGGGGAAGTATATTATATAAATAATTTCAAATTTATGTTTAGCCTTTTGGTTCCTTGTGTTCTGTGAGTACTGCTGCTGAATTCAGTGCTGATAGTTGACTTTTTTAATTTGGGAAGTAATCTTCCATGAAAGTGCACATTAAAAAAAGGCTAGGGTGAGTTGGAGAAGGACTTCAGAAAAAGGAGGTAAGACATGGAGGATCAGGTGACAAAAGCAGAACCATCAGACCAAGATATTTTTAAATGGAAGATACAATTGATTCACTCTTCCCTCACTATCTTTCAATTAGGATTTTCGTATGGGAGGAAACGTGCTCCGTGGTGCTGTCTGTATGCTAGAGTCCCAGTGGTGCTGCTTAGTGTGTCCACTTAAAGACAAAACCTGGTCACTTTTGTGGCTTGTTTTGAGAAGCTTTTCTCGCAGAGTGTGTAATAATTAATTTCCTGCAATTGGAACCACGATAGCTGGAATAGGGAACAGCTGCATAGTGACTGCAGCTTGTTACATGACTTACAGTATGTTGTAAAAAAGTGTATTGCATTACAACATACTGTAAGTCATGTGACAGTGCAGGTCATGGTGCAAAAGGCAGTGCTTTTCCTGGAGCTTTAAAGACTATGGCTGCTGCATTTTTTTCGGAGTTGTTCCAGCAGTCCTCCAGCCTTTCCTCCCATGTAAGTGACTTACTACTATTATTACACAGCTTGTTGTATCTGTTGTGTCTTTAGTAGAATGGGAATTAAAAACTGGAAGCAGCCAAACGTTTTAGTGTGCTTCCTCTATTTACAGACTGGCCTAAATATAGTGTGTATGTGTGTCCTGGTTTGAGTGAGGACATAACGAATTCTGTTCAGTGATTTTACTTTTCAACTAAGTTCTTCTTACCAACTGTATTTTCTGAAGTTAATAACATGGTTTTGCAGGCAGTGTCTGCTTCTAGCAGCGATAATGCTGCATGTTTTGAGTTACTACTACCAAAGGTTAGTGTGTGGACCAAGGCCACTGCTGGACCTTGTGCACCATGTTTTAGGGTGCAGGGAGTAAAAGGCAGCACCTGCAGGGAGGAGCGGGCAGGGCAGGTGATCCCAAACTGACCAACCAGGGATTCCAGCCCGTATTTGGTATAAAGCGTCATATCTAGCATAAAGCCAAGGGAGGGCCAAGCTCACTTCCTCTCCGGCATTCAAGGAGGATTCTATCCATTCTGCCTTTGATCCTGATTTGTGTGTTCCCGGATCCAGTACCAGAACACAGCTCCTGAACACAGTTCCTGTCTGCTGCTGGGCCTAGTCTGGGACTTGAGCTCCACATCATCAGTGGTGACGGTGACGTAACTGCCATCGGGTTGGCAGGGGGTTGGGTTTCATACTGGTTTTACATGTATTCCTTTTTATTCTTTTCATTTTCATTAAAGCTGTTCTGGCTTTCTTTTCTAATCAGTAAGCATCTCTCCTTTATTTCCTTTCNTTCAGTGATTTTACTTTTCAACTAAGTTCTTCTTACCAACTGTATTTTCTGAAGTTAATAACATGGTTTTGCAGGCAGTGTCTGCTTCTAGCAGCGATAATGCTGCATGTTTTGAGTTACTACTACCAAAGGTTAGTGTGTGGACCAAGGCCACTGCTGGACCTTGTGCACCATGTTTTAGGGTGCAGGGAGTAAAAGGCAGCACCTGCAGGGAGGAGCGGGCAGGGCAGGTGATCCCAAACTGACCAACCAGGGATTCCAGCCCGTATTTGGTATAAAGCGTCATATCTAGCATAAAGCCAAGGGAGGGCCAAGCTCACTTCCTCTCCGGCATTCAAGGAGGATTCTATCCATTCTGCCTTTGATCCTGATTTGTGTGTTCCCGGATCCAGTACCAGAACACAGCTCCTGAACACAGTTCCTGTCTGCTGCTGGGCCTAGTCTGGGACTTGAGCTCCACATCATCAGTGGTGACGGTGACGTAACTGCCATCGGGTTGGCAGGGGGTTGGGTTTCATACTGGTTTTACATGTATTCCTTTTTATTCTTTTCATTTTCATTAAAGCTGTTCTGGCTTTCTTTTCTAATCAGTAAGCATCTCTCCTTTATTTCCTTTCCTTCCCCTTTGCAGAGGGAGAGGGGTTAACAGAGAGTGTCTGTTACAGGCCTAGCAAACACATCTGTTCAAATTGCAAGAATGTTGTGGGTTCGAAACTCGCAGCCTTTAAAAAGTAAAAATTAAAATTCCCTTTACAAGAAGGATTTACTTTTATAAACATGTGCCATGTATCTTAAAAAAAGGCATGATTTTTGTAAGAAAGAAGGTAAATTCTTAACCAGCTACCAAAAAAGTATTCTTCTCCTTCCTGTATAACTATAAAAATGCAGTCAGATCTGAGGTCACTGAAACATCATGTTATGTACAAATTGTTTTGTTTTTTTTTTAATTAATGTTTAAAAGTTCCATCTGAATGGATTTAAAGAAAATGGTATTTGAGGGCAAAGTGTGAATTGTATATGCTGCAACGTGTTGTTACATTACATTTTTTGACAAAGAAGTTCTAAGATTCAGTTGTATGTTCACTTCTGCTAACTAACAGAATGCTGACCAAGCACATGCCACAAAAAGCAGTGTTGCTGTCTTTGGGGGGGGTGTACAGTTGTATGGGTTGGATTTTGTGGGTTGGTTGGTTTTTTGGTTGGTTTGGGTTTGGTTTGGTTTGTGTGTGTGTGTTTGTTGGGTTGGGTTGGTTTTGTTGTTTGGATTTATTTATATAAATACAGCAGTACTGATTCAGTCAGCTGGGCTACCTTGGAGTTATTAGCCCTGTTACTGAAACATTTGCAGCATCAGGAGCAGGAAAATTGATTGCCTGATATTCCAATAGCATAGGAGTAGGAAGTTTTGATTTACTGTTGTCAACTTTTCTGCCTTTTAGTGAGTTTAATGGGACAAGAGACCTCTACTGAATGCATTTCTATGGAGTTTCACTCAAGAGATTCCCCATTGTCTTAGATCTAGGGCAGAGAGTGTGGCAAATGAATAAATAAGAATAAAGTGACAAATTTCACTTACCAGAGATGCAGTGGAGGCAGGTCGTTTAAGTGTCAGGGTGAGAGCTTGCACTTGGTCTTTTCCAACTTCTCTCTTGTCCTCAAAAGATGGATCTATAACCCAAGTTTGTCCGATCAGATTGTTTAACAGCTACTTGTCCTCTTTGATGACTGGAGGTTTTGATGCAGGTGACTTTATTACTTACACAATTTCATAATCTTTTTGATCCATCTGCAGCTGGAACTCATCTGTCTTCTGCTGACTCCAGGTAGCAGACAGGTGACACTTTTTTAATTGCCATGGATTATCTTCCACCATCTTCCTTTGATTATAACAGTCACTGTAATTCATATTGTTAAGCATACCATCTTAATTAATATTACTTATACAAACTCATTATGTTAGCCTAGTTACAATATATCAGGGTCATGAAAAACCATTCCTGGCTATTCTTCTTGTGATTAGAAAGAGTTCAGTCTAAGTTCATCAGTGTCTAGGTTACAGCTTGCAGCCTAAGGCTTCAACAATCTACCTGCTTAGGCTAAGCAAGTTAGCTACTACTATTAACCAAAACACATAATTCAAATAGATTTAAGATTACTTCAGTTCCCAGTGGGTAGGAAGCAAAAGTGATCCATGACTTTCTCTGTCAATTTCACTTAATACAGAGTTTTTTGTATTCTTTGTTAAGTAGAGACAGACAAGAGTTAAGCATTAACCCTGTGACAGCAAGATAACCTCTCTCTACTGAAGTACTTTTGATTGAATGTACTTACTTTGGTCTGTTCTACATACCTTTTATAATCATGTTGTTGCACTGCTGTTACTGACAGATGAAATCAACTTCTGTTTGTGTTTAGATTCAAATCCTGATGAGAAATGACTACAGACTTCCAGAAACTCCTTTTTAACATTTCTGAGGCTTTGGTCACAAATGAAGTGGCGGCTCTGAAGTTCCTCAGCAGGGAGCACATCCCCTTGAGGAAGATGGAAGCCATCCAGGAGAATTCACAAGAATTCTTTGAGGCACTGCAGGAGAAAGGGATGATCGAGGCAGGGAACCTGTCCTTCCTGAAGGAGCTGCTCTACCGGATCGGTCGGATTGACCTCCTGGCTGCCCACCTGGGCTCCAGCCGAGAGGAGATGGAGAGAGAGCTTCAGATCCCTGGCAGGGCACAGGTGTCACACTACAGGTAAGCAGGGGAGTAGTAAACCTTTGTATGCAAAATGCATTTTCTGTAGTGCTTGTTTTCTGCACTGTTGCCTTACAATTATCCCAGTGTAACCATATTTATTACAGTGTGGCTGCCTGCCATCATGAGTTTTACATTTTGCAGTTCAAATGTGTAATCGTGGTGTTTACTTCCCATAACTTTCTTAAACAGTCTTACTCTACTCTTTATTGCCAGGCAACTACTATATACAGTTGCAGAGGACTTCACTCAAAAAGATGTCCAGAATGCGAAGTTCCTGCTCCAAGAAAAAATACCGAAGAACAAGCTCCAGGATGATGCTGTATGTAATCTTGATAACTTTCTTGCAAGGCTACTTCAGAGTTTGATAGTTTTTTGTAAGAAGGGAAGAAAAAGAAAGTAGTCTGCTCTCACTAAAGTATTATTGAAAGAGTTGTGATGTTAGCTGCTATGTGAAAGAATGGATCCTTTATGTTCTCACTTTATCTTTTCTCTGACCTTTATTGCTCTTCTGTTCCTATTTTCCTTCCACCACTTGTCTCTCTAATTTTTTTTCTTGCAAAATCCATTGTACTCTTCCTTTCATCTTTACATGGCATTTACAAGACATTTGTACATATCTTCATCTATGACGAGTGATGTTAGCTGGAGGAAAAGCAATGTTCTGAGAGAGAAAATCAAGCTCTAATGTGAGTTCAACCACAAATTTCCGTGTTATTTCGTATGTTTTTTTCTGTACTGTAATTTGGGATAACAGCATTTTCTTAACTTCCCCCTGAAGTTTTAAGAGGGTTGATGAACTAGTTTGATACTTGTGAATGATGAACAGTGTTATAAAAATGTTTGGTATTCTTAAGAAGCTTCCTTAAAAGTCCTATTTGTATTGTGTCACCTATAGGAAAACTGGTGGATTTACCTCCAACTCACTGGACTATTGAGCTTTAAAAAACAAAATTGGCCCTAAACACCTTTTCTGTAATAGAAAATGTAAAATGGCACAGCTAAATGACTTAACAGCACTTCATCTGAACACAGGCACAACAGGATGCCATTGAAACAAAGCAGGATAACCTAGCCAGAGGAATTTTCTAATGATCCTGTCTTGACCTTAGTGATGTGTTTCTTCATTCACATTGCATCCTGACCCCTGTTTTAATGAGGTCTGGAGGAAAAAGAAATTGCTATTTTAGCTGGTCAGTGTCTTGGAATGAGGATGTTGTCTTCCAGAAGTGCCTGATACCACAGTTATCAAAGGCCACTCTATGATTTTGGGTTATGTGTTTTTGTTTTACCAGTCAATGATGAAGACTATACTGGAAATGGAAAAAAATGGGCTCATTAAAGAAGATAATCTTACACTTCTGAAAGATATTTCACAGGAAATTAGACCTGATGTAAAGAAAAAAATTGAAAACTATGAAGAAAAAATGAAAGGTAAAATATTTAATCTTCTGTTTAAGAGCAGAGCTGGGGGAGGGGTGTGTGTGTGACTTTTGAGGCTCCTTGGCAGCTTAGGAGTCCTGTGATAAGAGAGAGACCTTACAGCATCCTAAGATAGGCAGAGAGACTTTTGGTACCCATGATTTCTGAAGTTTTCTGCTACTTCATTAACCCATGATACCTTCTTGGATCTCTCCTTTCAAATATGTTCTGTGCCTTGTAAATGTTCTGCATCTCCTTCTCCTTCTCCTTAAATGCATTTTTTGTCTCCAGGAAATAGTGCAGTGCTGGTTTAAGGCCAGCATAGCTTTTCAGTTGCTGAAATCACAGACTGGAAGTGACAGTTGCCTTCGAGAAACTTGTGTTAGGAGATTGTCAGTGTTATTTGCTGTTAGCCAGGTTGTTTGCTCCTAGTCAAAGGAAAAGTCACTGGAGACCAGGTACCTGGCTAAAAGGAGACCATTAGCTTTCTGTACCAGATATGAAATTACAAGGACTTCAGTATATCTGGGTTGTTGCATCTGAGCAGAGAGGAAATGGAACACAATGCACAGCTTCAATAACCAGCAGTCTGTGAAACTGGAACCCTGCTTGTCCCAGTTCTACAAAAGGATGGTGTCTCAGTGATGTGGGAACCACCTCGCTCCTCGTACTGGGCTTTTTGAGTGTTGAAATATGCACAGGGGAAGATTTATCCTTTTTAGTCCTAAAATGTTCTATTCATCTTTTTATAGAAAAGAATTTTAAGACAAAAGTCCACCATTCACTGTCAGTGCCTGTACAACCACCAGGACAAGGAGCAAAGAAGGGAACACCAAACCTGGTGAGAAATAACTCAAGATTACCTTTAAAGTATTTATCGAACTCCTGGAAGAAGGGAGCATGAATTCTTAAGACTAAGCAGATGGAAAAGATGAAAGGGAGGTGTTCTGGCTTTATACATAGGCCTTGGAACAATCCTTATTTTCAGTAGAAGACTAAGCCTTGTTCCTTTGTGAGAACCTGGCTGTCAGCCACCTTTTAGGCAAGAAATGAAGAAATAGCTGTTGGGTGAAGAAAACCAACCTTAACTATAGTGGAGACTGGGACATTAAAGTCCTGGACAGGAGTATCCTGGACAGGTAAGAAGGGAAGAACAGAATCTGCTACCTCACTGGGAACCCACGAGGACTCTCAGAGGGAGTGGTAGGGTGCAGGAACTTTTCCTCTGCACATGCAAATTTATGTTGCTAGCTATTCGCTTTCTCCCACGCCAAAATCATATCCTCACCACAGAGAGGAAGAAGGGTTCAGTGAGCCAAAGCAGATTCCTTTCCCCTATAGCTCACTTGTATTTTTAGGCTTTTCCTTTCTTGTATCTTGGTCCTCATGACTGTCATGCGCTTGGACATGAAGGACCAACAATCTATGTATAGCATATTTTTCTTTGGGATGCTTTACACTTCTGTCTTACCTGCATTCTTTGTTTCTGCAGCTTGTGGGATCATATGAGATGAAAAATAACCCCCACGGTTACTGTGTGATTCTTAACAACCACACTTTTAAAAATCCACTTGAGAACAGAGAAGGAACCATGCAAGATGGAGGTAAGTACTTTTAAAATCCAATTACTGGTTTGCTTTTTTCTCTGGTAATTCTCTGAAAGAATTATCTAATCTGTCTTGTGAAGAAGAATGATGTCCATTGAGTTCCTTTGCCTCCAGAGTAACCGGATTGACAGTCACTGTAGAAATTGGAAATACACCACTTCCAACAGTTTAGCTGATGGCTTAAAGAAGGAATCGATTTCTCTTCTAGGTAAAAAGCATTGTCTTGATTGGTCATATGTACCAAATAGTGAAGGAGGGATTACTATTCCACTTCTTCTTGATTGTTTTTAATTCTTAACCATCATGGAGTAATATTTTCCAAGTTCTTAAATTCTCTTTAATGCTTAAAAAGATGCTGCTGTATAATTTTCCTGAAAGCCTGTCTTCTTGCAAGAGTCATGTTTAAGATAAACCAGAGTTTATCTTAAGAAAATTATATTTTGTTTCCTGAAAGCACACATCACTGATATTTTGATTCCATCCAGCCTGTCTACAGGCTGCTTGCTTTCCATCTACTTTCTCAGCAGCCACACAATTAAGTCAACATTTGCTAGCCAGTTCCTCTGCCTTCCTTCTCACAGAATGAGGGAACCGCTTCATTTAAGAGTGGCAGAATTTGTCATTCTAAAGAGGTACCTCTTCTTTAGCTTGCTAAGTGGTGTTCTTAAGTACCTGGGATTAGTATGCGACGCACGGTTAAAGCTTGATTTAACACAGTAAACTTCACTAATTCATACTGATTAATCAGATAATCTGAAACCTGGTTTTGTTTTAAATAGCAGGATGCTACTTTTGTTTTAAAAAAATAAAATTAGGCATTTGAGTTTTTCTAATTAGATTTGGCAGGGTAAGAGTCAGTGAGGTGAGTTGGATCTGAACACTTCTGCTAATATCTGCTCTACTATGATACTAATGATTCAGCATCTTCCTTGTTTATGTTTAACAGATGCTTTCTGACTTATTTTCCCAGAGACTGTGAAGAAGGTCTTTAAGTGGCTTCAGTTCGAGACAGCTGAGTATTTCAATTTAGAAGCGAAGGAACTGTATACTAAAATTAAAGAATACAGCAGAAAAGACCATAGTAACATGGACTGTTTTGTTTGCTTCATTTTTTCCCACGGTGAAAAAGACAAAATAAAAGGCATCGATAGTGAGTTTGTAAATATTAAAGATTTACTCTCCTGCTTCACTGGATCTAATTGTCCTTCTCTTGCTGGCAAACCCAAGTTGTTTTTCATCCAGGCTTGCCAAGGCTATGTAGGTCATCCAGCTGTCACAATAGAAGAAGACACTTCTGGCCATCTTGAGACAGATGCTACCCCTCTGAATTCCATCCCTGATCAGGCTGATATTCTGGTTGGCATGGCTACAGTGGAAGACTATGAGTGCTACCGCTGTACAGAGACCGGCAGTATTTATGTTCAGTGCCTCTGTGACAAGATGAGGTTGCTTTGCCCACAGTAAGTGCTATTTCTAATCCATGTACATTTGGGATATCGTAGACATACATACTTAAGCATGCTGTGATGAAACATCACTGTTTTGCATTTGTGCTACATAATGCTTTTCATCTGCAGGACAGTGCAGAACAATAATTATTCTGGAACGGGGCATTTTTATTCTTCTACAGATGAGATGAAGGACAAGTGACTTCTCATTTGCCTGTGGGAGAACCAAGGTTGAAATTCTGGCACATTGCCTATGAAAAGTCTGTGTATGTTTGCACACGTTTTAACATCTTTGAGTGATAAATGACTTTTCTTCCAGTGACACCTGATGAGAGGTGAATTTGTTGAGTGATTACACAGACAAAAAAGAATCAGTGTTCTTTAGTCATAATTGTTATTGTTGCCTCCTTCTCATTCCCACCATAAACTTGATTTAGGAAATAAAATTTCTGAACAGTATCACCTTCTCATGGTGTCCATAAGAGGGCGTGGAGGTTTGGTTTGGTTCTGTTTCATTTCATGTGCTCTTTGGACTATAACCAAAGCAGGGGACTGCACATGCTGGTAAAGCAATGCTACATGGACGTTGCTTTTATTCCTCCAAACACACTGAATTCTGTGGTTGCCCAACAGTGTGTGCAATCCCAGGGACAGGCAGGGTGAGGGAAGACAGTAGTCTTCCCTGAAATACCACTTCATTGGAGCAAACATAGCTCAGCTTCTTGGTCTAGCTGTAAGTACGGTGTATTTCAAAGTAATTTTTCTTCATGTTTGTTCAAGCCACAAGGATCTCGTAACCATCCTGACAGAAGTGAACAAAGAAGTGGGAAAAAGAGTATTAAATGGATGGAAGCAGATGCCAAAGATAACATCAACTCTGAGGAAACAATTGATCTTCCAAGTTCCACAGTGAGTTAATTGAAGACCAGGAAGGAGTCCCCACAGTGAGCTAATTGAAGATCGGTTAGGAGTCACATCTGGAACAGTATTCCAGAGGGAAGAGCATTTGTAAGAAAAATTATCTGGAGCATGTAGTGAGCCTCAGTCCTTCAAGGAGCCACCTAAATTTTCCAATTCCCATGTTTAATCTGTCTTTTGTCACCTGGTTCTGTAGCAGTTTGGTACAGCCATGGAAGAGTACAGATCTCTCATTCTGTCCTGCAGCAGCAGCATCTGCTCTGTCTGGATTTCAAGTGAGGAAGCACATCTCCTCTAAGATACCTTCACCTCCTGGCACCTGACTAACTCCTGTGGATGCTTGAATTTGCTACAATAAATATTTCATGTCACCTTAGTGGTGTGTTTCTCTTTTGGATGAGCAGACTGAAGGACACTCAGCACGATGAACACTTTTACTTACCGCAAGTTATTTTGCTCTTGCTGAAGTACTCAATGGCAGCCATCCCGAGGAGTAGCATATTGATACCCTTCAGTAGCAGCTGCAGAGATGGAAAGAAAGAGTAAGTTTCAGTTCAGGACTTTCATGATAATGGCAGCTGATGGCAGTGAGGCTGTTATTACCCTTGCATCATCAACAGTATGCAGGTGGTGTGAGGGGTGTATGGCATTCTAAGGGCTACATTCCTTTTGGGTTTATAACACAATGAAGGATGGATTTGAGACTCTTTGTAACTGCTCCTTTTGTATCTTCTAGAAATCCATGGCTAGCCATAAAACAGAGGTTCTTTATTCAGTCCTGCTTGTGTTCTTGAAGAACTGTATGGGCTGCTGCATGTGTTTTCCCACCACCTGTATAAGAGTTCAGTCCATTCACGAAGTGGTATGATTTTCAAGCACTGTGGAGTTTTGATTAGTTGAACCGTTGGCTCTATCTGTCATCTGTAAGATCTCCTGCAGGAAATCTCGAAGCCCAGTGAGAGGTAGAAACAAAATGCACACAATTTAGGAGATTAAGCTCTGCAGCAGGGAGCCCAGAGCTAGACTTTTCTCAGGAGATCTTGGGTGTTCAGCCCTTTTTATTCTGACCCCAAACTAAAATGGGCACATTCTTCCTGAAATTATTCTGATCCACCTCTTTTCAATTAGAGATCTATCAAGTTATGAATAGAGAATGGAACATTTAATCTGCAAAGACTTCTGTATGATGCACTAAAAAATAGGGTTGAGATCTTCAGGAATTCATACCCTCATTTCTGTAATTATGTCTTTTCTGTAATTGTGCCTTTGCTTGTCACTGTATCTGTTCTTTTATTGATAACCACAGGAATTCCCCAGGCCTCAGACATGTCTGGCTCTCTGTAATACATTTCTAGCTAGGTGGAAAGTTATTTTGGACATGTCTCTGAGCTTGGCCTAAATCTGTTTACATTAGTTTTTATATTTGCATGACCACTTTGTGTTCAGGCTTTATTTGCCGAGGAGTATCAGTGCAAAGAGAAAGATCCATATCTCCGCCAGTCTTTCTGGCAAGAAGAGCTTTTTGTAAGATGACTCAAGGGCATGTTAGCTGATGGGCTGTTAAAAAAGCATTTTGCTGTATTCAGATTACTTCCACTGTTGACCCAAGTTGCCATACATGCAGTAATCAAATATCTTGTGTTGATAAGACCCCTTATGTTAACAGTGTAAAGATTTCTGTTTAAATATATTGTCAAACTCTTTTTTTTCCTTTTTTTTGGGGGAGGGAAGGGACTTTCATTTTAAACTGGTGCTTAGTGAGAACACTGTTTCTTGATTTGGAGAGCATGGATGCTCAGAGGGTTGCGCTCCTGCATGAGGCAAGCACTAAGGAGTCAATGTTCAGTTTCAGAAGGATGAAAAGCCGACGGTAAAAGGTAAACCCTCCTGCTTCCCCTCGTTGTGAAACGCTATCTGTTGAGAGTGCTGCACCAGAAGGTGTATCGGGGTGGTGCCCCATGCCAGGGTCTCATGCCATCTCATGGCGTTCCTGCAAGCCTGCTCCTCTGGCTAGAAGTCTTCAGCAAATCTGGGAGGGGTGGGATGGGAGCTGGTTCTACGGCTCGTGGCAGTTCGGGGGGCACAGGGCCGAGCACCTGCCCTGCCCCAGGTGTGCTGCGCTGCCTGCCAGCAGCCCCAAGCACCTGGCAGGGAGGAAGCCGAGTCCGTGGGGTTAGTAGCTTCTTTCCGTTTCTGTTAAAACTGCTGTGAAAGTGCCTTTAAGCTGGAAAGCGGTGATTGCACGGACAGTCGGGGCAGCGGGAGGCGTTCCGTCTGTTCGGCAATATACTCGGAATGTCCGACGCTTCATAACTGTGAACGGGGGGGGCTAAAACTTCATC